>CM061065.1:139652681-140069204 GCA_030762895.1 Sophora flavescens
ATCACAATAGAGGACCACTGGCTTGTGATGAGCAACTTGTAAGTCTTGTAACAAAAAGATCAACCATTGTGCCTCACAAGTTGTTTGGGCCAATGCTGGGTATCCTGCTTTAGCAGATGACCTGGACACGATTGATTGCTTCTTGCTTTTCAAGGAGATTGGAGAATTGCCAAGGAAAAAGCAAAAGCCAATCACTGATCGTCTAGTATCTGGGCATGCTCCCCAATTTGAGTCAGTAAATCCATTCAGAGCTAAGTCAGATTCTTTGGGAAAGAATAGACCTATTCCAGTGGATTGTTTTAAGAATTGAATGACCCTTAATGTAACATGATGATGCACATTTGTTGGTGCTGAGAGAAATTGACTCAGGTTGCTAACAGCATCGCATATATCTGGTCTTGTATGGGTCAGGTATAGGAGTCTACCTATGAGCCTCCTATACTCAGAAGGACCAGACAATAGTGTTCCAGTATGCTTGCCAATTTTCTGGTTTGGATCCATTGGAGTTGAGCAAGGCTTAGATGCCAACAAACCATTTTCTTTGAAGAGATCAAGAGTGTATTTTCTTTGATATAGGGCTATACCAGATTTAGATCTAGAAATATCAAAACCTAGAAAATACTTGATATTGAATTTCTTATCAAGGATGGACTTTATCATAGTGATCTTGTAACATCCTATCTTTCGTGAATAAAAACTAGATATTTTAATTAGATGGGAATGGGAGTTAGAAAAATCTAAAATTGTTTAAGAATCCAAACTCATATTCAAGGTTAAAACAAAATTCAAGAAAATCAAAATTTTAAATAGGCAAGCACCTCAATTTAAATCCTTAATTAGGTGGTTTATCATTAACAACATTAAAAGATAATTAGCCATAGATATAGATCTTAATAATAGCTAACTAGATAGTTATAATCAATTTACTCAAGTTTTAGTCATCATGATTAATTAGCACTAATCTTAATTAACTATACTCTAGTTACAGGTTTTAACTTAATTAAATTAACTAAAATATTTTTTTTAATCTTATGAGTAGCAGTACACGACAGTTTTATAATAGATGACACCTCCACCTTCCAAAATTTTGGCTGCATGAAAGCATGCCACCTCTATTACAAAGTCACGCAAGTTTTTAAGCTTTTTCTATGATCAAACAATGACCACGTCTCCTGTTGGGTTCACTTAGTGCAAAAGGAAGTTTAATTTTCCTTTCTTCATGCAATTCCATGACACCAAAAAGGCCACGCCTGCTTTCTTCAATTCACGCCAGCATTGAGTCCTAATAAGTATAGCCTTAAGTGAGTCATAATATTATAATCCAAAAACATGAAGAATTTGTTTCTTACTCACCCAATTAACGTGAAATAAAAACAAGGTTGAGAGTGAGTGAGTGAGATAGCGTGAGATAGATAGATAGATAGATAGATAGATAGATAGATAGATAGATAGATAGATAGATAGATAGATAGATAGATAGATAGATAGATAGAGAGAGAGAGAGAGAATTTCTGGAGCCGATTCCAATCAATCCATTCATCTCGTCGAGAAACCGATTATACCGTTGTGATCCTCGCGATGTCTACTTCATTATCCTATCTTTCTTTTCTTGATTAGGCTAAGGTAAGCCTATGTACTTTTTATGCCGAAATGCATTCGGTGACGGTATTGAGGTTATCTTTCAATCCGTTTATCGGTTTTCAATTCCGTTTCCAGATTAGGATTCCCTGTAAGTGTACTTCACAATGATATGTTCAGTTGAATTTTTGGAGCCCCGGAGGGTTTAAAACCTGGCGTGGCAGATTTGAGTGAGTACCGAGAGTGTTAATTTCGTTTCTCCATAGCTAGCCTAAGACATCCCAGGTGGGAGAAAGAAGCCATCTAACGTCGAAAATGGCTAAGTAGCATTTATTTCAATAATGGCATAGGGCGACCTAAACTCCACCAGTGAGCGAGTAACGAACAATATCTATATCACATTGGCGATTACTTGGTGGTACCAATGATGATATAGGAATTGTAGGTTTATCGCCGTTAGGTTAAATTTATAATATTCGAGGTTGCATGATTTTATCTATTAAGCTGCTCATTGTGTGCTATTTGTTTTTATATGCTATGTTTGGGTTATTTGTGCTCACCTTATAATTTTATTGATATTTAATGTTATATAATTATACCTGATGTGATATATATTTATTTGGTATGCAAATGCTTATATTTTATGCTTTAAAGAGATGTCTGCTGGGAGTGAGTAAATGAAGGGAAATTTACGCATATGCCTAACCTAAATTTGATATGATTAAATAATATTTATTTGATGAGTTGAGGTATATTATGAGATTATAGCGGAAGGTTAAGGCATTAGGATTGGTTTGGTACGAAATGGTGAGATTGCATGAATGCGTGTTGTTGATTATAGCCGTGTGAGTTGAACACATGAGGTCAGTGTATCTAACGATAGATATCAGAGCCACGTGCCAGTTTATTTATACGGAGGATATAAGAGACTACCATGACGTATATCCGTAGTCCTTGCGGGACCATTTCAACTTAGGTTTGTATCGTGCAGCTATAGTGTTATTGCTATGCATGAGTACCCATGAGAGAGAGAGAGAAAGAGAGTTGGGTGTGCATCGAAGCGAGATGTGCCACTATAGTGTCATTACTTTGCATGAGCATCCTCTGCCATGGATGAGGATGTGCACCGGCATTCTCGAGACGCGTCGCTTGGACAGCGAATGGTACAGGATTATAAAAAAACTTGAGGATGGTTGTATATCTTTGTGTGATGCATGTCTATGTGCTTTTATTGATTTAATGCCATGTATCTGTTTCCATGTTTTGATGCTAGATAGTTTCTTATCTCCCTACTTCTTTTCTATGTATGTTTCTTTTATGTAATTGTTTTGAGAAGACCCTGTGGAGGAGACAGCTACAGAGGAGCTAGATGGGAGTCCTTATGAGCCAGATGCTGGCGGACGAGCAGTGGACCCTAGCAGTTGAGTTTATAGTCTATGGCCAGTGCATCTTATTGAGATGTTTTAGTTTCTGTTGCTTGTATCAGTTTGTACGAGTATGTATATTATGGGACCCTACTAATGGGGTACCCTTTACAGTGTATCATCACAATATGTTTGTATTTGTAAATAGACATGTATGGGGCAATGTTTATATTCTATTATTTATACTTATAGTTGGTTTACTTATGATTTTCTGTATATTCGTATAACGTTAATATCCTGATTAAGTTGTAATTAATTTAGAGTTTCTTTAATGGGACCTCAGGGTGTCTCATTTAGTGCCATTTCCAGTTTTACACCAATTTTCACCGTTTAACTTCTTTGATTGAATATATAAGCTTATTAAGCTTTTATCCTCGGAATTAATTAAACACTGACCAATGTAAGGTTGCACAATCCAACACTCAACAACAGACAATTTTACCACAGCACAGTATAGCATACATCACAATTATCGCATGCATGACAGTTATGATCACATCCAAAGCATATAGCAAATTAAAAGTAAACAACTAAAAGCCACAGAAATTCATAACAGATAATTTACAGATAACACCCAGATAACGTGTGGTTATCTAAACAAAACCCCTCAGGTAAGCTCCCCTTACCTCTTGAAGATCTTTCCTTATGATACCCATTCGCCGACACTCCGGCTCCTTGACAGCACACATACATGATTCACACACAATCTCCTTCAACAAACCACATAACATAATTATCAAAAAAAAAAAAAACAAGCAAATAAAATCATTTTTCCCTTATAGGTAAGTCACGGCCATGCTAGGGTTTGGTGACTAAAATTTCTAAATTGCTTAAGTCTTTGGATTAATGATCCTTAATACTTAAGACATAGGTTTAATGGTTTAATGCAAAGAATTGAAATCAAATACTCCAATTCCTTTAAAACTCAGTTTCGGCCCTTAATAGAAACATGAGCTCGGGATTTTATTTGAGCACAACAACTTGGATTCAACATACTTACATACTAGGAAGATGATATAGAAGTTCACTTTCTAAGAAAAATAAGCAAAACCTCATACACCCACACAAGTAGGGTTCGGCCTTGGAGGGATAAATGGGGAGGAAAATTTTGTTTGCATCAATCTCTTGGATTATGATAGTAGAGATGATAAATAACTCATTGAAATTGGTTTCATATTTTTAGGATTTTTCTATGATTTTCTAGGAATTTCAAACTTTCTAGATCTAGAAATTGGAAAGATGATTAAGGCCTTAAATCAAGAAAGTAATTTAAGAACATGATGCTTAATGATGATGAGGAACAAAGATTATCTCTTGGAATCAAGAAATTGGCAAGAAATCACCTACTTTCTTCATAAATCAAGCCTAAGTAACTTAAGAGTTTTAATGGAAAATGATGAACAACCATTTGAAGAAGATGAAGTTGGCCTTTTATAGGTGTGAAGGTGGGCTCCTTGGAGGCCTGGGCCGTGGGAAATAAATGGTATTTGGGTCCAAAACACAAAAATTCAAGGGCAAAGTGGTAATCTTGTACAATGGCAAACTTGTGAATAAAACCAACATAAAGGCTAAAATGGTAAAATCCTCCTAATAAGTAATCATGACTAACATGTGGTGAGAAATGAGTGAAGATGTGGCAGATTTGTTTTGAAAATTTTCAAAATAACATATATCATTGGAAATGAGATATAAAATCTATTCATTTCGTTCTCGGGTCAAAATTAGGTTTTCTGATCAGTAAAATCTTACTGTCAGTAAAAACGCACACCGGGTTCCATCTGAATTTTCAACCCAAAATTTAACCGTATACTTATAAAAATAAGCATGATATGAATATGACTTTGGTTTTCCAAAAATAATTTTCTAAGTTTCAGATAAAAAAATAAGTATTCATTTATATTTATACCGATCTTAGAAAGCAGAAAAATCGGGGTGTTACAGTCCACACTATAGAACACTAGAACCCCGACGTCTCGACCTCTAGGTTCGTCTTTCAATTTGAAAATATTTTCATTCTATGAAACACAAATCCAAAACAAAACTCCACAACTTATCCAAGTTGTTGGAAATAGCACTATTTTATAAAACTAATTTACAAAAAATCCCTTTTACGTTGGAAATTCGTTTATAAAATCATCAAATCACTTAAAACTCATTTTTTTCTAAAAATATTTACTTTGAACCTTAGTTCCAAAAGAATACCGTTTTGGAGATTAATTCTCTGTTTTAACCAATGTTGCTGCTTTTAATAATGCTTTCCATAAACGTTATTGGAATTGTTCGTCGCTTGACGTTTTAAAAAGGTTTTAGTCAAAATTTGACTTTTCTAGTAAAATATTTTTCCCAAAACCATAATAAAATTAGTTTTGAAAATTATTTTTATCTATATCATTTTCTAATATTTAGAAATTTCTTACGTAAAAATTAGCAGTACTAAAATATTTTCACGGTTATATCTCCATGGTAACTCATAAAACATTCTTACGCCGCTAAATCATAAAAATAATATTATTTTTAACTCTTTCTCATTTTCAACCAACCAAGTAATTAAGTAATATTATATTACTTTATTCCAACAATTAATTATTCGATATTTCTTAAAAAGCTTTTTAACGCTTTTAACCTCGTAATTAATTGATCATTGACCGCTGTCAGGTTTTTCAATCCACAACCAACATATATAAAATTTCCACATTCACAATATTGCATATAAACCAGTTTATAACATGCCTTAAATGCTATAACACATAATTGCAGATAATCAATTAAAAGTAGATAATAACAGCAAATAGATTAACTACGCAAGATAATTTAAAAATACCACAAACACACTCAAATAAATTATATAGACCACAACTTATAGCATATAGCTATCGAAAAAATCCCTCAGGTGCTCCCCTTACGTCTTGATGATTTTTCCTTCCGAATTCAACTTCTGTCAAACGTCCGATCTTCGCAAACAACTAAATACCCTATTTTCCTATATGATGGGTTCGGCCTTCATGAGTTAAATTGGCTAGACATGATAAAATTTTGCAAGCTTTTGAATTAAGGATCCTTAAGCAAGATTGAGACTGTAACACCCTGGTTTTTTTAAAAAATTTTCAATATCGGTAAAATATATCTGTTTATATTATTTTTATAGGAATAATAATTATTTGGACATTTATTTTTGTTTATTTTATGATGTATGATCTTGAGTAATTGTATTTACTCTTTTAAAATTATTTTATTAAGTGCGTCAGCACTTCCTTATTCTAGTAGAATTACTTTTACTAGACAATAATATTATGTTATTGTCCCTATTAGTATTTGTTTAGAAAAAAAAATAAATGATATTATTGAAAGAAAATTATTTTCATATTTTACTCTATTTAATTTTGAGAGTTTAAAATAAACTGGTTTGGAAGTAATCGGAGATTAATTTTGGACCGTGTATTTTCTTAGTTGATCAATTCAACTATCAATCTCCAGTTTATTCCAAATTTTGGAAGTATATATTTGTCACCCTTTATTTTTAAATTCAAAAGCCAAAAACGTATTTAATTTTAGACTCAATATTTATCACTCATTTTTGTACCTATCACTAATTACTAAGTTAAAAATTAGATTTTCTTTATCTTGTTTCTATACTAAGACCTGATACCCTCCCCTTACCTTTTTCTTTCTTTTCCTTCACCCTTTCTTCTTAAGTTTCATACTCAAACCCTCTTCCTCTCAAACTTCATCTTCCTCCTTCCTCTCTCAAATCCGGTGCAACCCTTACACAAGCCACCGGATCCGCACACCGCTACCAGCCCAGCTCTGGCCGTCGCTCGTCATCTCGTCACCACTGCTGGAGTCGCTCAACCGCGCTTTGTGAGGAAGGTAAGATGATGCGACTGCGTGTGTCTTGGTCGTTCTCCATTGCTAGACGCCGATTCGCCGCCACGGGACTTCATGTCCGACTACCGCGTGTAGGAGAAGACGAAACCGAGTTCCGATCTAGTGAGCTCCTTATTTTGGGTCATCATTTCCGTCACAAACGGAGCTCACCTCCGCACTCCACTGCTGGTAAGGGTGGTTTCCACCTTCTTCAATATCTATTTCTTCTTCCCTTGAACTTATTCTCTCTCTTTGGCTCTTGGTACGTGGTTACAGAAACGAAACCACCACCATCTGCCGCCGTGTGACTGTCATTGCTGTCATCGCCGGACCTCCGAACAACCACCATTCCTCCTCTTTCTCAACTTGGTAAGTGAAAAATCTACCTTATGTGCTTCAAATTCAAAAGCCCCAAATTGATTTTTGAAAACCTTAACCTTATGCCTTTTGATTTCTATTTTAAACTTTGAAATTAAATGTGTACTTGCGCAATTGATAGTATCAATTGATGTTTTACTAAACTAATATCATGATTCTATGAGAAAAACTCGTTTTCCCCAAACCCAAATCTGACCTTATTGGAAATTGACTCAGTTTTATGAAATTAACTATGATTTTGTGCAATTAGGACTCCTAGTTAATGATTTATAAGTTCGGTTTCATGATCCTTTAATCAAAACAAAGTTTCCTCATATTATGTTATGAACCTTAAGCCTCAAACATGATTTTTCTTTGAAGTTATCCATGTTTTGTGAAATTAAGTGTTCAAATCCAATTAGAGTGTGTGCTTGAATGATGAGTAATTGATTGCTTGATTTTCTTGTTGTTACAAAATGTTTGAACTCCCTCGCTGGGACGTAGATGGTGATTGTCTTGCCTTGAGAAGCTTGTTTTGCGTTATTGGGAGCTGATAGGAGTTAACTGCACAAGTTTCAAGGTGTTAAAGAAACTCGGGGTATTATTGGGAAGGAAACGAACTGCAAAATGTGTCAAGGAGAGGATCTTTTACTGGTCTACAAAGGTAAAGGGAGTTTACCTGAAGAGTTTTTGTAGTTACATACTTATTGTAGTGTTTGAATGTATGTTAATTTTTAAATCTTTGTAATGATGTCTTGCTTGAATTGTTTAGAGTTTGATTGGAGTTTTAATGTTATTAGTTGTTGATTATATTACTGTTTTGCTTGACTGTGATTGGCTGATGGCATGACTCTGGTCATTGCTTGTTAATCAAGATTAAGACATTAAAGTACCTTAACTCAGAAATATCGAAAAAGTGGTGTTTTGTTTTCTTTGAGAAATGAGAAGAAAATCCTAAATGATGAAAGTGTGAAGATAGAACAAAGTTAGGAAATAAAGAAAATGGGAAATATCAAAATTCATGAAAAGGTTTTAAAGAATTTTGAAAAGAAAAGTCTTTTGGAAACAAAGATTTTCTTTTAGGTTTTACCAAAAGTTGTTCAAAAATGGTAACATTTAGAGAAAATGCTCCCTTTGATAAGTTTGTATTTGGTTCTAAGTTGAGAAAAAGATTTCAGTGGTTTCCTAAGTTTTCAGAAAACGGATTTCTAAAAGAAAACAGTTTTAATGAAATAGTATTTCTAAGAACGAAAAGTATTTATGACACAAAATTTGGAAACTCTTGAACTTTTGTTTTTCGATTTAGTTTTCACTGAACGAAAACCTCTGAAAGAGATTGAAAAAGAAAGGACCCAATGCTCCGGATTGATGGGCTAGAGTTCTTATTTTGAGTTTTGAGAAAGTAGAAAGGACCTAGGGTTCCAGATTAACGGGCTAGAGTTCCTACTCTAGTTTCGAGGAAAGATAGAATTTAGAATTACGAGACGTCGGACTAGTGTTCGGTTGTGAAGGGAATTGTGAATCATGGATTTTATTGATAAAATCCTATGTGAGTATTAAAGTTTAATTTAATACTTGATTTAAAAGTAGTCGAGAGCGTAAGCCTTGATGAGGAAAGAACGATGGGAAAAAGAAAAATGAAAATGAGAACACTTTGTTTTACATGCATAGTCAGGCTTTTATGCCGTTGTGGCAGACATGCCATTGTGTATTCGAGCTACAATTTCACAAAGGGTGAATTGGGTAAATTGGTTAGTTACGGACCAAAGATAAATTCTAGGGTCTTTGTGTCTTAGGGACATTAGGGCTTCGAAAATCCAGCGAATGTACTCAATAGGGAACTATTCCAATATTATTTTAGGTGCTCCATCATGATATTCCCTGAACAATTGGAGCCGGGCCTAAATTTAGAGGCCGATCTCATGAGACAATTGTGTTAAGGGTATCATAGCCTAATCATTGCTCGACGAAGGGAAGTTAGGATCTCCGGAGATAGTGAACTAGATAGTGAATATTGAAGTGACATGAAATGTTTTTACAAAATGCATTTGATTTTCGGGAATGGATCCCTGTGTTTATGGTTATGATATAATGTATGTCATTGTGTGAGAGTCGTGTATGTGACTGCTATGATAAAACTCATATGTCGGTATCTCACCTTTGCATTATTTCTGTTTGGTTTCTTTTGTGGTATTTTGGGTTTGAGTGTACAGATGTTGCAGAGAAGTTCTCAGCTTCACTCGGGGATATTAGTCCTAATCCTTGAAGATGTCTGATGTTAGTTATAATGGTGAGAACCATGGGGTCTTCCCCATGAATATCTTTTAGTGCGACCAGCTTAGTTTATCGAGTAAATTTTATTTGGAGAAAGTCATAGTAATAGGTATTATGACTCTGAGAGTCTTTTATTGGATTACTGTTATGTGTATGTATGTTTACGGCTCGGAGAGCTTCTACTGTGGATAGGATGTTTATGGCTCGGAGAGCTTTTCTTTTGGGATGAAAATATAAATGTTTTAGCAGGTGTGTTTATTTTGGGATGTTGAAATTACAGAGGAGACTCTGTCGAAATTTTTGTAAAAGTAATAGATCGGTACTTAAGTACATGTATATAAATCATTTTCTGAAAGCAAACCAGCTATTATTTTATTTTAATATGTTATTACGAAATTAAGTTAGTCATGTAATGCCCAAGGGGGGTGTTACAGAGACATAAACAAAGGTTCCTTAACAAAATTTGAATCAAAACCATCTTAACCACAAAGTTAAGACTTTCGGCCATGGGGTGATTTTATGACTAAAAATCTCTTAAAATCTTAAGCTCTTGGATTAGTGATCCTTGATCACTTAAAACCCTAAAACAATGATTAAAATACAAGGATTGAAAAAAAACACTTCCAATCCTTCAAAACCCTAATTCGGCCATGACACAAAATATAGGCTAGTGATTTTAGTTTGATTCAATCATCTTGGATTCAATATATACATGAATAAAAAGAATTGAGTCAAGCAAGACTTGTTAAAAAATTGAACAAAGTTCCTCCCCCACTTCAAGTTAGGGTTCAGCCTCGATAGGTTGAATAGGCAAGAAATTTTTGTTTGATGCAAAATCTTGGATCTTAAATATAGAGATGATAATAAGATCATAGAAATTGGTTTCATGATCATAGGATTTTTCTATGATTTTCTATAGATTTTCAAACTTTCTAGATCTAGGAATTGAAAAAGATGGTCATGGCTTTGAAACATGAAAATAATTGAAGAACATGCTATTGATTGAGCGAGATGAGTCTGATATACCTCTTAGAAATTGAAAAATGGCAAGGATTCAAGTAGTTTCTTCACAAAATTTGGCTATGGAACTTATGGATTTTGGAGAGAAAATGTAAGAAAGCTTGATAAAGATGATGAAGTATGGTTTAAATAGCAATCAAATGGGCTCACAAAGGGGGTTGGGCCGTGGGATTTGGGGGGGCATAAGGGTCCATGTCTTAAAATTTTAGGGACAAAGTTGTAATCTTACAAAATGGAAATTTTGTGATAAAATGACAACTTAAGGACATAAAGGTAATTCCCCTCAAAAGTCATCATGACAAACATGTGGTGAGGATTGGTTGGAGGCGTGGCTAATTTTCCACCACAAAAATAAGATGGAGATGCCTTAACCATGGTTATAAATTAACTAAGATATAGGTTAGGGGTATTTTAGTCTTTTTACGGTTAACTCATCATGACGTTCATTAATTGCTTGGTGAGTCACCCATATGACACACCACCCTAGGTGGCAAGTTATCTCAGCATCCGATGTCGGGTTTTGTCTCTGCACGTCTGTTCTCGACTCCGTCGATTACCTGATTTAGGTTTTTACGCCTGAATCATGTATAATAACCTATTTATTTTGTGTGACACCCTAACTCGGGTCATCACATGGTTACCCGTTTGAGGAAATAAAACTTAATTTGCTGGTTGCTTTCGGAAAATAATGTTTTCTCAACGTTCATCTTTTCAAAATATGGTGATAAATTTTTTTTTCTTTTTAACCTCATAACAACAACAACATAATCAAACCACACTTAAATACATAATGTATATAAATCATACAACTATACTGCCTCATATGTTTTCACACCTAAATCATAATCAGTTTTATTCTCAAAACATCATATAACATAATAGGACCTAAGCCGGTCGTAACTAACAGACACTACAACCAATAGGAGCAGCATAGCATGCCTCGAACTAGACAACCTTCTTCTTCTTGTAGGGATCATACCCCTTGTAAGACTCTGTTATGTTTGTAAGGGTGAGATGCCAATATATGGATTTAACACAATAACCGCATGTGCGACTCAAAGGAAAGCATATAAACATATATATATATATATATATATATATATATATATATATATATATATATTCATACAACATCAGTTCTTAAATAAACAAGTAGTCATCATTGGGTTTCATACCCGAAACATCATCGTTTGAAAAACTATGCATGTACACTTCAATAATCATCACCTAACTTTTTCCTAATCTCCGGAGATCCCAACACCGCGTAAATGAGTTGATCAAGCTCGATAGCTAGATATATTAGGCACTTCGTGTCATGGAGTACTTTATTCATCAAAGCACCATACATACTTCGTAGCATGGAATACCTTATTCACCAAGGCACCATACATAACTTCGTAGCATGGAATACCTTATTCATCAAGGCGCCATACATAACTTCGTAGCCAAAATACCCTATCATCAAGGTATCCGACATAGGACATAGCATGAATACCCTATCATTAAGGCATCATCCATAACTTCGTAGCATGGAATAACTTATTCATCAAGGCACCATACATAACTTCGTAGCCCAAATACCCTATCATTAAGGTATCCGACATAGGATGTGGGCACGTCTGCCAATGCATATAAATAAAACATTTTGTTCTCGTCGTTTTCTTCGTGTATAATCTTTCCTTTGCCAAAGCTCAAAAGCTTATGACCAACGTAGTTTTCAATGTCTTAAAGTCTTTTATTAACAACACAGGGCACGCAGTCCGAGTGCTTAGTCACGAAACCCTAAACCTTCCAATCAGTCTTAGGTTCGTGGTAATAGAAAACATCATTAATCTTTTACCGTCGTTTATTACGTCGTTAAGTAGACACACCGTCTACCTATTAAAACACCACGTCTATAACGTCATAAGAACACTAGTACCTCGACGTCTCGGTTACTAAGTTCCATATCGTCGGTTTACATCGTTTTTGTCTGTGAAAAACAAATCCAAAATAGGATAACGTCATAAGAACACTAGTACCCCGACATCTCGGGTACTAAGTTCTATATCGTCCTTTACGTCGTTTTTCGTCTATGAAAACAAATCCAAAATAAGATCTCCGCAACTTATCCAAGTTACCGGAAATTCATCACTGAGTAAACTCATTTACAGAAAATCCTTTCTACTTGAAATTCGTTTGTAAAACATCAAATCAAAGTAAAAATCCACTTTCCTTTCACTACAAGAATTTTCGCTATTTCCCAAGGCCTTTGGCCTTGGGAAATCCAGAAAATCCGAAGGAAAGTACACATTTCCCATGGATGACCCACAGATTCATATCCCTCGGTTTTTAGGGGGTCGGAAACTTTTCCTACGGGTAAGCCCTGGGAAATATCCTGCGGTTACAGCCTTGGGAAATTTCCTAGGGTTAGAACCCTGGGAAATATTTCCCACGGGTAATCCCTGGGAAATATTGTTTTTTTAAATTATAAAACCTTATTTATAACTTAACATTAATTATAAACTAGATAAATAAATAATTATTATTTTTATATGAATGCATCAACAAAGAAGTTAACATCATAATTCAAGCAAACAATTTGTTCTACAAAATATGTTATTCAAGTCATATTTGTTCAATGAAAAAATTGTTTCAAACCATAATTAACATGATAAGTAAAATAAACATATAAATTCATTCAAAAGTCTAAGAATCCCCATTATAAGGATCCTCAACAAAATGGTCAAGAGAGTCGTTGTCCTCCTGAGCACGCTGGGTCGTCTAACTAGGCTGTCGTTGCTGTGGGGGCTGCTGCTGCTGCAACTATCGCACTGTCCCCATCAGCTGTCGCATCGTATCCATCATCCGACGATGCTCCTCATCCCACTACCGCTCCCTCTCCTGGGAAGCGACCAACATCTGCCTCAACTGAGCAATCTCCGCAGACTCGTCCCAAATACCATCTCCATTCCAGGATCACTGTATGCCAATCTCACGAGCCTCCCTAAGCATATCAGAAAGGTGTTCGGAGGCTTTATGGTGAAAGATCCTCTGGATCTCTGACTCATCTTCGTTCCTCCATGCCGCCTGACCCTGTTTTAAGATAAATAGCAATTGTTATACTAATAGTTTCGAAAATAATAAAAACCACATTAAGTAAATTGAAATTTGCTGCTTACTCTAAACGCATCAAACATACTAATCCGCTCATTGTCAGTGAGTTTTACCCATGATGTAATTGCCCTATGATACCTTTGCTGGATAACAAACGCGATGGCACTCGCAGCTCTCTTACAAGGAAGGAACCTTAACTGTAAAGACGCATGAACCAATCAAACACATGGTAATAAATTATGATAAAATGCATGAATCAACCAAACACATAGAAATTTTATTAATTCTTACCCGTTACCACTAGGCCTAATAATAGGTCGACCATCGGGCATGAGCTCAACTACCTCTGACCCATCTAGCTCCTCTAGATCCACTAGCTCCACCGGCTCCTCTGTCTGCTCATGCACATCTGCAACTGAAGGTGAGCGTGAATAGCCTGGACTATATTGTTGCTCCTCATCCACACATGCTGAAGGAGATTCTCTATAGTGTGCATGTGTCGTGACCCCCGGGGTGGGAATAATATCGATATGAGGCGCAACACATGGAGGCAGTGAAGGTGCTTGCTGTGGTGGGCGCGATGTAGGTACATGTGGGTGTGGTGCTGACACTGATGAGGTAAACGTTGAAGGCATACGTGAGTATCCGTCTGTAGACTCACGAATCACTAAATTGGTGGAAGGTCTGTTCCGACGACGACGGGGAGTTGGACGGGGGTCAGTATCAAACATAATACCCTTACCCTTATTGATGGGTGGAGGTGGGTCACGTCCTGCAGACATGTCTATAGAGCAATTTAATGTTAAAACAAAAGTTATCAGATATAGCAATAATATAAGTTATCTAAGTCATAAAGTCAACAAATATAACTAACTAATAATCCAACAGCCAAAAATAAGTTATCTAAGTCATAAAGTCAACAAGTATAACTAACTAATAATCCAACAGCCAAAAATAACTTAATCATCCAAATCATAAAGTCTTCAGAGGATCTAATACAAATTAACTACGATTTATTCAGAATTTGAGTCGTCGTCTTCAGCTCCTGTTGAGTCATTATCTTCTTCCTCATCATCTTCAGATCTTGTCTCTTCATGTTCTTCAGTGGAATTATCGTCTTCTTAATCCAAATGCTCCTGGATGGGTGACAAATTGGTGATATTCACTTCTTCACCAGCGACTTGCAAGTCCCCTAAGCCATCAATAGGGTCAACTTCAATGACTTCAGCTACATGTGACATTACATCCACTTGATAAGGCACCTCTCCCTCTGAATCATCCACTTCAATGCTACCCCTTGGTGTTGTCTTGATGGCGACGGACCAACCTCGTTTGTCCTTACGAGTTAGTGGATAAGGTACATAACACACCTGTCTCACATTTTGTGCTATGATAAACGGATCATCCCTTTGATATCTTCTACTCATTCGGATGTCCACAGTATTACATTTCGGGTTAAATTTCGTGCCTCTACCTGACGGATCGAACCAGTTACAATAAAATAGAACTATTCTTTTAGTATAGTCTAAAGAAGGGTACACCAATTCATATATATGTTGGATCACGCCGTAGAAGTCATTTTCAATTCCTTCTGTGAGACCCTTTACATGGACCGCGCTATTGATGGTTTTTTTGCCCTCCGTCCATGATTGGGTATGAAATTTCTACCCGTTCACGAAGTAAGTGTGCCATTCTTTGACTTCTGTATTAGGACCATCGGCTAAGTTCCTTAAGTGTTTGTTGATGGGAGTTGGTTTCTCATGGTAAACCTACATATGTAAGTTCTAAAAAATCATGTCTACATTTTACTCACAATGGATAATTCAAAGATTTTTAAGTTACTAACTTGTTGCTTAAACCATATTGGAAATTCAGCATGTATACGAGTGGGCTGTTCTTGCTCGCTGTTTGCAGATATCAAGAAGGCACTGTAAAGTTGGACAATATATATTATAAGCAAAAAAATATATACTATTAGGTATTCGAAAGAAAATTATACGAAATGCGTACTCAAGGTATGATTTAACTTCGGTACAATTGATCAACACATGAACATGAGCCGACTTCCTCTCTTTGTCCGATAACCAGTGAGAGGTCTCCTTCCCGGAAGCACGACCAGGCTGGCAAAAGACTGACAAGGTTAACGGATGTCTTTCACTTTCACATTCCATTTCATTCCTACTATTTGTTGGTGACAACATGAAGTTCTTGAAATAATGGGAACAAAATTGGGTTTTCTCGCGGTGTAAGTAAGACGCACAGATTGATCCTTCAACCTTAGCCTTATTTTTTACTGATCGTTTCGAATCACCAATGAATCTATAAAACAACAAGAAGTTCATAGTCATATCCTTTCACTTCGAATGGAAAAAAGTCTAATTAAAATTCTATGATGGTTATATTACCTTTCAAATGGATACATCCACCTATATTGAACCGGTCCACCAAACCTCGCTTCATACGCGAGATGTACTGGGAGATGCTCCATAGAATCAAAGAAACCAGGGGGAATATTTTCTCCAACTTGCATAGAATGATGGGAATATTTTGCTCCATCCTAATCAGGTCATTCTCCCTCAACGTTGCAGAGCACAAATCCTTGAAGAATTGACTCAATTCAGTAAACGGATTCAAGACATGCACGGGCAATGAACTAAAAGCAATAGGAAGTAAACATTCCATGAACACATGACAATCATGGCTTTTCATCCCATGCATCCTTCCATTGTTAACATCGGCACATCTTGCTAAGTTGGAAGAATAACCGTCTGGCATCCTAAGTTCTGTTATCCAGCGACAAACGGTCTTTGCTTCATCGACAGTTAAAGTGTAACTAGCTTTCGATTTTAACATCTTCCCATTAGCCTGCGACTTTAGCTCCAACTCAGGTCGCCTACAATACAAAGCTAAGTCCATTCTCGCCTTCTCATTGTCCTTGGTTTTTCCACTCACATTCATGACAGTGTTTACTATGTTATCAAAAAAGTTCTTCTCTATGTGCATAACATCGAGATTGTGTCTCAACAAATTATCTTTCCAATACGGGAGGTCCCAAAAAGTACTTCTTTTTGTCCAGTTATGGCCTTCCCCGTATCCTTGTAATTTGGACACACGACCGTTGCCAGTGACTTTTGGTAGTTCTCTTACTCTACTCCAAATCTCTTCCGGTTTGAACCTAGGTGGCGGTGCATCTTTTTCAACTTCCCCCTTTTTGAAGGCATTCTTATTCCGTCTAAATGAATGATCCATTTCCAAGAACATATGATGTCAGCCAAACCAAGAACTCACCCCCACCCCCCCGTGTTTCAAGGTAAAGGCCTTTGTATACTCCATGCAATGTGGACATGCCAATTTACCATGAGTCCCCCAACCAGACAACATACCATAAGCAGGGAAGTCATTAATGGCCCACATCAAAGCTGCCTTCATTATAAAATTTTTATTCCTTGCGATATCGTACGTCAACACGCCGCTCCACAACCTCTTCAAATCATCAATCGAAGGCTGTAAATAAACATCAATACCAGCCTTCGGATTGGATGGTCCCGGTATGAGACACGTCAAAAACATATAAGGTTTCGACATGCACATATTAGGAGGAAGATTGTATGGAGTAACAATTACGGGCCAACAAGAATATGGTGAAGCCGACGCTTGGATATACGGGGTAAAACCATCGGAGCTTAAACCAAGTCGTACATTACGTGGATCCGAAGCAAAATCAGTATGTACCCGGTCAAAGTGCTTCCATGCTTCGCCATCGGATGGATGCCGTAAGACGTCTGAAGTTCTTTTGTTCTCAAAGTGCCATGTCATTTTTCCTGCAGTTTGCATTGATGCGAAAATTCTCTGTAGCCTTGGAACTATTGACAAATATAACATCGCCTTTACGGGAATTGGTTTGTTATTACTTGTCCCAGACTTGGGAGGGCAATACCTCGGAGCTTGACAAAATTTGCATTTGACCAAAGCTCCATCATTTATGCCGAATTCATTGTCGTAATACAACATGCATCCATTAATGCAACAATCAATCCTCTTGACTTCCAATCCCAGCTTCGACACTAACCTCCTTGCACCATAATAATTCTTTGGTACAACTCCTTTTATAGGTGTCACGTCCTGAAGCATTTTCATAAAAAAAATCCAAACACTTTTCAGGAATATTCCAATTGGACTTGCAAGCTAAAAGCCTCACACACAGCGATAATTTAGAGTCTGAGGCCCCTTCAAACAATGGCTTTTTTGCTGTCTCAGTTAAAAGATTATAAAATCTTTGTGCTTCCTCAGTATGAGCTAACAAGCACACAGAATTTTAAATTTTATGTGAATGATTTTGCATTTAATAAAAGATTTTGCATTTAAATTTTAAATCTTCTACCTGTTTATGTTGCATTTAATAAATGATTTTGCATCCCAAAAAGCATGAAAGGTAAATTAGCATGTTTGTGATTCTAAACATGCTAAAAATCAGTCACTGTTGGAGATAGTATTAGCATCGTGAACTGGGAGCTACAACTACAAGCAATGAGCTAAAATGACTATACCAGATTTTTTATTCACGATAAATGTGCTTCACTTGAATTGGACATTCATAATTCTCTCAAACTTCAATATTGAATCTGAGATTCTTAGCATTACTGCTCTAGTCTTCATGATATATGTCATGAATTCAAGCAAAATGTCTGGCCAACATGGCGAAGAATTCTATATATGATGAAAGCAAGACCACTCTTCAAAACTAATCTAAACAATGATCTTCAACTTTATGTAACATAGAAAATGCACTTCAGTTATTAAACAACATAGTATACACAAAAAATATAGAAGTAATGATGACAAGTCAAAGTGCCAAAATTAGTCCAATTCAATTCATCAAATCATCCACCAGTAATTAGCTTAGCTAATCAAGAGGAAATCCTAGGTAATAGATATTCCATAAAGCATTTTACCTTTCATTCTATCTCTCTTATCTATGTGAAAGGGATGGTAAATTTGACCAACTTAAATAATTGTTGGACTTGTCATGTGTAGGCTAAAAAATGAGGAATTTGGAGGGCCAGGTGAACCTTAAAGTGATGTCTAGGTCACTAAGATGCCATGATTTAAACAACTTTGCTGATTCAAAAGTAAAACATTAAATCAAGAAGGGTAAATAGTTATAAGAGGCAAATGATTGTAATAGTGGAAGAAAATTTAATGCTTCATAGTCTATAAATGAATGTCTCATGCAAAAGCAGAAACAAGGCAATTGACACACACAAGCAGATAGGAACTACCTCCTTTCTGTCTATAATTTGCATTTACAAGGGTGTCTAATGCTGTCAATGCTTGAACCTAGTTCCATATAACACTAACAATTACAACATGATTGATGTGCATATCAAATGAGCATAAACTGTTTAGTGAAACAACTATAAGAATTGAATTAACACAATGTGGTACTAATACATAATAATGCTAACAAAAACAGTATTAGTAGCTAAAATGACTAATACATAGTTATTTATTTGATCTTGGCATCATAGACTTAAAGTTACATAGTTAATATAATATTGTGACTATTCCAATGATACCAACAACAGAACTTCAGCATTTTTTATCCTCTTCTACCTTTTCTCCCAACACCCTAATTTAACTATTCATCATTTGCCAATATTTTTTTACTATTATTGAAATATCATGATCTGGGGATGTGGGTAGGTATTAACAACTAAACAAACCAAAAATAAGCTTGAATCATTGCTAATTAGTATTAATCTGAATTTCAAGGCGTGTTCTTTTTCTTCTTCATAAGCAATTTTCCTATTATCATCATTTATCATTTATACAAAAACAAAAAACAAAAAAGAGAGGAATTGGTAAGAACCTTTTCTTTTCTAGTTCGTCTTTTGAGTTTAAGGTTATTGGAGACAAGGCTAGGACTGCATGATTTAGGGGGAGGGGAGAGGGATGAACTACATCTACTTATGTGCCTTCTGCTTCTCCGCTTCGGAGTTCTGCTTCGGCGGTGCTTGTGGCTCGGAGAGCAGCTTCGGCTTCTGCTTCTGCTTCTGCGCCTAAAATCAAAAGAGAGGAAAGGGTGTGAGCTTGGTAGATATTAAAACTGGAATCATGAGAATAGAAAACGTACACTTGTGGTTCGATCTCTTCGAGTTCGAGAGTGATGAATAGTTAAAGAATGTTTACCTTTAGCAGAGGAAGAATGGAGGAGAAAGAGGAAACCCGTGGAGAGAGAAGACGAGCAAGCACGGAGGTGGGAACGGACGAGCGCGGCGCGGCCGGACCGGATCGGAAAGGAGCTGGAGGCGCGAAGGAGGGTTGGGCGGTACTGTTAATGGCTGGAGGCATGAAGGGACCGAGTGAAGGGGAGGAAGGCGCACAGTAGGTTAACATCATTTTCCCACGGGCTTGGCCATGGGAAACACCGCCTATTTTTGCGACCGTCATAGCCGTGGGAAACTGCTGGATTTTGCAACGGGCCCATCCGTGGGAAACTCCGTGTTGACTTGACACGGCCTAATCCGTGGGAAAACTGAACCATTTCCCAGGGCTCGGTTAGTGAGAAACAGCGCCTTCTGTTACCTACGACCTAGCCCGTGGGAAATAAAGCAAGAATGTTTGGCGCCTCTTTTTCCTAGGGACCTAGCTGTGGGAAATCAAGCGAAACGTTTACGAGGGTCTTGGTCGTGGGAAATGTAAAAATTTCCTAGGGATTTTTCCCCTGGGTAAAAAGCCCTGGGAAATAGCTTAATTTCTTGTAGTGTTTGGAAACTCATTTTTTCCCTAAATAACGTCAAATCATCAAGAACTTTTTTCTTGAAACTTCAACTCTAAAAAAAGAATAAATCATTTGAGATTAAATCTCTTTTCAAAATAAGTACTGCTGTTTTCAAACTCCGACCATAAATAATTTCGAAACTTGCCGTTGTTTAGCATTTTCAAATAAAATGTTTTTAAGTCAAACTTTGACTTTTTTTTATAAATATTTTTTTTAATAATTTTTTTATATTATTATTTTTTTAATAATAAATAAGGTATTTTCTAATATTAATTTCACAAAATTACTTTTTATAATATTACGGAATTTCTTACGTAAAAATTAGCAGTACCAAAAAAAATTCACGGTTACGCTCTCACCGTGACTCATAAATTGCTTTTACACTAATAAATCATTAAAATAATAATATTTCTCAAAACTCATTATTTTTCCAAAACAATATTTTCCACCACTATTATATTCCAACATTTCCCATAAAACATTGAATATAATTTTCACAGCTTATTAAAGTTTTTATCTGATTAATCGGTTGTGCACTGACCACTGTCAGGCCTCTCAAACAACATTCAACATTCAACAACATCATCAGAATTGTATCACCAGGCAGATCATGCATCATAGCAATATAATATACTACTGCAGATAATTAAATAAATTAAAAGCAGATCAATCACCGATACACAGATAAACAACACAAAGTAAACAACATAAACAAATAACCACAACCACATATAAACCATATAAACCACACTAAAAGCAATTAGTTATTGAGAAAAATCCCTCAGGTAAGCCCCCCTTACCTCTTGAAGCTCCTTGGTGAAATTAAAAAAACTCTGTTGGTTGTCGGAAACCCTCGTACGCCGTAGAACAATTAACCTTCAACAACACATCCAAACAATCAATCCAAACAAGCAAAACAAACACCTAATCCTCTCTAATAGGTCACGGCCTCCTTAGGGTTTTGTGGCTCAAAATCTCCAAACTTTCTTAAGTCATGGATTAATGATCCTAATGTACTTAAGGAAATGGATTAAGGCTAAACAACAAAGTTAAGAATCAAAACCATCCTAACCCTCTAAATGATAGATTCGGCCAAGACATATCCATGAGGCTAGGGTTTTTAGTTTAATGAACCAACTAGGATTCAACAAGTATACAAGTATGTATGATGAAAGACATGATCATACATCAAAAGCAAGAACAAAAACTCCATCCATCCTTTCCTCTAGGATTCGGCCAAGATGGGTTTCAAGGGAAGAAAATTTTTGATCATCACATGCTCTTAGATACATACAGTATATATGATTATAAGAACATAGGAAGTGGTTTCAACATCATAAGATTTTTCTAGAATTTGTTATGAATTTTCAAAGTTCTAGATCTAGAAAATTAAAAGTGATGAACATAGATGAAATAGACTTTGAATCATGAAACTTATTGAAGAACATAGACATGATTAGGGAAGGAGAATAGGATTCATCTCTTGAAGATCAGAAACAAGTGAAAATCCAAGGACTTGCTTCACAAAATCAAGCTTATGTGTTCTAGTGTTCTTGAAAAGTTTAGAGAAGTTTCGGTAATTTGGAAATATCTCTCAATATACTTATCCGTTTTTGGTGTTCTTTATGTAGTTGGAAAGAAGAGAGAAAGATGAACAACTTTCATGTAGAAAGTTTTCCGATATTCAGAACAGAAAATGGTCAGAATCGCTATGCAAAATCTGGCGAGTATGAACACCTATGGTTGTTCTTATGTGTTCTTAAGAAAACATTGAGTTTGGAGGAAGGAGATGACATGAAGAAATGAAGAAATTTGTCAAAGTGTGTTGCTAAAGAAGGGGAGCCATGGGTTTAGGGACAATTTGGTCAAAAATTACAATGGCATGGCTTGAAAAATTCATGAAGAGCCAAGGGTAAAATCGTCATTTCTAGGCAAAATATTCCTTTGTTATAAATGCTCCATTATGGCCTTTATGACGCGGATAGGATCGTCATAAATGCCCGTTACATCAGTCAAATCCGTCACCTCAGCCCCGTTGCTGACTCCCTGGTTCATCTAACGCATGTTTTTCCTAGGGATATCTCGACGTATTCACCCGCAGCAAATATAATATTTTAATTTTTACTCTAAATTTTTCAAAACTTCCAGTATCATAGTAAATATGATAAAAACATTGTTCATCTCGTTCACAAATTAAAATTAGGTTTTCTGAGCAGTAAACCTTTACTGTCAGTGAAAACGCAGAGCGGGTTTCGTCTGAACTTTCAACCCAAGATTTCATCGTAACCCTATAATATAAAGCATGATATAGAAATGATAGTGGTTTACCCAAAATCATTTTGAGTCTCGGATAAAAATATATATGTTTATATATTTATTACCGATATTAGGAAGCAGCGAAAATCGGGGTGTTACATTTTGAAAATTTTAAAAATAGCCTATATCGTTGGAAATGAGATATAAAATCTATTCTTTTGTTCTCGGGTCAAAATTAGGTTTTCTGGTCAGTAAATTCTTACTGTAAGTGAAAACGCAGATCGAATTCCGTCTGAATTTTCAACAAAAAATTTAACCGTATAATTATAAAAATAAGTATAATATGAATATAACTTTGGTTTTCTCAAAATCATTTTCTAAGTTTCAGATAAAAATATAAACGTTTATTTATATTTATACCGATCTTAGAAAACAGAAAAATCGGGATGTTACATTACTACCCTACTAAAAAAAATTTCGTCCTCGAAATTTCGTGACTCAAAGCTAGACAGGATCTCTTAATCCCAAGGTTTTTCTTTCACAAGAAAGTATATAGTTATGGGAGATCTATATCAATCTAAAAAGAATACAGGAATATCTAGTAGGTAAAAAGATTGTTTAATAGGTTCGTGAATGTAAAAATTGTTGTGACCTCATAAGTCTGAAACATATTCAATGTGTAAATTCTCTAAGTTTTGATGATTCCAAATAGATTAAGTATGGTAATATTGAACCTTATGAATTTTCTGACAAATTTGATAAGTGTGCAGAAAATAAGATTTAAGGTCACTCGTCTACTTTCTGACTCATCTGATTTTCAGTAGAGCTCAATTTATAAGACCTGTATGAAAACCACTCATATGCTTTTTAGTCAAAGACCAAGTCAACGCGCTATCAAGATCTTAGTTTACTTGACAATGTGGCAAGAAGCATCTGTCTGAAACAGACTCAGTTGATCACCCGTCTAGTTTTGGACTGCATGATCACCCGTCTAGTTTTGGACTGCATGATCACCCGTCTAATTTTTGAACTGCTTGAGCACTCGTCTGATTTCTGATTACTTCTCACCCGTCTGATTTTCCAACTCTGATATAATGTCAGTTTGTCAGAAATGTTGTCCAAGTCATCTTATTCATATTAAATGTCTTCCTTAAGGATCTCGAAGACCTCGGGACAATAGCTCAAAGGATAGAGAATAAAGAACGTTTGTTTCAAGGTTTTAAGGAATAAACATGTAATTTTCATACCACAGCAGTAACCTTTTAGATGTTTTATTACAATGTAAAAGTGCTTTCTGGAAAGTGAACTGACTGTTCCACTAAAAGAGGAAAGCTCTCTGCTGCAAGTACAAGAAGCCTACTGCTACCTACTCTGATATAACAACTGAATCAGATTAAAATGTACTCTTGGACAACCTTGTCAAAGCTAAACGTTCCCAAGAATTTAATGCTTATATAGAACGACTTTTTGGCATTAATGGTATCTCAGAAGCTCAAATAAAAAGAACACATTTTCTGAATTTGTTTCTAAACGGATCTCTTGATTGAAGCCTTTAAATAGATCAAACAATGAAGATGAAAACAAGAAGTTGAATATCATTAAGAACATTGTGCAGAAGCATTTACTCTCCTTATTGACTTCATTCTTTCATTGAATACACCTTCAATCATTGGATATTAATTCACAGTATTTCACACTTCATATTTATTCCACTCCTTGAGTGTGATATGAAAGACTTGCAAGTTGTATTAATTACACAAAACCTTTATATTCCTTGTGTGTTGAGCCTGAAGAGGCTAGGTGTGTAAAGAATACTTGTTTGAGTGTTGAGCCTGAAGAGACTAGGTGTGCAAAGAATACTTGTACTATAATATACTCAGTTATAGTGGAAACTTGGTGCTGCCAAGAAACTGGATGTAGCCCTGTGGATTTTGGGGTGAACTAGTATAAAACTCATGAGTGATATTCCTCTTCCCTTATCTATTTATTTTGCTTAAGTATTATTCTGTTTAACCTTTTAACTTGGGGAGTTAATATTATGAATATCAAACTCTGTTTTACTCTTCTCTATTTGCTTGCGTATTCTGTCTGAATATTAGACGTATCACTCGTATGATTTTCTCTAATCTAAGTTCTGCTTGTAGTGCCTGCGAAAATCTTTTTAAGTGACCGAAAAAATTGGTAAACACAATTCAACCCCCTTCTTGTGTTAACTTTGGTTATTTCAAAAATGCATAGCTAATACATATTTACAACCATGACTCTAATAAAGTTCATTCTTTCACAAGAATTCCCAGTGGATTGGGAACTCACAAAATGAATAGTTCCAAATTTTAATAGAATTTATTCCTTGGACAAAGGATTTACAGAATGACAATTTAAAATGACAAAATTCTGACAAAATTCAGACTGGATCACTTCCACCAAACGTAAAAGTGATTAGACTAAGTCTCTTCTAGAAACTTATTTTATCCAGAAATGTCTGAATAACAATAAGACATTTACAAAAAAATTTCACAATAATTGGTTCAACCACGTAAGTTTGAAAAAAAAAATATCGAAGAAATGATCTGACTCCAAAAATCTAGACTGATCACATCAATCAAGAGAAAAGAGAATAAATAGCACTCAATCTTGTTGGCGAACTGTGGGCGAGCAACACAAAAAATCACGAACTTGTGTAAATAAACATCAATACACAAAACCTGAGACATGTGGAATCACAGTGTCCTCAAGGATTTATTCGCCTAGGACGAAAATCCCCCAGGATTTAAGGTTCTTCCTGGTTGAAGCCGAGGTGCCAAAACAGTAGGAGAAGAAGAAAATGTTTAACCCATAAAAGAGAAAATAGCACACAAATATTTTTTCTCTTCAGCAAAGCAAGTTAGCCCCAATTTTTAACACTTTACTATTCCTTAAAAAATACAAGTTTTTTAAATACTCTATGTAAGCCACCCGTTAACAATTTTACCATATACACAAGACCAATTCAATGATTTGAATTAAATTAAATAAAACGCTTTTGATATTAAAATCAAATTGAAACGTGAATCAAACTCTGCACGTTTCCTTTTTTTTTCATTCTCCATTAACTTGGCACTTTTCAAAATATGAGTCAAGCATTTATATTCATTCATTGCTATTGAATATTATGCATACAATTTCAAAATACTTCTGCAGTTTCAAATGGTATTGCACAACTAGCCATCTATAGCAATCATCATAAAAAATAAATATTGCACATTCAAAATTCTTGTTTTAATTCTATCTCTATTGTTCCTCGGAGTCTAAGAAATAGGTGGAGAAATTGTATAGAGCTTACTAATAGGATGAGCTTTAGATTTTCTCATATTTTTTGTTAGGGCAACCATTGAGCAGATAAGCTTGCCTCACATGGTATTAGTATTCATGGATTCTTTTGGTGGAATACCATTCCTAGTTTTATTAGGGATGATTTTTTTTTCGTAATAAGGTAGGTCTCCCTAATTACAGGTATAAATAACTTTGTTGCAAGGGCTTTGGTTTATGTCCCGCTTGCTTTCTTTCTATTCTTTTTTCTATTTTTTAATAAAATTACGGTGCACTGAAGATGATTGGTAGTGCAGGGGTGCCAACCAAGTTGGGATTCCTGTTTCTATTGTGATGCTTTTGCATGTCATTTTGATAAAAGAATAATAATGAAAACCCATACCAACCCAATCCAGTAACAACCAATTCAACATGCAGACAAATAATCAAACGAACTATATTTGTAGCATATCCAAAAATTGCAAAAAATCAATGGCTAACTCTTTACCCCTGAATAGATTTAAAATGCTGCTAAAATTCACAATTCATTGATAATGAACAAAAATAATCCCAGTGGATAAAAAATCCCATATGCTAGACCCAAAATAATCGTAATTTATACTCACCTAAACAGAGAGACGAAAAAGAAGATTCAAAGAAAAGTATATACGTTGCAGAGAAGAAAATTAATAAATAAAATTAGTAATAGAAAAATCAAAAGTCCCAGAAAAAACAACTTAGAAACCCAGAAGAGGACATGAGAGAAAAATTAATAGTTTAGAATCTGGCAGACTTACAAATATACATAAATTTGTAACGGAGTGAGGGAAGAGTTTTTTTTTGGATAATCATTTAGGGAAAGTGTAACACCCCCTTGGACATTACGTCCTAATCACATGCGGAAATAAATTAAAAAGAAGGCTTACTAGTTGCTTTCGGAAAAACTTCTATAATTTTCGTAAGTCTGAAAATATGAGGGTAAAAGTTTTGTGGAGTACTTAAAATAGGGCACATAACACAAACAGTATAATCATACCAAGTTTAATAATCCACAACAACTAGATTTATTTATAAATCCAAAACACTTCAAAACATATGAACTTTCTTGGAATAATCTTTCGTACTAAAATTTATAAAATCATTACAAGGCTTTTCAAGACCACCTATAATAACTTCTTTAAAACATCCGTCCCAAAGGAAACATCCAAATCTGGTCGTACTAAAAGACAACTACTGGGAAGAATTCCATAGTTCTCACCATAGAATTTTCACCAACCTCTTCAAGGATCGGGAGTAATATCCTTAAGTGAGGTTAGGAACTTCTCGGCACCACTTACCCTCGTATTGCAGCAAAAGACCATGGAAAAACTTGATATATTGGAAGGGTGAGATATCAATATATGGATGAATTATGATGACTACATGTCCAAACACAACAAGAGATACAGATAAATATTCATTATAAACATGTGAATGCTCACAAATAATTGTATAAATAGAAAATCGTCGTCGTTTATGAAAACATGGCACTTCTATATTCCAGCATTCTGTCCTAGTCTTCGAAGACCCCAACTCCATGCAGTTTTTGAAAAACAATGAGCTGATCAGGCTCAATTGCCGCTCAGGCACAAATAGCCAACACATGTAAATGGCTCAACTCAATTCCCACAGCAACTATCCAACTCAAGGCACGGTAATCAACGCATGTGGGTTCCAGAGCACACCGTCCTACACAAGGCACAGTGAACAAGGCTCATGGAAATCATGGTCCATCAAGGCACCGATGATACACCGTCGAATGAGATACCTTTCCCTTCAAGGCATTCACACAAAACTTTTAGGGATGTCTGCCAAATGCATGTAAAAAATCATTTTATTTTCGCAACTTTTCTTTGTGCTTCATTCTTTCCTTCGTCGAGGCTCAAGGTTAACGACCATCCATAAATTTTAAACGTTTTAAAACTTTCATTTTCAACACAGGACGTCTTAGTCCGAGTGTCCAATCACAACAGTCCTAGACCTGTGCACCAGTCTTAGACTTTATGGTCGTAGAAAACAACTTTCACCTTTTTACTACTTTCACAATGTTTTATCACAACGTATGTAGGACACACAGTCCACAACAACGAATCTAGGACACACAGTCCATAACAACGTGTATAGGACACACAGGCCAGAACAACGTATATAGGACACACAGTCCACAACTTTATATATAGGACACACAGTTCACAACGTAGTGATACGGATCATGGACCCACATGCTTTAACTCTAGTATCCCGACGTCTCGGTTACTAGCTTCACTTTTCAACATTATTTTTTTTTGTTCAGTGGAAGACAAATACAAAACCAAAACTTCCGTAACTCATCCAAGTTACCGTATATTTTTACTTAAATAAATTCTTTTCAACAACATTTTCTTTTGAAATTCATTTTTAAAACTTTAAACTTTAGGAACTCCATTTCCTTTTTTAAAAATCTCCTTTGTTTTGGAAAAGTCTATTTCCTTTCAAAGATATAGTAAAACTTTTTGAAGAAAAACTCTTTCTAAGAACATTGGAAACTAAAATCCCATTTTCTATGGTACTTAACTACAAGTATTCTCAAAATTATGTTTTTCTTCAAAATAAGATATTTCAGCTTAAATAATTTTCCTTTATAAAATTGTTTTGAATTCTAAAATTTTTCTCTTTCATTAAAACGTTACTAAAAGAAATCTTTTCAAAACTTCAAAATAAATTTGTTCTTTTTTTCTTCAGAGTTTCTTACCATGAAGTCTTTTCAAAGTTTGATTTTTCTTAGTGTAAAATCACTTAATTTTTCAAGTAAATTTCCTTCATGAAAGTTCTATTTTATTTCAAATATTCTGATAAAGTTTTGAAAGTATAACTCACTTTTCCTTCTTCCAAAACATTTCCTCAAAATAAATATTTATTTACATTGTTCTTCATATATTTTTTCTTAAGATTTTATATTAAGGATTTAATTAAGCTCTAACCAAAGGTCAGGCGTTCCATGCAACAATCACAGCACATATACAACAGTTTCAACATATATGAGCAACATTCATATTTCTCATAAATTATCACCACATATACAACAACTTCAACATATATACATGACATTCATATTTTTCATAAATTATCAACACATTATGAATCTCAAATTCAACCAAAACAGCCACATCAACAACATCATCAATCAAACACATCAAAACAAACACACATGGCATATAGTCATCATAACATAATTATCCCTCAGGCTTTCTCCCCTTACCTGATTCGACGGGTAGACAAGATCTTCGTTTTCGTGTTGCCTAGAGCGAACTTCCTTTGCCCACATTGTTTTGAAAGTCTTAGAATTAAGCGAATGGCTAAAAACAATGATGCTAGAGATGGTCCAAATATTTTACAATTTCTTTGATTACATTTTTTCCAAGACTTAATACTTATATATATATATATATATATACATATACTTTAATCCCATATTTTTATATCTTTATATAAACACTTGTTTATAGTCCATTTTGTATCAAAATCTTTACTTGATCATGTTAAAAGATATTATTTTTAAAATCATATTTTTCACTCAAAATTATGATGAACTCTTTTATAAAAGTAATTTCAAAACAACAGTGGGTTTAAAATATGAATGACCACTCAAATGAACTTTAAAATTCTTGAAAATTTAATTCAAGGTACATAACTCACATATAAACACATTTCAGTTGGTTTCATATCAAAATTTGAAGGGATTAGTTTATTAAAAATCACGCACTGCCTCTGATTGTACATGATTTTCCAGAAATCCAAGTTCACCAACATGTAACTTTATGAAATTGTTTCTCTTTATATACATATATAAAAATTCTAAAACTTCACCAAAACTTTAGTTATAACCCATACATTTTTATTAAAGTTTTTAACTTTCAAAATCATATTTAAAATCCTCATGCAACCAACTATGTTCTTATTTTTCGTAGTCAGAATTTGATTCTACTTTGAGAGGTGGTTTGATCTGGTAAATCTTATCCGAATACGAACATATATATTACATATCCAATTAAAGCCCCAGAAGTCTTATTTTGAAATACGTATTTAGATTCCAGAAACATGTTTTGTATAAAAAGTTATGGGCTTACGAATAAGTATTTGTCATGCTGTCAGATTTATATATATTTTACATATGTTCATCCACACCAAGTTATTATCTTCACTCTAGCATCATTCACAGTCACAAAACCAACATGCAAAGGCCCTAGATCCTCTAAAACATACATGCAATACATATATCAACCAAAAATAGAAACTATTATTATCAAATAATAGTTTAAACAAAGAGTTTAGAGAGGATCTCCCCACTACCTATTGAAAATCGTAAACCCTCTTGGCTCTTAACTTGGAAAAACTGCAAGCTTGCTCCCTTAAGCTCCAAGATGAGTCCTTCATGATGGATCTAAACGTTAGAAGGATATTTATCAACATGCATGAAGGAAAACTCAAAGGAATGGACATGCATGTGGGACTTGAACCAAAAACACCTATTTTTTACATATAGTGCTTCAGCCACCCTATTGAAAATGGGGTCGGAGGAGTTTTCAGCACATGCAAACCAATAAGACGAGAGTAGAGATGAGTAGGAGTTTATAAAAATTGGTTTCATGTCAAAAAGGTTTTTCTAAAGATTTTCTTAAAATTTTTAGTTAGAAATCATAAACATGCAACTTGATTAAATGGCATGCATGCTGAGAATGAGCAGGAATTTGAGAGAATAAAGATTAGAGTGAAAGAAGTATACCCTTGTGATAATGGGAAGTTGAAGATGATTGAGGTCTTGAAGCTTCACAAGGTTATCAATGGAGGAAGATGATGAGTGAGCAAAGTGAATGTATGAGTGAGTTTGAGAGAAATGAAGAGAAAGTGAGTGTAGTAGAAGTGTTGTTGAGTTGATGAGAGAAAAGTGGTGAATGAGAAAATAAGTGAGTCTTACAAAGAGGAGGGGGAGGGGCGCCGGCTGCTTCAGAAAATGGGAGAGAACACAATTTTTTTTTAATTGCAAATTTTTAATGGAATTTTGAAATATAATTATTTATTATGAAAATAATGATTTCTTGTAATAATGGTTTACTATTCAAATCAGAATTTTCTCACCAAACACTCCAAAATCTGATGAAAATAAATTCATTGACTTCCCTTTGTTTCGTTCCAGTTCAATTCCTATCCCCGGCAGTGTAAAACGATCGTATTTCGTATGAAAATCGCACTTGAAAAATCAATAAAAATAAATTTTTTATTGAAAAATTTTAAAATAGTGGAAACATTAGCAGTCATAATTATAAGCCTAATCGTTTCGTTCAGGAGTAAAAATTTTATTTTCTGATCAGTAAACTTGTACCGATAGAGAAACGCAGACCGGGTTTCGTCTGGATTTTCAACTGAAATTTTTACTTGAGCTTCCTAAGATAAACTAAGTTGTGAAGCTGAGTTTAGTTTATCAAAAAAATTTCTTAAACTTTAAAATCAATTACTGGCAAGTACACATTTAAGCACAGATTAACAAGAAACAGAAAAATCGGGGTGTTATAGAAAGCTTTTGATTCACAGACACACAATGCTCCACATTAATTGAGCCTGTGCACCAAAGCAATTAGAAGAAAATGGTGGTTGAAGTAATGGTGCAACATGTCCATTAAATGCAAGAACTATCCTTGTTGAGAGAAGCAGGGCAGAGGAAGACATAGTGAGGCTAAGAAATACAATGAAGAAGAAGGGACCTCACATATCCTTTAAACGATGTCTTAATCTGGCTAGAAATCCATTTTTAAAGGTTCATTCAATGCAATTAATATAATGAATTTGTTTCAAGAAACTCAAATTAATGCATCTAATTTGAATTTGAATATGTTTGGGAAGTTCAAATAGTCATGCACGCTTGATTTAAATGAGAAAATATGAGGAAGCATTAAAGAATTAAAGAAGTTTCAACAAACCAGTGGTTTCATTAATTATTTACAGATTACAACTATTGACAGTGGGTAATGCATCATACTTTTTCGATAAAGGTGAGCAGTCAAAACCCACTCACATTGTTAATAGCGTAGATACTAATTTATTTATTAAAAAAAGATTAAATGATTTTTTTAAGTAAAATTATCAAAAACGACTGCTTTTCGGCGAAAAAAATTACCCATAATTTCCCAAGCAAGTACTACTTTATATATATCAAGATTATTTTTGTTATTAAATTATCAATTCCAACTCGAATGCGACTTCCTCTAGATTGTTTTTGACAATTTTCGTGAATCACCGTGCTTTAGAAAACCTAAAGCTCTGATACCATTTGTTAGGAAACTACGTCAAATTTCCGGTAATCAGATGTGCGAAAAAGAAGCGAAAAATGCATATTAATAGCAAACAAAAATTGATACTGTTACTGGGTAAATCTGGATAGTCGGTCGGGCCCAAAATCCACCACTGATTAGCTGGATAGGAGGTAGGCTGAGTGTAACGTACAAATTGACAAATAATCATTAGACATAATAGTTAGACGGCCATTTACCATCTCGTTACGACAGTTACACTTAGCCTTAATGATTAGACGACCATTTACCGCTCTAATGACAAGGTTATACTTGGGCTTTATGATTGGATAACTTAACAGACAAAGAGGACCTTATATAAATAGGAGAGGTATAGATACCAAAGAGGAGTCTTTCTGACAGATACATACTCTTACTATCTTATCATTCCCAATTTTGATACTTAGGTCAGAACAGATACCAAAGTTCGGTCAATTATGCATACGTCTACGCCTGATGCATTAAAATACTGAGAACTATCCATAAAAGGATATACACAAAGTGTTTACAAACATTCAATCTCTCACTACCCACAACCCAGTTACACCCAATAATCTCTTCTCTCACAACATTCTCTTACTAGAATTTTCTCTCACAAATGCTTATCTATCTAAGCTTTTGGAACTTACTTGAAATGCTCTCAATGTTGGAATGAATTTTCTTCCTTAGCAATGGCTTCTATTTATACAGGTTTATGAAAATGTGAACGTAAAAAGAAAATTTCAATTCTGCTTCTTCAAGAAAATCAATTCTGCTTCATCTTCAAGAAAATCAATTTTGATTTTTCTTCTCTCTTGCTTGGTGACCATCATTCTAAACCAACAAAAAAGAAGGCATGTCATATTTTTTCCATTTCAGCCACCAATCCAATTTAGATCAACACTTTGATCAACACATAGTCACTAACACGTAGGACAATATTTGATTGGCAACAAAGATAAAGATGTTGATTATCGTGCTCCAAAGCTGCCATGCGTTCACTATTATTACAAAAACATAACAAATTATTGTTACAGATATGAAATAGAATATAAATTATTATGTTAATATTTGTGATTATTAAATAAATTATTTTACCTTTATGGTCACAAAGTTACGTGACCATTACAGAGACTTTCATTGAAATTTAACCAAGGAAATCACGTTAAGTACAACATCACTTGGAACAATAGCGCAAAATATAAGACATCATCAATTATCTCCATCTACCCAGATCCGCAGCAATGATCCATGAAGATGGACCTACGTCATCGCTCATGAATCTAATGAAGACAAGACAACACAACAATTTTAAACCGTAGAAAAGATGCCAACAAAATTATAAAAAACACATAATCAGCGAGGAAAGTAAGATAAATGATAATGATATGGAATTAGAAGTATATATTAGAATTATATAGTACCGATATGAGAAGAATGGAGCAGCAACAGATCCACTTTTCCATGGCATATTCATCATCCTATAAGTATGTCTATGAATATCTTATGTGAATGAGTGACAGATCTGCACAAGGATGGTCCTTTTGCAATTTTCTACTAACCCAACTTGGGGGCGACGGAGAACCTTGTAGTTTATAGCGTGAAAGTGTGAAATCCTATTAGCTATAAGTGAAAAGGGTGAATGCGGTTTTACATTTATATATATAGGGGCCGCAGTCAAGAGATGCAGTGTGATCTCCACGAGATGCAGTTGTCGTTATCTGTATTAGATTAGATTCCAGCTGCCAGTGTGTCAGCATCAAAGGTTCTATCTTGTTAGATTTGATACCATATAAGTATTCATAGTAATAGTAAAGAAGTAAACATTGATTAATGATTTAAATAGAAAATGTACAGATTAGGGCTTATAATAATTTGAAAGTTAAAATGGAAGGAATAAGGCAATGGACCAATTTTGTTAGCCCACACTTCCATTGGAGGGTTCGGCCCAAGAAGTAAACTAAGATAGGTTGCATTCATAAGGTTTGTTGCGGTGGAATTTAACAGAGGGCGCACAAATTATATTTGTCTCTGTCTATTCTATTTAATATTATTATTATTAAATTATCAATTCCAACAAAACATGGTTCACTATGTACACGTCTCAACTCCATGTAACTCCATTTTTGTTCACTCGGCATTTTCATCTCCTGCTGAGTCATTGGGTTTCTTTCTTCTTCTTTTTTTGTTAAATTATAAATTGTTTTTTTTTTGTTGAGGAAATTAAATTATCAATTTTTAAATTATTAATTCCTACTACTTAATACTAATTATCATCTCAAATTTTTACAACACTTTTCTAATACTTAGCACAGTACGCAGGCTTCCCCTTGTTTGGTGGTATGTGGTTGCAGGCTTCCCCTTCTTTCTTTCTTCTTGTATGATATAATGATAACAATAAAGTAATTGGATTTCAATGCTAAAAGTTCCAACTTCTATATCGATTTTTCTAACTTGTGCAATTTTGTACATGTTAAGAAGTCAAAAATAGAAATGCTGTGTTGAAAGTTTTGTATTCAATTCCTTGAAAGCTTAAAAGCTACTTTTTCCAATACAATATTTCTATTTTATGATTCCTTAATATATACAAAGTTGCACATGTTAGAAATTAAAATCCCTACTATAAAAGCATATTTCAATTCTCTTAAGTTCACGTTTGAATTCTTATAATTTCCCTTTTATTTAATGTTCAAACAGTGCAATCAGCTTTAACTTGGTTTAATATTATCATTTATCACATTGGTAGTTGATTGCTCAAATGGCTTTGCTTGCAAGTTGTAACTTTTCAAACCTTACAAAGAAAAAAAAAAGTTATTAATGTACAATGTAAATATCATTCGTTTTGGGTCATAAAATCTCCAACCGCAAGAAAATTTAGATTCCCAAAGACTTCAATATATCCTAGACAAGGAAAAAATATATATCAAAGGTGAAGAAAATAATAAGTTGATGCATAGATCGAGTTTACACAAATGATTATTCTTGCCTTTTGAGTGCACAAATCCATGACCCGGTTGTGCTGAGAAGTGACTGAATATTTAGATTGCATTAGAGAACTTCCAAAAATCACTTTTAAGGCAATGATTTATACCACGACACAATTTGGTCACTATTTTCTTACAGCATGTTGCATAGAAAAGGGTGTGATTGATCTTAAAGTGCATGTAAATTAATTAACCCGCTCTCTGTTGAGTAAATGATATCGCAATTTATGTATTTTTGAACAAGTGTTATTTGCACACCCGTATTGGAATCCCGGTTGGGACACCTTGGTTAATCAGGTGTAAATATTTGGTTAATTTAGTTCATTATATTGTTAATGGGTCATCTGAAGCTTATTTTCCCTAACCATGTAAATATTTGGTTAATCACATGCAAATATCTGGTTAATTCGGTTCTTTATATGATTAATGGGTCATCATGAATTAACCAAATATTTACACGTAATTAACCATATAATGAACTGAATTAACCAAATATATGAACGTGATTAACCAAGGTGTCGCTGGAGGTGTCCCAAATGGGTGTTCTAAAACATTTCTCATTTTTGAATACATACACAGTCCTCCCATTCAAAGAGTCAAGAGGGCAGGTACGAGTCTGTTCCAAATTCTAGGGGACATGTGGAGCAATCGGTAAAATCTAGGAAAGGTTAGTCATTAGTGAACTTTGCTCAATATCCTTAGTTACTAAAATTTTAGTAATATACAGTGAGTTTAATTTTAATTATATTCTAAAATAGGCAAGAAAGTAAGCCCTTGTTTGTGTTTCCTACTTTTCTTTTGGATCTCATTCACAGCTTTGAGTAAAGTTAGGAGACAAGTGTTAGCTGAAACTCTAAAGCTTGTGTATATTTTGTATTGATTTTTCAGAGTGGTGGCAGTAGAACGACTTTTGTAGGTTTAAAATCAGTCTTGGATTCAGAGCTCATATGATACCATTCAATTAGGATATATCAATCACCTATCATGAGATTGTCGAGTTTATCATTTCAAGTTAACACTTAGTTGTACCTAGACGACATTTTGGTGGTTCTTTCTGTTACTAATATATGTGGTAAAATGTGTGAGAGTCTGCTAGCAAGTGTTCTGAGTGGAAAGTTAATTTTGTTGTTGAAAGAAAAAGAAAGAAAACTTGGGTTACCAAAGTGTTCTGAGTTGATAAAGATCATACTGCTTTTTTTTCGATAAATAAAAATATATTATTAATATTATCTAGTTATAGCATTAAAGTCTTTATCCTCCCCACCTTATAGGAAGGGTTGAAGAATATCCACCCTATCATGTGCTCGAAGTTAGATATAAAATTCCAATACAAAATTCAACACTACATGTATATAACAAAGTTAAACACCACTATTAATGATAATATGAGTGGTGCATACGTTAGTTAAGAGATAATATGAGTGATTGTTTTTCTTAATATATAGTTGCAGTATGAAGATCCTCTGTCTCACTTTTCTGTCACATTTTTTGTCCCCTACCAATGACAAGTTACCGCTTAATAAAATAAAATCATAACTCATTAACACGAGCAAACAATGAATAGCATAACCAAAGCATGGAGGAAAATTATGGGTCTGGCAGTGCCTGTACTGAGAGATAAAATGTTTTAGTAGAGTTAGCAATAAGAACTCTGTAAGAAGTGTCTACACAAATCATCTAGTAGTTAAGTTAGCTAAATTGGTTTTTTCAGTTATTGTTAGTTATTGATCACAACTAACCGAGCTTAGGCAAAACAAATTTAATCTAACTAACTGAATCTAGCAGGTAGGTGTATGTGTATCTATAAATAGTGATAGTCGACTCACTATGGAAGAGAGATAGAAACTTCTTTGTGCAATCCAATACTTGTGAATTTGAGTGAGTGCTCTGAGTGATCAAAGTGTTTTTGGTTTTCAAGAGAGGAATAGAGAGTTAGAATTCTTGGGGAAAAACTCGGTTGTATAAAGGGGCTGAGGGTAGAAGGAAACAAGAGGGTGTCATCTATATTGTAAAGGTTCTTGATCCTATTCTTTGATTGATTCATAGTGAAACCAACTGTTGCACCTCACATGGACGTAGGCTACTCATAGTTGAACCATCAAATAACTGGTGTTCATCTTTATTTTACTGTTTTATTGCACTTCTATGTTTAATTGCTTAGTTCTGTGTTCTTGTGCTTTCAACTCATGTTCTGTGTTGATTGTTGATCTAGAAAATCTCAGCAAGAAACTCTTACAATTGGCGCCGTCTGTGGGAAGAGCATTGTTGAAAGAGGAAGCTGAAATATGGGATCAACAATATTTGACATAGAAAAGTTTTCGGGCTCAAATGAGTTTGGCTTATGGCGAATCAAGATGCAAGCCATCTTGGTGCATAATGGTTTGGCTGATGCTTTGAAGGGGGATGCTGCTCTTCCCAAAACCTTGTATGAAAGGGAAAAGAAGGAACTGATTGAAAAGGCTAGGAGTGCTATAATACTATGCCTAGGAGACAAAGCTCTAAGGGAGGTAGCCAGGGAACAAACTGCTGCAGCACTCTGGCTCAAACTAGAGTCCCTTTATATGACCAAATCAGTTGCCAATCGATTGTTCTTGAAGCAGCAGCTATACTCATTCAAGATGACTGATGAATTGCCCCTATCACAACAGATATCTGATTTCAATAAGATCCTTGATGATTTAGAAATCTTGATGTGAAATTGGATGATGAGGATAAAACACTCATACTACTCAGTGCATTACCAAACAGTTTTGAGCATTTTAAAGATGCAATCTTGTTTGGAAGGTACAAGGATCAAACCATCTCACTCGAAGAGGTTCAATCCTCCATCAGAACCAAGGAGCTTGAAAGAAGGCAAGAAATTAAGCTTGACAGCAATGCAAAAAGTTTGAATGTTTTAAGAGGAAGATCTGATAAAAGGAATGGCAAGACATCTAAAAATAGATCAAAGTCCAATGGCCAAAGCAAGTTTAAATGCTTCCACTGTCATCAAAGGGGGCACTTCAAAAAGAACTGTCTAGAAAGCAAGAACAAAGGTTACAAGAAACCCTTGGAATCAGGTGATGCAGCTATAGCATCTGAGGGATATGAAACTTCAGAAAGCTTGGTGGTCTCAAACACTGAAAGTGATCAAGACTGGGTTATGGACTCTGGCTGCACATATCACATGTGTCCCAGGAAGGACTACTTTGAGTCCTTATGCATCAAAGAAGGTGGAGTGGTCCTACTTGGCAACAACAAACCATGCAAGGTACAAGGTATTGGATCTATTAGACTAAAAATGTTTAATGGACAAGAAACTGTGATGCAGGGTGTCAGGTATGTACCATAACTCAAAAGGAATCTAATATCTTTAAGCATGTTTGATTGTTTAGGTTATGTGACTAAAATTGAACATGGAAATATGACGATCCTTAATGGAAAATAGATCATAGCTAAGGGAAATCTAAGAAATGGCTTATACATTTTAAGTGGTTCAACAGTAATTGCACAGGCAGCTGTAGCTAGCCAAATGCAACCTAATAAAACTCAATTGTCGCATATGAGGTTAGGTCATGTCAGTGAGAAGGGATTAGTCCAGTTAGCTAAACAAAATCTTTTGAATGGTGATCAAATAGAGAAACTGGATCTATGTGATCATTGTGTAGCAGGCAAGGCAAAAAGAATTACTTTTGGTTCTGCTTTCCATATCACTAGTAAACCTTTCGAATATGCACATTCAGATTTATGGGGGCCTGCTAGGACAATGACACATGGAGGAGGCCTCTACTTTCTCACCATAATAGATGACTACTCTAGGAAGGTTTGGATTTATATTCTAAAACATAAGAGTGACACCTTTGACAAGTTTAAGGAGTGGCATACTCTAATAAGCAATCAGTTAGGGACTAATCTAAAGTATCTAAGAACTGACAATGTCCTGGAATTCTTTTCAGAGCAATTTAATAGATTCTGGAGGAAACATGGCATATCTAGGCACAAAACAGTTGCTGGAACACCTCAGCAAAATGGCATTGCAGAGAGGATGAACAGAACCATCCTTGAGAGAGTCAGATGCATGCTTCTTAGCTCAGGATTATCAAAAAGCTTATGGGGTGAAGCTGCTACTACTGCCGTCTACCTAATTAATAGGTGTCCATCGTCAGCAGTAGGCTTTAAGACACAAATTGAACTTTGGAGTGGCAAGCCTGTAGATTATTCAAAACTCAAAGTTTTTGGAGCATTAGCTTTTGCTCATAAAAAACAAGACATGCTTGAAGCCAGAGCTATCAGATGTGCCTTTATTGGCTATCCTCATGGCATCAATGGTTATAAACTTTGGAGGATGGAGCCAGGAGAGCCTAAATGCTTAATCAGCAGAGATGTTATATTTGATGAATCAAGAATGGCTAGTAGAGATAAAACTCAAAATCAGCAAGTCAAGATTACTGATGATACACAAATTGAGGTGGAGCTGCTACCTAATCAGAGAAGTGATGAAGCAGTCCAGCCAAATGAAGCAGTTGATGACCATTCCACTCAACATGCAGAAAATGACTACAACCTTGTCAGAGATAGAGCAAGAAGAGTCATTGTCCCACCCAAGAGATTTGGCTATGCTGACCTAATCTATTATGCTCTCACAATAGCAGATGAACTCCAAGAAACTGAACCATCTACAAGGAGGCCTTGAGCAGCACTCACAACAAGGAATGGCTGGAAGCAATGACTGAAGAAATGAGATCATTAGAAAGGAACAGAACCTGGATACTTGTAGATCCACCTAAAAATCATAAAATTATTGGTTGTAAGTGGATCTATAAGAGAAAGGAGGGAGTCCCAGGTGTTGAGAAGGCAAGATTTAAAGCTAGACTTGTGGCTAAAGGGTTCACACAAGTTGAGGGAGTGGACTTTCATGAAATTTTCTCACCAGTTGTGAAGCACTGTTCCATTAGAATCCTTCCTAGCATAGTAACTCAGTTTGATTTAAATTTAGAACAATTAGATGTAAAAATAGCATTTCTTCATGGTGACCTTGAGGAAACTATCTATATGCATCAACCAAAGGGCTTTGTGGAAGACAGAAACAAAGTTTGTCTTCTTAAAAAAATCTTTATATGGTCTTAAACAAAGTCCTAGACAATGGTATAAAAGGTTTGATGACTTCTTGATGAAACTAAGATTTCAAAGGTGCAGCTATGATAGCTGTGTTTACACATTAAGAAAGCATGGTGAACTCATTTTATACTTACTTCTCTATGTTGATGACATATTGATAGCATGCTCAAGTGATGAAGAATTGGACAATCTTAAAGCGAGATTGAATACAGAATTTGAAATGAAAAACCTGGGTGAAGCTAAGAGGATTTTGGGAATGGACATTATCAGAAACAGATCAAGAGGGGAATTGTTCCTAACACAAGAAGGCTACATGAAGAATGTAGTTGGAAGGTTTAGAATGCATGAAGCTAAACCAGTTATCACACCTCTTGGACAGCATCATAAACTCTCAGTACAACAAGGTCCTCAGTCTGAAGAAGAAAGAGCAGAAATGGCATCACTTCCCTATGCAAATGGAGTTGGCAGCATAATGTATGGCATGGTATGCAGTAGACCTGACTTGGCATATGTAGTAAGTGTCATTAGCAGGTTCATGGCAGATCCTGGACAACCTCACTGGAGAGCTTTTAAGTGGACTCTTAGATACCTGAATGGAACCTTAGCAAATGGTTTAAAGTTCAAAAGGAAATAACAAGGAGAAGAAGCAGTAAAAGGCTATGTGGACTCAGATTATGTAGGGAACATAGACACAAGGAAATCCTTAACAGGATATGTGTTCACTTTATATGGCTCTGCTATGAGCTGGAAATAAGTTCTTCAATCTGTAGTAGCCTTGTCTACAACACAGGCAGAATACATAGCTCTTGCAGAGGCAGTCAAGGAAGCTATGTGGTTCAGTGGAATTATTGGTGAACTTGGAATAGCTCAAGACAGTATAACAATATAATGTGATAGCCAAAGTGCTATACACTTTTCCAAATTCACCATGGATTCCATAAGGAACAAATGCAATAGCAAAGAATGAACAATCGAGTTGAGAGAGAAGAGGATTCACACTCTCGACAATGTTTTAAAAACCGGTTGAACTGGAGAACCAAAAATGAGAGTGGTTCAAGGTCCAACCGATTCAACCGGTTTAACCATTGGTTGAACCGGAATGTGTGTGTGTGTGTGTGTGTGTGTGTGTGTGTATATATATATATATATATATATATATATATATATATATATATAGACACACACACACATTAATAAATAGATCAAATAACAAGTATAATTTCAATCCAAGTTCTAATTTTCATATTAAGTCCAAATTATTTAATACTTAAACAAGCACAAATCGGTTCCACCATTTTTTTGTGATTTTTAGCGGTTGAACCTCTTTTCCAGTTCTGTGGTTCGACCAGGACCGGTGAGGGGTCTGTCGATGGTCCAACTGGTTGAACCGGTTCGGTTGGACCGATTTTTAAAACACTGACTCTCGACAAAATACTACTGAGATTTCTCTTTCTCAGATTTAAATTAATTATCTACTCACAGTAGCTTATATAGTAGCTATGTACAAAGAATGTAAGAATGAGCTAAGCTAAGTTATGTACAAAAATGTGACAACTATCAACAACTGTCACTAACTACCCATAACCAACTTCAACAAACTTGACAGTAATGAACCTAGCCTATTTTCTAGTTAGATTCATTTTCAGTGTAGTTCAACGCCCCCCACACCACTACCGCCACTAGCTGGAAGGTGAATATTGAGCATTCCAAGCTTGGCTTGTAACTTGTTGAAAGGACCTAGTTGTAGATGTATAATTAGGACATCTGCGCAACATGATCAGAGGTGGCAATTGGAAGCAAATGAAGGATTCCTTCTTGAACCTTGTCCCGAACAGTGTGACAATCTAGCTCAATATTTTTCCCAACACCATAATAAAATTATTTTTGAAACTTATTTTTATCTATAACATTTTCTAATATTTAGAAATTTCTTACGTAAAAATTAGCAGTACTAAAATATTTTCACGGTTACATACCCACTGTAACTCATAAAATACTGTTACGCCGGTAAATCATAAAAATAATATTATTTTCAACTCTTTCTCATTTTCAACCAACCAAGTAATTAATTAATAATATATTACTTTATTCCAACTATTAAAAATTCGATATTTCTTAAAAAGCTTTTTAACGCTTTTAACCTCATAATTAATTGAGCACCGACCTCTGTCAGGCTTTTCAATCCACAACCAACATATATAAAATTTCCACATTCACAATATAGCATATAAACCAGTTTATAACATGCCTTAAATGCTCTAACACATAATTGCAGATAATCAATTAAAAGCAGATAATTACAGCAAATAGATTAACTACGCAAGATAATTTAAAAATACCACAAACACCTCAAATAAATTATATAGACCACAACTTATAGCATATAGCTATCGGAAAAATCCCTCAGGTACTCCCCTTACCTCTTGATGATTATTCCTTCCGAATTTAACTTCCGTCAAACGTCCGATCTTCGCAAAACACGTACACGATTCACACAATAATTTATCCTTCAACAAATCATAACAAATAAGTATCAATCAAACAACTAAATACCCTATTTTCCTATATGATGGGTTCGGCCTTCATGAGTTAAATTGGCTAGACATGATAAAATTTTGCAAGCTTTTGGATTAAGGATCCTTAAGAAAGATTGAGACATAAACAAAGCTTACTTAACAAAATTTGAATCAAAACCATCTTAACCACAAAGTTTAGAATTTCATTTTATGACTAAAAATCTCTAAAAATCTTAAGCTCTTGGATTAGTGATCCTTGATCACTTTAAACCCTAAAACAATGATTAAAATACAAGGATTGAAAAAAACACTTCCAATCCTTCAAAACCCTAATTCGGCCATGACACAAAATATAGGCTACTGATTTTAGTTTGATTCAATCATCTTGGATTCAATATATACATGAATAAAAAGAATTGAGTCAAGCAAGACTTGTTAAAAAATTGAACAAAGTTCCTCCCCCCACTTCAAGTTAGGGTTCGGCCTCGATAGGTTGAATAGGCAAGAAATTTTTGTTTGATGCATAATCTTGGATCTTAAATAAAGAGATGATAATAAGATCATAGAAATTGGTTTCATGATCATAGGAATTTTCTATAGATTTTCAAACTTTCTAGATATGGGAATTGAAAAAGATGGTCATGGCTTTGAAACATGAAAATAATTGAAGAACATGCTATTGATTGAGTGAGATGAGTATGGTATACCTCTTAGAAATTGAAAATTGGCAAGATTTCAAGTAGTTTCTTCACAAAATTTGGCTATGGAACTTAAGGTTTTTGGAGAGAAAATGGAAGAAAGCTTGATGAAGATGATGAAGTATGGTTTAAATAGCAATCAAATGCGCTCACAAAGGGGGTTGACCGTGGGATTTGGGGGGCATAAAGGTCCAAGTCTTAAAATTTTAGGGACAAAGTTGTAATCTTACAAAATGGCAATTTTGTGATAAAATGACAACTTAAGGACATAAAGGTAATTACCATCAAAAGTCATCATGACAAACATGTGGTGAGGATTGGTTGGAGGTGTGGCTAATTTTCCACCACAAAAATAAGATGAAGATGCCTTAACCATGGTTGTAAATTAACTATGATAGGTTATGTTAGGGGTATTTTGGTCTTTTTATGCTTAACTCTTCATGACGTTCATTAATTGCTAGGTGAGTCACCCCTATGACACACCACCCTAGGTGGCAAGCTATCTTAGCATCCGATGTCGGGTTTTGTCTCTGCACGTCCGTTCTCGACTCTGTCGATTACCTGATTTAGGTTTTTACGCCTGAATCAAGTATAATAACCTATTTATTTTAAAAAAATTCAAAATAACCTATATCGTTGGAAATGAGATATAAAATCTATTCATTTGTTCTCGGGTCAAAATTAGGTTTTCTGATCAGTAAATTATTACTGTCAGTGAAAGCGCAGACCGGGTTTCGTCTGAATTTTCAACCAAAAATTTAACCATATAATTATAAAATAAGTATAATATGAGTATAACTTTGGTTTTCTCAAAATCATTTTCTAAGTTTCAGATAAAAATATAAACGTCTATTTATATTTATACAGATCTTAGAAAACAGAAAAATCGGGGTGTTACAATACTACCCTAGTAAAAAAAAATCGTCCTCGAAATTTCGTGACTCAAAGCTAGACAGGATCTCTTAATACCAAGGTTCTTCTTTCACAAGAAAGTATATAGTTATGGGAGATCTATATCAATCTAAAAAGAATACAGGAATATCTAGTAGGTAAAAAGATTCTTTAATAGGTTCGTCGGTGTAAAAATTGTTGAGAGCTCATAAGTCTGAAATACATTCAATGTATAAATTCTCTAAGTTTTGATGGTTCCAAATAGATTAAGTATGATAATATTGAACCTTATGAAATTACTGACAAATCTGATAAGTGTGAAGAAATCAGATTTAAGGTCACTCGTCTACTTTCTGACTCGTCTAATTTTCAGTAGATCTCAGTTTATAAGACCTGTATGAAAACCACTAATCTGCTTTTTAGTCAAAGACCAAGTCAACGCTCTATCAAGATCTCAGTTTACTTGATGACGTGGCAAGAAGCATATATCTGAAACAGACTCAGTTCATCACCTGTCTGACTTTTGGAATAAGCTAGCACCCGTCTAGTTTTGGACTACAAGATCACCCGTCTAGTTTTGGACTGCATGATCACCCGTCTAGTTTTGGACTACATGATCACCCATCTAGTTTTTGGACTGCTTGAGCACTCTTCTGATTTCTGATTACTTCTCACCCATATGATTTTCCAACTCTGATATAATGTCAGTTTGTCAGAAATGTTGTCCAAGTCATCTTATTCATATTAAATGTCTTCCTTAAGGATCTCGAAGACCTCTGGACAATAGCTCAAAGGATAAAGAATAAAGAACATTTGTTTCAAGGTTTTAAGGAACAAACACACAATTTTCGTACCACAGCAGTAACCTTTTAGCTGTTTTAGTACAAAGTAAAAGTGCTTTCTGGAAAGTGAACTGACTGTTCCACTAAAAGAGGAAAGCTCTCTGCTGCAAGTACAAGAAGCCTGCTGCTGCCTATTCTGATATAACAACTGATTCAGATTAAAATGTACTCTTGCACAACCTTGTCAAAGCTAAACGTTCCCAAGCATTTAATGTTTATATAGAATGACTTTTTGGCATTAATGGTATCTTAGAAGCTCAAATAAAAAGAACACATTTTCTGAAGCTGTTTATAAACAGATCTCTTGATTGAAGCCTTTAAATAGATCAAACAATGAAGATGAAAACAAGAAGTTGAATATCATTAAGAACACTGTGCAGATGTATTTACTCTCCTTATTAACGTCATTCTTTCATTGAATACACCTTCAATCATTGGATATTAATTCACAGTCTTTCACACTTCATATTTATTCCACTCCTTGAGTGTGATATGAAAGACTTGCAAGTTGTATTAATTACACAAAAACTTTATATTCCTTGTGTGTTGAGCCTGAAGAGGCTAGGTGTGTAAAGAATACATGTTTGAGTGTTGAGCCTCAAGAGGCTAGGTGTGCAAAGAATACTTGTACTATAATTTACTCAGTTATAGTGGAAACTTGGTGCTGCCAAGAAACTGGACGTAGCCCTGTGGATTTTGGGGTGAACCAGTATAAAACTCTTAAGTGATATTCCTCTTCCCTTATCTCTTTATTTTGCTTAAGTATTATTCTGTTTAAGCTTTTAACTTGGGGAGTTAATATTGTGAATATCAAACTCTGTTTTACTCTTCTCTGTTTGCTTGTGTATTCTATCTGAATATTAGACGTATCACTCGTCTGATTTTCTCTAATCTACGTTCTGCTTGTTGTTCCTGCGAAAATATTTTTAAGTGACCGAAAAAATTGGTAAACACAATTCAACCCCCCTTCTTGTGTTAACTTTGGTTTTTCAAAAATGCATAGCTAATACATATTTACAACCATGACTCTAATAAAGTTCATTCTTTCACAAGAATTCCCACAGGATCACTTCCACCAAACATAAAAGTGATTAGACTAAGTCTCATCTAGAAACTTCTTTTATCCAGAAATGTCTGTCCCGAATAACAATAAGACATTTACAAAAAAGATTCACAATAATTGGTTCAACCACGGAAGTTTGAAAAAAAAATCAATATCGAAGAAATGATCTGACTCCAAAAATCTAGACTGATCACATCAATCAAGAGAAAAGAGAATAAATAGCACTCAATCTTGTTGGCGAACTGTGGGCGAGCAACACAACAAATCACAAACTTGTGTAAATAAACATCAATACACAAAACCTGAGACGTGTGGAATCACACTATCCTCAAGGATTTATTCGCCTAGGACGAAAATCCCCCAGGTTTTAAGGTTCTTCCTGGTTGAAGCCGAGGTGCCAAAACAGCAGGAGAAGAAGAAAGTGTTTAACCCATAAAAGAGAAAATAGCACTCAAATATCTTTTCTCTTCAGCAAAGCAAGTTAGCCCCAATTTTTAACACTTGTACTATTCCTTAAAAAATACAAGTTTTTTAAATATTCTATGCAAGCGCTCCGTTAACAATTTTACCATATACACAAGACCAATTCAATGATTTGAATTAAATTCAATAAAATGCTTTTGATATTAAAATCAAATTGAAACGTGAATCAAACTCTGTATGTTTCCTTTTTTTTCATTCTCCATTAAGTTGGCACTTTTCAAAATATGATTCAAGCATTTATATTCATTCATTGCTATTGAATATTATGCATACAATTCCAAAATACTTCTGCACGTTTCAAATGGTATTGCACAGCTAGCCATTTATAGCAATCATCATTAAAATAAAATATTGCACATTCAAAATTCTTGTTTTAATTCTATTTCTATTGTTCCTTGGAGTCTAAGAAATAGGTGGAGAAATTGTATAGAGCTTAATAATAGGATGAGCTTTAGATTTTCTCATATTTTTTGTTAGGGCAACCATTGAGCAGATAAGCTTGCCTCACATGGTAATAGTATTCATGGATTCTTTTGGTGGAATACCATTCCTAGTTTTATTAGGGATGATTTTTTTCGTAATAAGGTAGGTCTCCCTAATTACAGGTATAAATAACTTTTTTGCAAGGGCTTTGGTGTATGTCCCCCTTGCTTTCTTTGTATTCTTTTTTCTATTTTTTAATAAAATTACGGTGCACTGAAGACGATTGGTAGTGCAGGGGTGCCAACCAAGTTGGGATTCCTGTTTCTATTGTGATGCTTTTGCATGTCATTTTGATAAAATAATAATAATGAAAACCCATATCAACCCAATCCAGTAACAACCAATTCAACATGCTGACAAATAATCAAACGAACTTTATTTGTAGCACATCCAAAAATTGCAAAAAATAATGGCTAACTCTTTACCCCTGAATAGATTCAAAATGCTGCTAAAATTGACAATTCATTGATAATGAACAAAAATAATCCCAGTGGATAAAAAATCCCATATGCTAAACCCAAAATAATCGTAAATTATACTCACCTAAACAGAGAGATGAAGAAGAAGATTCAAACAAACGTATATACGTTGAATAGAAGAAAATTAATAAATAAAATTAGTAATAGAAAAATCAAAAGTCCCAAAAAAACAACTTAGAAACCCAGAAGAGGACATGAAAGAAAAATTAATAGTTTAGAATCTGGCAGACTTACATTTACACATAAATTTGTAATGGTTTTTTTTTTGGATAATCATTTAGGGAAAGTGTAACACCCCCTTGGACATTACATCCTAATCACATGCGGAAATAAATTAAAAAGAAGGCTTACTGGTTGCTTTCGTAAAAACTTCTATAATTTTCATAAGTCTGAAAATATAAGGGTAAAAGTTTTGCAGAGTACTTAAAATAGGGCACACAACACAAACAATATAATCACTACAAAAAAGGCGCTATTTTGCGACGGTTATTAGGTTAAATTGCGTCGGTTTTATGCGCCGCAGATTCATGTTTGCGGCGGTTCCAAAACCGTCGCAATGTCGACCGTCGCGAGCAGCATTTGCGGCGGTTATGTAAACTGTCGCACAAACTGCCGCAAATTAGCATTTGCGGCGGTTGTGAAAACTGCCGCACAAACTGCCGCAAATTAGTATTTGCGGCGGTTCTGAAAACTGCCGCAAATTAGCATTTGCGACGGTTGTAAAACTGCCGCACAAACCGCCGCAAATTAGCATTTGCGGCGGTTGTGAAAACTGCCGCAATTTTATTGCGATGGTTTGTAACCGCCACAGATTAGTACCGCAAAATTGCCAATACAGGTAGCGACGGTTAGTGAACCGCCGCTATTTGTTTCCCCAATTCTGAAGTTAATTTTACGACAGTTTCAAAACCGTCGCAAAACATAGCAAAAAATTTGTAATTAAATTTTTTTAGCACATCATTTTGAGTCTACAAAACCTGCTTATTAAATATATATATATTTTTCTTAAAACAAATAAAGGTAAAACTCATTCATAAATAAAATGTTGAGTTACGTACAAACTACGACCAAAAAGATATATATATATTCCAAATAGAGTTCAACAATTCCACAAATATTAAGTAATACAACTAAACTCCATCAAGTTCATAAAATGAAAACTAGAACTATCTAAACGGTCCTACGAGACGATGCTCCGTGGTCTTCAGGCATATGACTAGACTCAGAGGAACGTCTCATATCTCTTGGTGACTCTAAGTCAGCCGGCTGTAATTCAAAAAAATCAAAAATTAGATAACAACCACTAATTCAACAAGTGAACTATCAAAAGTTAAAAACTAAATTTAAAAGCAATTATTTTACCTGATTTCCCTTAACATTCTGCATAAGGAAAGCAATTTGTTCCTTCAAGACTTCATAATTCGCAGCTTGTTCCTTAAGCGCTAGGACTTCAGCTTCCAATTTTTCAATCTTCTCATATGGAGATACCATCCTCTCAGAGTGAGACCTAAATCCAGGGAGTTGAGATGGTGTTATCCCAAGTCCCATTCCTTTGGCATATCCAGGGTGGTCCTTTCCAAAAACTTTCACATAAGCATCATTCTCTGTTGATCCCTCATGAATTTCATTTTGCAATTGTTCCTACATATAATATTGAAGACATACACAATTACTTAAAGATCACCATTAACAATGAAATGCAACTTGGAATAACATTTGTGTTTATGTGATGACAGGTGGATTTATCACATCCTGGTGCAGAACTTAGATTGCTCTAAGTTTTCTATCACAAGATCTATAAGGTTCTGAAGAATATAGTTTGTGAATTTTGTATTTAAATTATGGTCTTAGCAGGAAACACGACTTCCTTGAGTTGATTAATTTTATTGGTTGTTGTCTGGTGAAAACAGATTGATCTGCATCACTCGGGTGAGATGAGGCAACAACAGATTGATCTGCATCACTCAGTATTACACTTCACCATGCCACTTAAAGGAGGTTTTCGTAAAACCTCTATTATCTGAGGGGCAACAGCAGAATGACCTCGAACATTGAAACTCTTTAAAATAGAGAATTCCAAAATAGAGTTGGACACTGATCCTTTGTTGTGCATACCAGTCAAAGAGATATTTGAGCTAACCAAGGCTATATCAGAGTTAACAGAGACATTTCTATTATCAAATCTAGCCAAATTTCTGCAATTCCAAACATTATATAGGATGTTAAGAATGCCCGAAATGACCAAGTCATGGATTTGTGCACTCCAACCTTTGTGACAGATAGACAGAACAATATCAAAACTGGAAAGACCAATAACAGTTCAGAACATTCATAAACCAGTTCCATAGGCCTTTAGCAAAGGGACAATCTAAAAATAAATGCTTTGTTGTTTCATAAGACTTCCCACATTGACTACACATAGAAACCACTATGCAGCCTCTACAATATAAATTCTCATTAGTAGTCATTTTATTGTGCATAATTCTCCAAAAAATTGAAGGATCTTGATGGAGGAACACTGCTGTTCCAAACTAACTTCGCCCAAGGAACAACATGCCCTGTTGGATTCTTGAAAATATAAGCATCTTTGAAACTAAGCATTCCAGACTCAGATTCTGTCCAAACCAGATGATCAGTGCTAGGATACTTAGGGATCACAATCTTCTCAATTTCAGATCTGATCACTGGGGAATGAAGGAGCAGTAATCTAGGGACACACCATTTTCCATTAACAATAAAATTACTAACCTTTGCAGTCAATGTAGAGTGCATATCATCAAGCAAATTTAAGAATTCCAAGACTGTTTTTAGAGAGCTATTTGTCACTCCAAAATTTGATATCCCTACCATTTCCTAATTTCCAAGATATATTATCCAAAACTTCAGCTTAACAGCATCTAATACCAAACCAAAGAGTAGATAATATATGATGTTTGATTGGATTATTATGCCTAAAGGTTCTGGCTCTTAGCAGAATAAACCACTAGTGTATTTTATTTAGTGAATATATTGGTGTAGTTTATTGCAACTTTGTATATATTTTAAAGGTTCTAGTATATATAAATAAAAACTCATAAATTAAAATGGATGTCTCTTTCTTTTTTGATAAGAAAAGAAAACTTCATTAAGGGGGAACTGTACAATGAAAGAGGATGAGATATCCTCATGAGAAGATGACAAAAGAAACACCTACAAGCCAAGAGATTGAGTCATGTAAGATGGCATGCCAATCCCTCTGCATGTCTAACCGTGGAACACCTCTAAAAAAGACCAAGGGCCGGCTTAAGCTGGAAAAAATATTGATTTTATCAATTTTGACAATGAGAATGGCCTTGAATTCTGTATCTCATATGTATATTTATATATTTTATATGTTTACAAGTAGTGAAGTGCTTAAAGGATAAAGACAATAAAAAGTTATAAATAATACATTGTACTTACATTTTTTTCCCTAGCCTCTTCACTGACAAATGATCCATCCTTCCTTTTGTGAGAAATAGGATAAAATTCTGCCTTGCTAAATTCTCGTCCTTCTAGTAATTCCTAAAATTAAGCACCATACAATAAGTGCTAGTACAAATAAATTATACTGTTAAAAAAAATGAGTGAACCATACCAACTCATCTTTTGTCCTTACAATTCCCTTGGAGCCTAATGTATGGTGGATCACTAATTTTTCACGATTTGCTGCATTTTGATCAGCTATCTCCTGCATTAATTAATAACATAATGAAGAGTTAGTAAATAGTAGTTGAAGTAACAAAGACTGCAACTTATGATGATTACCATTTGTTTAGCGCTCCGCCTATAATTTATATAAACAGCCCAATGGTTGGAGTCAATATCGGTGGGTGCCTCTAAGATTTTTTCGCCAAGGAAAGCTCCCAATCATGATATTTATGAAATAATCTGCATCGTGTGTCCCTCCATTTTTTTGCAAGGCTAGTTAAAATATACTTTTTGTGTTCACCATCATTGACAACAAATTTATTCTTCAAGAAAACATAATAAAAGATAGTGTTAGCTAACAAAACACCTAATAAATCGAACATATTCACTTAACTACAAATAATACCTGTATTTTTTGAGAATAAAGATTGTTTTTGAAAGTATCCGGTACTTTTTTCCAATTCTCAAACATTATGGGAATGTTATTAAAGTTTCTTGCAAGTTCACCCAAATATCCTACCAACAAACCAGCTGACTCTCCCACTGGTTGTGCATGTCGATTCCACCTAGTTATAACCCTTGTTGTACCACTTGATGCAAACACATCTGTCACCCTTGACTGCTTGCATCTAACACATAAAGTAAACAAATTAAAACAATTCCTAACCCAACATATAATAAAATTTAAAAAAATTAAAGAGAAATATAAAATAGATTAGACATACTTATAACATCTACTGTCCAAAATGTTGGAGCTTTTTTTGGAACAGGCAAGGGACCTTCAACCACATCAGGTGCAGATTCAGAAGTTGGTGCAGTGTGTACCTCATCATGAAATGATGATTCAACATTGGGTAAAGGATCACTTTGTTGTAGATGTCCATCTACATATCCTTCAGAAGATGCATTTGGTTGAATTGGTGTGGATTGACACCTCCGACGAACACTTCTTTGACTGGCCATACCTGAGAAGTATAATGTATCAAACAGATATATGACAAGCAAGAACACCACACATTCACAAATTACCTAAGAATCAAGAATCAAACTGATATAATTAACCAACTAAAATGGAACATAACGAGACATTCAAATTGATATAATAACTATGAGCCATTTTTCAGTAACAAACCAAAAAAAAATTACAAAATAAGTTCACTAAGCTAAAATCACCAAAGGTTCCAAGTTCTACACAACATAACACAAAAAACTAACATGTCTATCACCAATGGATCATAAAACCATATCTTGATTATCATCATTAAAATTATCATTAATGGTTGAACTTTCAGGATCATCATCTGCAGCCATTCTTGCCAATTGTATATGTGGGGTATCATCAGAGAAAATTTGTTCCAAGTTTTGTGATGGGTATGCATCAATGGATGTCATAATTTCATCATCTTCACCCATGTCGTACAAGTCTCTTGGCTTCAAATGAACTGGTATGCTCCAACCTTTTTCCTTCTCATCCTCCACATAATAAACCATTTGAGCTTCTGAAGCTTTAATGTATGGTTCATCATCTTCATGTTCTCCAGTATGTATTAGTCTTGCAAAGTTAATAGAGATAAAACCCAACTTATCTGTCTTCATACCTCTTGGGTTAGTGGTATTAGCCCATTCACATTTAAACATGGGTACTGTGAAGCCATTATAGAAAACCTCAATGATGTCTATCAATCTTCCATAGTAAGGTACCCCTCCAAACCTCATTTGGGCATCACTATTGCTTGAGTAACTCTTGGTTCCAAACATTCCAAAAACCCCATTGTTTTGAGTTTTTAATAACATATCTTGTGCCACGGTTCGAAATTTGTATCCATTGACATTATATGCAGTGAACCTTCTAGCTTTGTCATGAGGACCTTGTGCAAGACTAATGAGAACATCTTTATCTGGTCCACTAAGACTGTCGAGATTGTTACAAATCTAGATGCCATAATAATATATATTGTTAGTCACATTCTTGTTCAAAAAATACATAAATGACACTAACACACTATTAATCATTGTTAAGAACACTAACACGATTGGTGAACCAACGAACAAACTCTCTATGAACCTTCTTGTCTACCTCAGAAGCACTCCTTGCACCACCCCTTAGTTGCCTTCGCACGCTAGTTCTATATTGCCTATTTAGTTGAATCATATTAGATGTTATGGAAAAAAACTTAAGATTAATTAAACCAAGTAGAATAATTACTTACTGAAGATAGTAATCAACTATAGAGCAATTCGTTAACACGTGTCTATGAGCCTGAAACTTTTCCGTGGGTGTCAGGGTGACATATGAAGAGCCACCAACCGATTTTCCAACTTTAGGGAATAAGTCAGCTACTCGTGAGCCATATTGTATATCATTAATAGGCTCATCGTCTACACGACTAGGTCGGTTCCATCTAGTCTCAATGCTATCCAGATACCTTGAACAAAACGTAAGAATCTCTTGCACAAGGTAGCCTTCCGCAATAGATCCTTCAGGTCGTGCTTTATTACGTACATAGGATTTTAGCTGTCCCAAGTACCTATTGTTAAACCACAACAAGTATTATTTAGAACAACCTGTACATTACCAAATTAGAAAAAATAAAATGACTAATATCGCACATCTTTTACCTTTCTATAGGATACATCCATCGATAATGAACGGGACCTCCGAGTTTAGCTTCTTCAACAAGATGAACAACCAAGTGAACCATAACAGTAAAGAATGAAGGAGGAAATAACATTTCCATGTGACATAAAGTGAGGATGATTTGATTTTGCAATCTGTCTAGATCTTCAACTTTCAATACTTTGCCACATAGTTGTCTAAAGAATGAGCACAACTCAATTAATATTGCCGAAACCTCATCAGGCAATGTTGCCCGCATGGCTAATGGTAGCAATTGCTCTATCAATATATGACAATCATGACTCTTCAACATTCCATTCAACTTAAGATTGTCCAAATCAATGCACCTAGAAATGTTGCTTGAATAACCATCCGGCACAGTGATATTCTTTAAAGTAGTTAAAAATGCCTTCCTACCTTTATTAGTCAATGTAAAGACAGCTGGAGAATATTTTCCATTTTCATTGGGCCAAAGATCAGGCCTTAGGCCCATAGCTTGAAGATCTCTTCGAGCATTAACATGATCTTTGCTCTTTGCGCTGTCATTTAGCAAAGTAAATATGACATTATCACACACGTTCTTCTCAATATGCATCATGTCAAGACTGTGACGCAAACAATTATCCTTCCAATACGGAAGTTCAAAGAATATGCTTTTCTTTTTCCATTGTTGAGTGTTACCCCGTGTAAGTTGATTGCCACGTGTTCTTTTTCCCGAACCTTCTTTCTCTAATTTTCTACCAAATATGACATTGATGTTTTGAACCTGTTCAAGAATTTCATAACCAGATAATGTTTTTGGTGGACTACGCATTTCTTGTTCACCATTAAAGCGGACCCTATTCAGTCTAAATCTGTGTCTCTGGTCAAGAAAACGACGATGACCCATAAAACACCATTTTTTGCTATGAGGAAGACGACATGGAATGGAGTCGAAGTTACAAGATGGCCAAGCAAGTCCGGTGTACGTGTTCCACCCAGAAAGTGTTCCTAGCCCAGGAAAATCACTAATTGTCCACATTAAAGCTGCATGTAATTTGAACATCTCTCGCTTGAAAGAATCATAGGCATCCACACCCGTTGTCCATAACTCTTTCAACTCTTTGATCAAAGGTTGTAAGTAGACATCTATATCATTCCCTGACATTTTTTTACCAGGAATTATCATTGAAATTATAAAAGATGTCGACTTCATGCACACCCATGGAGGGGTATTGTATGGAATGAGAATAACTGGCCAAATACTATAGTTTGAACTCATGACACCAAAAGGATTAAAACCATCAGTGGCTAACGCGAGGCGCACATTTCGCGGATCTGATGCAAACCAAGCATGCAACGAGTCAAACTGCTTCCAAGCTTCAGAATCTCTAGGATGCCTCAACATTCCATCATTGTTATTATTGTCAGCATGCCATCTCATATCCTCAGCTGTCTTTGATGAAAAAAAAATCTCTGTAATCGAGGCTTCAGTGGAAAATAACGAAGAACTTTTGCAGGCACTTTCTTCATACCAGTGCCATCACCGGACACCCTAGTCTTACTAGCTTTTGCCCTTGATTTCCATTTGGAAGTGTTACAAATTTTACATGTCTCCCTCTCTTCATCTTCCGGATTACCCCAATAGAGCATACAATTATTCGGACATACAGGTATCTTTTCATAGTTCAAACCAAGCTTGATGATCGTTTTCTTGGCCTCGTAGAATGAACTTGGAATATTTGCATGTTCAAATGCATCTTTCAATAGTTCTAAAATCATTGTCATGGCCTTGTCGCTCATTCCACACAGGCATTTGATATGATACAACTTTACCAAAAAAGACAATCTTGAATACTTCGTACACCCTTCGTACAGGGGTTGTTCTACATCTCTAACTAATTCATAGAATTCTTCATCTACATGTTGCTCTTGAGCTGTATTTGGCATCACATCTGCATCCCGGTCAATCTCCGCATTTGATGCAACGGGTACTTCATTTGCAAGGTGCCTATCAACTCCAAATGCATCATCGATCATGTTCCGAATAGGATCCTCAACAATAGTGGGGTCTTGAACTACATTTGGAATATTGCTAGGTGAGATATTACTAGTTCCTATTGTTCTGGACTCCCCGTGATAGGACCAAAAAGTGTATCCTGTTGGAAATGGTGTCAGATTAAGTGATCATACACCACATGCCTACTTTGCCATTTTTTGAAACCACATCGTTTACAAGGGCATATTGTTTTGCCATTTACTGATTGATGTACAAAGGCAAAATCAATAAATCCCCTAACCCCTTGCTCATATTCAATTGAGTTTCGTGGCTTCATTATCCATGACTTATCCATTGCTTCAAAATATTAAATCTGGAAATAAAAATAACACACCACTTCATAAATTGAAAAATATATACTATTTTTAAACTATATATAAACTACCATCTAATAGAAACATATCAAAACTAGATAAAGATTATGTTCAAGTTGCACTACTATAGCCATATATATATTTTCCTAATTCCTCTGCACGCCCCAAAGTTGTTATAACAGTAATCAAGAATCAATACAGCTAATAAAAGTGTTTTTTCTTCAATTTATTTATTTGGGTCTCATGATGAATTTTCCGATGAGCGGCACCTCGCCTGTAAAAACTTAGCAAAGAAATTTTTTAAAGCAGTGGCACATCATGCAAACACCATTCAACAATTATGTAAGGGGAAAACAGAATACATAAATAATAAATTTCATTGCAAAACACTTCTGATATGATATTTGCTCTAATTGTGTCATATCAACTATGTTATACAAAAGTGCTACTCATATTTGAGTCAGTTCAGATTCAACTGAAATTTATCACAAATTTTGGTGAGATGTTAAAGTCAACAAATCACATCATAAAGAAATATTCTGAGTATTAACATCGAATGCTTCATTGGCAGGGAGTATTAGTTCTTCACTAACCTTCGAAATATTGGGTGAAACTTTTGTTGTATATATTGGTAAAGAACTTCAGAGCATTACAGAATCAAACTTGTCACTTCTTTTCTCCTCAATGCTTGACATGCTTTAATATAACAGAGAAGAAAGATCAGCTATATAACAGTAACCAGCAAAGTAATACTTAACCAATAATTCAGTAAAGCAACGTGAATATGGCAATTAAAAATTAGAAAAATAAAACAAGTAGGCTTTCTCAGATCAAAACATGGAATGGTATTTCCTTCAATGTCATCTTCCAGCAAAACTGAATAGAGCACGTGCAGGATCTTCCAGCTGATTGAATTTATATATTAGCATAGGCTATAGACTATGAAGATAGAATGAAATTGAGATAGCATTGTAATAGAAATTCTCTAAACTTATGTGTGTAGAACAAGAGTGTGAAGGAGAAGTGGTGGCCTGAAATTCACAATGAGTGGAAGTTCTCACTTCTATCAAGTCCTGATTACCAATGTAGGGATGGATGGAGAAGTGGCTGCTGTGAAAGTGAAGGGGTCGAGAACAGGATGCATATCTTGCTTTTTCCAAAGGTAATCCTGAAGAATTTGTCTTAGCTCTTCTGTGTGAACGAACAAGGAGTTTGCATGTCTATCAATCTAGAGACTCTGGTTGGGGCACTTTTTCAAGATGTTCCTATCCATGGAGAGCAATGGACTTAGTGGTTTTGCATCAAAGGATATATGTTATCACTGATACGGCGAAGATAGGAGTGATGAAACTGGATGATAGAACTGTGGATTTTCTAGAACTGAACAACACTCCCAAAAATTTCAGTTCCATAAACCATAAGTTGGTTAATTCTGATGGGAACCTTTTGGTGGTTCATTTTGATAGACATGAACAAATGTGTGCAGTGTACAAGATAGACTTCTCAAGGATGGAATGGGTCAAGGTGGAAGAATTGGGAGATATTGCATTGTTTGTTAGTGTGAGAAGAAAGTGCTATGCATTGAGCAACCCGGTAAAGTGGGGATATGATAAAGAATGTGTGTATTACATTAATTCTGTATCTGCTGAATGCAAAGTATATTAAATGAAGAAAGAATTGATCAAAAGCTTCGACCCTACATTTCAAGCTCCTCCAAGATCTAAGCTATACTGGTTGGATTGATGTTTTCTGCATGTTCTTGATGAGATAGATTATTGACTGGTCGAGTAACTTAACTTGCTGGTTACATGACAGCACATCCAGCTTATGAACTTGTGTTTAGCACCTTGTTGGATGTATTTTCCCCTCATCCTTCTCTCTTTTGTTTTGCTAATAATTTGACTAGACTGAAAAAATTTGGCATGTTATTTTTATTTTGGTGCTCAAAACTTGTTATGCTATGTTATGTACTTTCAGTACTTTTGATCAGGTTGTTATTTGATTTTGGATGGTTATTTACATTGTTATTTTCTGGTTTATCTTTCATATTCTCTGAAATTTAGGCTTAGAAAAGCAATATATAGCATATCCTGTGGATTTCATTAAGTAATATAGATACCTCACTAATTTGTTTTTTGACATTATTGATAATTGGGGAAGGTATTATACAAACAATCACTCTTCAGAAGACCTTAGGTACTACCTTCATAGTAACATAGTAACCTATATGCTTAATAGTTAAGACCAACCTTTCCTTATTACTATGTCTCTTTGACATTACTGATGGCAAAAGCTATAGAACCAAGGACAAAGGGCACAATAAAAAGGCAAGGAATATGAGCTTTAGTAAAATCAGCAAATGGCATCACATTAGACAATGCACTAAATAATAATGATATATCTCGATAATCTCTTCTTTCTAAATATAGACGGCAAAAGTTAGACATAATGTCCGGTAACAGTTAACATACAAAATTGATTGGAAATGGCCCTTAACAGTAGACATTTAAGAGGAAAGGTTACTGAACCTCATAACCCACAAGAGTGTGGTTTTCAAAAATAATTCAAGTATCACGTACACTATGGATAAGAAAACTAAGTTATATCATCCTAATCTTTTTAGTTGAAGTAGCATCACAATTCACAAACACAGACCAGAGCAAGTTGCAAATTATGCATTATAAGTCAGTGTTATCATTCTTTACCAAGCCTCACCAACAAAATTGAAAAGCATAAATTTCCACACAGCAAAGACAAGAGCAATAGAGAAAATCTAAAATAGAGAAAGTGAAAACCAAAAGAAAATAAACATGCTTGCTGGGACAAAACTGCCATTACAGTTTATTAATTAGTTTAGGCTGTTTTGATAGATGGCTTCAAGCATGTGGTTTTAGTTTTGAATATTATTTTTTTGTTTGGGAAAGCCTATGATAGTAGCAAATATCAATGAGATTTTGCTTTGCATTTTCTTGATAATGGATTTTCGTTCTGAATGGCTTGACTAGAACATGTTTGATGAAATGGCAAACAAAAATTCTAGCAAAGAAGAACAAACCCAGCAAGCAGAACAAATAATGCAAAAACCCATATAGCAAATCAAAATAAATTAAAAAAAAATCCAAAAACAACACTCTAACAAACCCATCAGACCATATGATGGTTTCATAATTGCTATAACAGGGTATCCAACGTCCCAAGTAGCCCTTCATAGTGAATTAAAATGTAAAATTTGTCATACCCATCAGACCATATGGGATTGGAACGTATGGAGTGGAATACCTCCATCCAAGAATAGAATCATTCACATGGAAATCAAATCTAACAATAACAAATTGCCAAAGTTCATTCAAGATATCAATCCCTTTTATTGAGCCAGAGCAAATGAGGGAATCAGTCATAAAATGTGCATTAGCAATAGCAAGTTGCAACTCACTCCTTCAAATGGAAAAGGCAGAAAATAAAATGAAGTGCTCAGAACTCTTCGAGTTCTTCGAGTTCTTTGGGATTCTGAGGAATTGCAACATTAATGGAACACTACCAGAATATCTTGGGACAATGACTACTTTAAGAAACTTGTAATGGCGTACTTTACCATTTTGTTTGGTTGAAACTAATAGCTTATTTCATAACCTTCTCATAGATATAACTTTTACACAGCTTTGAAGGCTATTAAGTTACCAGTTTTCTTAGAAGATATTAAGCGAAGAGCCAAGGGAAACATCATAACTATCAGTCATGCCCAGAAACAAACATCCAAACCTAGAAATTTGCCCTAAATAAATTAATAATAGTAAAAGTACCATTTACCTTGAATCAAGAGTGGTGAACCGCCTCACAATGAACAAGACCAGTAATCTCCTTCAATTATTTCTTGATTGTTCACCTTGAATCCAACAGTTACAAAATCAGATTTCATGTGTTCAGCAAACACAACGAACAATGTAAACAAAGAGAGGAGGAGGAACGATGGAGGCTTTCTCCATACCTTTATCGCTGGCTGATGAACGATGAAGAAGCAGAGCAGTCTCGTAGCAGCGCAGCAAGCAGTCGTAGCAGTGCAGAGGGCAACGTAAAAAATGAGGAAGGGGAAAAAGTAATCAGAGGGGAAGAGGGAAAGTGAAAAACGTAAAAAATGAGGAAGGGGAAAAAGTAATCAGAGGGAAGAGGGAAAGTGAAAAAAATAGAGGGAAAGTAAAAAAAAAAAGTTTTTTAAAACCGCCGCTAACATAGAGTCAACCGTCGCAATATTTTCTTAATTGTGGCGGTTCATTAAAACTGCCGCAGTAACCGCCACAAAGTATCACCGGCGGCGGTTGGGCTTGAACCGCCGCAAAGTGTGTGTCGCAATTTGCCAAATTTCATGTAGTGAATCATACCAAGTTTAATAATCCACAACAACTAGATTTATTTATAAATCCAAAACACTTCAAAACATATGAACTTTCCTGGAATAATCTTTCGTACTAAAATTTATAAAATCATTACAAGGCTTTTGAAGACCACCTATAATAACTTCTTTAAAACATCCGTCCCAAAGGAAACATCCGAAGCTAGTCGTACTAAAAGACAACTACTAGGAAGAATTCCATAGTTCTCACCATAGAATTTTCACCAACCTCTTCAAGGATCGGGAGTAATATCCTTAAGTGAGGTTAGGAACTTCTCGACACCACTTACCCTCGTATTGCAGCAAAAGACCATGGAAAAACCTGATATATTGTAAGGGTGAGATACCAATATATTGATGAATTATGATGACTACATGTCCAAACACAGAGCAACAGATATAGATAAATATTCATAATAAACATATAAATGCTCACAAATAATCATATAAATAGAAAATCGCTGTTGTTTATGAAAACATGGCACCTCTATATTCCAGCATTCTGTCCTAGTCTTCAGAGACCCCAACTCCATGCAGTTTTTGAAAAACAATGAGCTTATCAGGCTCAATTGCCACTCAGGCACAAATTTAAATAGCCAACACATGTAAATGGCTCAACTTAATTCCCACAGCAACTGTCTAACTCTAGGCATGGTAATCAACGCATGTGGGTTCCAGAGCACACCGTCCTACACAAGGCACAGTGAACAAGGCTCATGGAAATCATGGTCCATCAAGGCACCAATGATACACCGTCGCATGAGATACCTTTCCCTTCAAGGCATTCACACAAACTTTTAGGCACGTCTGCCAAATGCATGTAAAAAAAAATCATTTTATTTTCGCAACTTTTCTTTGTGCTTCATTCTTTCCTTCGTCGAGGCTCTAGGCTCACAACCATCCATAAATTTTAATTGTTTTAAAACATTCATTTTCAACACAGGACGTCTTAGTCCGAGTGTCCATTCACAACAGTCCTAGAGCTGTGCATCAGTCTTAGACTTTGTGGTCGCAGAAAACAACTTTCAGCTTTTTACTACTTTCACCACGTTTTATCACAATGTACGTAGGACACAGTCAAAAACAGCGAATCTAGGACATACGGTCCACAATAACGTGTATAGGACACACAGTCCATAACAACGTATATAGGACACACAATACACAACTTTATATATAGGACACACAGTCCACAACGTTGTGATATGGATCATAGATCCACGTGGTTTAACTCTAGTATCCCAACGTCTTGGTTACTAGCTTCACTTTTCAACGTTATTTTTTTTTTGTTCAGTGAAAGACAAATACAAAACCGAAACTTCCGAAACTCATCCAAGTTAATTACCGGATATTTTTACTTAAATAAATTCTTTTCAACATTATTTTCTTTTGAAATTCATTTTAAAACTTTAAACTTTAGGAACTCTGTAACACCCTAGTTTTTACAACTAGGATTAATTATTTTATTTGGATGTTTATGTTCATTTTGTTATGTGGTTTAGTTTGAGTAATTAAATTACTCTCTTCAAATTATTTTATTGGGTGCGTTAGCACTGACTTATTTCAGTGAATGCACGCTTACTAGACAATAATTTACGTTATTGTCACTATTATACCGGTACAGAAAAATATTTTAAATAATATGATTAAGAGAAAAACATTTTCATATATTTATTCTATTTAATTTTAGAGTTAAAAATATTTTGGTTTGACATTAATCGGAGATTAAATTTTGGACCGAGTATTTTCTTAGTTGATCCGTTCAACTATTAATCTTTACTCTAATTTGAATTTCGAAATCATATCTTTATCAATCTTTATTTTTATATTCCAAAAAGTAAAAACATGTTTATTTTAGGCCTAATATTTATCACTCATTTTGTACCCACTAGTACAGAAATAAGAAAATTCTCTCTCCTCTTTTTTTAAGTAACCCGTAAACCCACCCCTCCCTCATTTTCTCTTTTCTTTCTCTGCTTCTTCTCTTCCTGACTCCATCTTCTTCTTCCTTCTCCCCAACTTCATCTTCTACCTCCTTCCACCTTATTTGTCCAGAACCGCGACCACCACCTCAGCACAGCCGCGACTGCCGCCTCTGTCCGGCCGCGACCACGCCGCGCGACCCACGCATCCGGTCCGCCGTCGCGCGATCATCTCTCCACCGCGGAAAGCACCACGCGCCGCCGCCTCCATGGTGGTTCCACCATTCTCATAGTGTTTTGAGCTCTCTTCTTCCTTTCTATGAAGCTTAGCTTCACTTTATGGATCTGGGTTGTTGTAGGGGAGTGTTCCACCGCCACTGCCACCTCGCCGGAGTTGCGTGACGCCGCCGTCGTACCCATGGCTGGTCACTGCGTCCTCTGCCTTCAAGCTTGGGTGAGTGTTTTACCCTCTAATCTCTTCTAGATTCAAAACCCCCAAATTGATTTTGAAGCCCTAACCCTAACCCTTTGATTTCTGATTTTAATCTTGAAATTTAAGTTTGTTTTATGGAATTGGGACTGTGAATTAGTGTTTCCCTAAACCAATTTCATTATTCTTTAGTTAAATGAGTTTTCCCCAAATTGTATTTAGGAGCCCTAAACCCCAATTTGATTTTATTTGAATTTCATTATGTTTTTGTGAAATTAATTATGATTTAGTGCAATTAGGACTCTTAATTGATGATTCCCAAGTTCTCTTTCATGATCCTTTAATCAAAACAAAGTTTCCTCAAAGGGTATTGTGAAGCGTAAGCTCCAAACATGATTTTCTTTGAAAATAACCTTGTTTGGTAATAAGATAAAGTGTTTAGATCAAATTAGAATGTGTGTTTGATCATGTGTAATTGATTTCTTGGATTCTGGTTGTTGCGTGTTGTGGGATTCCCTCTTTGAGACGTTGACACGGCTATGCTTGCTTGATGGAGTAGATAGTTACACTCTTGGAGCTAACGTGAGCATTAAGACGGGGATCATTTACTTGTCTTCGAAGGTAAGGGGAGCTTGCCTGAGGGATTTTTCTCAATAACCATTTTCTTTTAGTGTAGTCTGTATAATTTATGTGGTTGTGGTTATCTGTTTATGTTGTTTACGTTGTGTTGTTTATCTGTGTATCGGTGTTTAATTTGTTTTTAAATTATTTGATTATCTGCAGTTGTATATTATATTGTTATGATGCATGATCTGCCTGGTGATATAATTTTGATAATTGTTGTTAAATGTTGTTTGTGAGTGTTGTTTGAGAAGCCTGACAGTGGTCAGTGCACAACCGATTAATCAGATAAAAGCTTTAATAAGTTGTGAAAAGATTATATTCAATGTTTTATGGAAATGTTGAAATATAATAGTGGTGGACAATATTGTTTTGGAAAAAAAACAATGAGTTTTGAGAAATATTATTATTTTAATGATTTAGTAATAAAAAAATGAATTATGAGTCACAACGAGAGCGAAACCGTGAAAATATTTTATGAAATTAATTGTTGAAAATAAGTTAATTTTGATTTTCGAAAATTGTTTAAGTGGAAAAAGCTAAGTTTTGGTTTAAAAAGCCTTAAAAGTGTCGATGGCAAGAATCTTGAAACGGCAATTCGCATTTTAAGTACATTTAAAATCTCAAGTGACTCACCTTTGTGAAAACTAAGCTTTAGTATTTAAAGATTTTATTGAAGAATTTCCCATTTGAAAGGATTTCTCGAAAGCAAAATTAATTCAACTGTGTTGAAAGTGTTGTTGAACTTAGTAACCGAGACGTCGGGGTAATAAGGTTCTGTGTTGTTATGGACTTGGGGTCCTTTGGACTTTGATGTCCTATACCGTATACGTGTGGTATACCGTATTGAAACATTTGAGATGTTTTCTATTACCACGAACCTAAGACTGGTGCATCGGTCGAGAGGTGTCGTGATTGAGCACTCGGACTGTGAGGTCCTGTGTTGTAATGAAAGTTTTAAAAAATGTTTTAAACTATGTGATGATAGGGTATTTTGGCTACGAAGTATGTATGGTGCTTTGATGAATAAAGTATTCCATGCCACGAAGAGCCTAATATATTTGGCTATTGAGCTTGATCAACTCATTTACGCGATGTTGTGGGATCTCCGGAGATTAGGGAAAAGTTAGATGATGTATTGAAGTGGTCATGCATAGTTTTCCAACGTTGATGTTTGGGGTGTGAAACCCATTGATAAACTGTATGTTGCAGTATGGATGCTTATGTTGTTATAACATGAAATTGTGCATGTGCCTTCTTTTGTGTCGTGCATTTAGTTATTGTGTTAAATTCATATATTGGCGTCTCACCCTTACACACATATCAAGTTTCTTCTGGTTCGCTATTGTACCCTGGGTACTATGGTGCAGTGGAGTCTCCTTAAGTCACTTAGAGACTTAGATCTGGTGGTTTGATGAAGTATTTAAATTGTGGAGTGATCACGTGAGTTTTCCTTAGGAATAACTTTTAGAATGACCAGCTTAGCGTTTGAGACTTCGATTATTTTTTATAGTGTGTATGAGTATGGCTCAGAGAGCCTTTATTTTAAAATGGAATGTTTATGGCTCGGAGAGCGTCTCTTTTGAATGAAAACTTAAACTCTTCCTTTTGGTCATGTATAGCTAATTAATATAACTATCTTTAGAATATTACTGCCTGGTTGAATTTGGTGTAACTGGAATTCTTGAATGAAAATGTAATTATTTTAGCAGGTGTTCTTTTACCTGGGATGTCCGAATTACAGAGGAGACTCTGTCGAAATTTTCGTAAAAATACTAGCTTTTATTCAAGTATATTCTTTAAATTAAATAGGCTTGCCAAGCTATGATAGTAAGTCCGTGTGCCGATCAAGGCTTAGGTGTGGAGTCGTGACAAAATTTTTATGCCCAATTTCAGACACTCATGTACTTATATAAATTATTTTCTGAAAGCACCAGCAAATTATCTTTTAATTTATTTCCGCACGTGTTTACAAAGTAATGACCAAGGGGGGGTGTTACAAGGTGGTATCAGAGTTGGTCGAGTCTTTCAGGATCTTTGGGGAATAGGTCTGTTAAGTTTTTGTTGTGTGATCTCTGGTTGGTTCTTGTTTGAAATGTTTCTTGTTGAAGCAATGTGTGTTAACGCACAAGTATATGTTTTCTTGATGGTTTTCCAAGGGTTTTATGTCATGGGAGACCTTAGATCTTGAATGTTACTTGGGTTTGAATATGACATTCGATTATCCTTGCGAATTGTGTCAGACATCCGAAACAAGGTGCTTGTGTATAGGGTTTTTCTGGGAGTGTTCCCTGGAAATATTCTAGGTTTTTGGGTTAGCAAAGGACATTGATTTTAGATTGATCTAGTTTCTGGATTCGGTTAGATCTCTGTCGCTTTGTATAGGATGTTACCTACAAAGTTAAAATGGGTTGGACGACTCGATTCAACTGGAAGATCGTTGACCTGAACCGTTTGTTAGACCGAGTGTTTTCCTTGTGAAGCACCAATGTTGTGTCAAGGCTCATGTCATCGTGTAGATTTCTGACAACTAGATAAAAGTACGAATTATGAACAAGTATTCTCTCACTTGCGTAGTTGATTTGGTAAATCAATTGCGAGGAGTTGTTATCTACTCAAATATCGACTTAAAGACGAGTTATTACCAGATTGGAGTAATGGCCTATCTAAGATTGTGTGTCGTCAACTTAGTTTATGAAGAAAGATCAACCCTTTGTATGTTTGATCGACTGATTAAGTTGTCCGGGATCGTACCCAATTCGAGGTGGTCATACTAGGTATGGCTAGAAAGACATGTATGTTGGTTGGATCCAAGGCGAATCGAGTGGATTTTCGATCTTAGGTGAGTGTCTCGTGATTAAGGAACTCTTCACTGTACCCTTTGATTCTCTTGTGTTTGTCAGTTGACATTTATTTCACAAATCCTATGATTGTATTAGATAATCACAACAGCGAAGCTTGCGTGGTTCAGACAAATTTTCTGATTTTAATTTGAAATCTGTCAGGACTCATGAATTAGTTATGCTGATTCATAAATTTCCAGTTATTCATTTCTTTGTTTGTGAGAAGTCGTACTCACACTTCTAAATAATCCTTGATGTATTAGACATTTGAGTGAATTGATTTAACGGAATCCATTGGTCTGGATACTTCATATTTTGTTGAGAGAAGTGGTTATGACTATTTCTTGAGTTGTAACATAGATAATTTCGTGATAGCAGAAGTTTCTTGGTGAAACTTAGTTTCGTTGCTTCTATTTTTGGTAGAGGTGAAAGTCATCATTTTGTAAATTCTTTGTACTAAGAATAAGAATTAATCCTCTTTGGATTAGAAGTTATTCATCCCTTTGATTCCTTAAAATCTGCTGGAAGATTCTTGTGGAAGAATGAACTTTATTAGATTCATGTTTGTAAATGTGTATTGATCATGCATTTTTACGCCCACGAACCTGATGGAAGGATCTTTTTCCATACTGGATGTTCCTGTATCCTCCAAATTAATGAAATTCTTTTCTATGCTTATGTGAAAGTGAAATCAAGAAAAATTTCTTTTCTTGAGAAATTCTTTTATGATCACTAAGGTCATGTCTTATTGCGGTTCGAAAGTACTTGTTGTCATTGGTCATCTTAGTTCTACGTATTCTCCAAATGTCGTCGATGTGTGACCTATCTCATCAGTCATGAGTTGGATATCTCCACATCAAGATGTCAGAGTTAGTCGAGTATAGTGAAAAATTGATAGTTTAACAATTGAGACCTTCCTTGTTAATATAGTGGCATTCCTTGAATCTTTGTTATGATTTTGCTGAAGGCCTACATGCGTCTTGTTTGAATTCAAGTGATCGTGGATCGACTGCTGAAGCCTACACCCTTCTTACAAGTCAAGATCCACTATGCAGAGTTAGTGAACCGAATAATGTATCAGAGGATTGTTTAGATTTCATGGAGTATCTTCAAGTGTTGTTTCAGATGAAAACAGAAGTTTATCAACGTGTGTCGGTTAAGTTTGCTTTAAATGTGGAGGACTAAGTTGAGGCTAAGTCCAACTGATCATCCTCAGTGGGATGGATAAGTAATGAGATGACCTATCTTTAGCAGGTTAGTTGGGAGATAATGTGGTACCTAATTTTTGTCATCTCTATGGTAGGACGAACCAGAGTTGATAGGAGTTTCGTTAGTGGATAGATGTGAATGGTATTATGAGAACCCTTAAGTTCAACATCATTGAGTGAGATGATTACAATGGATCTTATCATGATCGAGGCAGATATATCATTAAAGGAATTTAGAGTAGTGATCAACGTTTATGGTTAATGTTGACTTCGTGAGTCCGACGATTAACGGGAAAAAAAAATATCCATAGTAGTTTTCCTTAAGCTGAACGGAAATAGTAAAGAGGAGTTCGTGAGTGAAATTAAGTTGTTAGAAAAGTTTAAGAATTATGATTTTGGATAATTCAAACTGAAGTGATTCCTTTTGGTTGTAGTTGTATGAAGGAATATAATCGTATTCTTTAAGATTGAAATGAATGATTATGATATAATTTGGAGTGGTGGAATAAGTCCAAAGGGAACTAAGACTATAATTGTGTGCTTTGGGTTGAAAGTTGATATATGTGATAGAGTTAAGGTTGAACTTGATGTTCGTCGTGAGGATAAGGTGTTGAAGAAGTTTTGCTAGCAGACAAATTTTGAGGCTAGAGGCAATTAAGTTTTGATTGTTTCTTTCGAGTGTGATAAGCTATGGCGAAATGTTTATAATCTTTGAGGTCTTATTCTGGTAAATATGTGGTTGATGATCCATAGTGGAAACTGGACATTTTAAAATCCAAGATTTGCCATTGGGGAGTGTCCACCTGGATTTCTTGGCTTTGCTTTGGTGCAGCTCTTAGGGGTAATGGCCTCAGAGAAACTCTGTTTTATAAACTCTTTTCTCGACTGCGAATATATAAGATAAGGGCAGATATGATACAAGCACTTCCTTGCATAAGTGATAGAGCTATGTCTTCAGATGGAGGAATTGTTAGGAGTTGTGTATTTTCCTTGGGAAATAGGGTAGATGTGCATGTGAAATTTCTTAAACCAGGGATATTAACGGGGCTTGATAGCCAAATTGAAAATGAGAGGCAAATGAAGGATATGAAATCGAAGTAGGCAAAAGATTCGAGAGGAATTAAGAAGAGAACGGACTATGTTGGATGTGGTAAGATTCAATTTCAATAAGATTGAATTTCTTAGGTTCTTGATGCAATGTTTATCATGTGCAACTCGGGAATGTTATGACGTTTTGATTGGAGACTTGAAAAGTGTGAATTGGATATGACTAGAAGAGTAGACTAAGCCTAAATGGACTAAGACTATGATTGCATCTCTTGAGTAGAAGGTTAATTGATGTTATGGTAAAGTTAGTGTTGGTTTTGATGTTAGCTGTGAAAGTTAGATATTGGAGAAAGTTTTCTAATGGATCTATGGATCTATATTGAGAAGTGAAGAGATTAAGCGTTGATTTTGTTCTTTAAAATGTAATAGATTAAGGTGAAATATCGAAGGTAGTGGGGATAATGCGGTAGTGAAAAGTCTCGAGGATAAATAGAATGGCATAAGAATCGATCCTATTATAGAGTTATCGATGAAAAGAATGAAGCAATGACAATACAAAGTAAGATTTTAGGGTTAAGGTGTGATTACAAAATCTTGTTTAGTTTTGAGCTATTAAATTTCGAGGACGAAATTTTTGTAAGAGGGTTAGTAATGTAAAACCCTAGTTTTTACACCTAGGATTAATTATTTTATTTGGATGTTTATGTTCATTTTGTTATATGGTTTAGTTTGAGTAATTAAATTACTCTCTTCAAATTAATTTATTGGGTGCGTTAGCACTGACTTATTTCAGTGAATGCACGCTTACTAGACAATAATTTACGTTATTGTCACTATTATACCGGTACAGAAAAAATATTTTAAATAATATGATTAAGAGAAAAACATTTTCATATATTTATTCTATTTAATTTTAGAGTTAAAAATATTTTGGTTTGACATTAATCGGAGATTAAATTTTGGACCGAGTATTTTCTTAGTTGATCAGTTCAACTATTAATCTTTACTCTAATTTGAATTTCGAAATCATATCTTTATCAATCTTTATTTTTAGATTCCAAAAAGTAAAAACATGTTTATTTTAGGCCTAATATTTATCACTCATTTTGTACCCACTAGTACAGAAATAAGAAAATTCTCTCTCCTCTCTTTTTAAGTAACCCATAAACCCACCCCTCCCTCATTTTCTCTTTTCTTTCTCTGCTTCTTCTCCCTCCTGACTCCATCTTCTTCTTCCTTCTCCCCAACTTCATCTTCTACCTCCTTCCACCTTGTTTGTCAGAACCGCGACCACCACCTCAGCACAGTCGCGACTGCCGCCTCTGTCCGGCCGCGACCACGCCACACGACCCACGCGTCCGGTCCGTCGTCGCGCGATCGTCGCTCCACCTCGGAAAGCACCGCGCGTCGCCGCCTCCATGGGGGTTCCACCATTCTCATAGTGTTTTGAGCTCTCTTCTTCCTTTCTATGAAGCTTAGCTTCACTTTATGGATCTGGGTTGTTGTAGGGGAGTGTTCCACCGCCACTGCCACCTCGCCGGAGTTGCGTGACGCCGCCGCCGTACCCATGGCTGGTCATTGCGTCCTCTGCCTTCATGCTTGGGTGAGTGTTTTACCCTCTAATCTCTTCTAGATTCAAAGCCCCCAAATTGATTTTGAAACCCTAACCCTAACCCTTTGATTTCAGATTTTAATCTTGAAATTTAAGTTTGTTTTATGGAATTGGGACTGTGAATTAGTGATTCCCTAAACCAATTTCATTATTCTTTAGTTAAATGAGTTTCCCCAAATTGTATTTAGGAGCCCTAAACCCCAATTTGATTTTATTTGAATTTGATTATGTTTTTGTGAAATTAATTATGATTTAGTGAAATTAGGACTCTTAATTGATGATTCCCAAGTTCTCTTTCATGATCCTTTAATCAAAACAAAGTTTCCTCAAAGGGTATTGTGAAGCGTAAGCTCCAAACATGATTTTCTTTGAAAATAACCTTGTTTGGTAATAAGATAAAGTGTTTGGATCAAATTAGAATGTGTGTTTGATCATGTGTAATTGATTTCTTCGTTTTTGGTTGTTGCGCGTTGTGGGATTCCCTCTCTGAGACGTTGACACGGCTATGCTTGCTTGATGGAGTAGATAGTTACACTCTTGGAGCTAACGTGAGCATTAAGACGGGGATCATTTACTTGTCTTCGAAGGTAAGGGGAGCTTGCCTGAGGGATTTTTCTCAATAACCATTTGCTTTTAGTGTAGTCTGTATAATTTATGTGGTTGTGGTTATCTGTTTATGTTGTTTACGTTGTGTTGTTTATATGTGTATCGATGTTTGATTTGTTTTTAAATTATTTGATTATCCGCAGTTGTATATTAGATTGCTAAGATGCATGATCTGCCTGGAGATATAATTTTGATAATTGTTGTTAAATGTTGTTTGTGAGTGTTGTTTGAGAAGCCTGACAGTGGTTAGTGAACAACCGATTAATCATATAAAAGCTTTAATAAGTTGTGAAAAGTTTATATTCAATTTTTTATGGAAATGTTGAAATATAATAGTGGTGGACAATATTGTTTTGGAAAAAAAACAACGAGTTTTAAGAAATATTATTATTTTAATGATTTAGTAATAAAAAAATGAATTATGAGTCACAATGAGAGCGAAACCGTGAAAATATTTTATGAAATTAATTGTTGAAAATAAGTTAATTATGATTTTAGAAAATTGTTTAAGTGGAAAAAGCTAAGTTTTGGCTTATAAAGCCTTAAAAGTGTCGATGGCAAGAATCTTGAAATGGCAATTCACATTTTAAGTACGTTTAAAATCTCAAGTGACTCACCTTTGTGAAAACTAAGCTTTAGTATTTAAAGATTTTATTGAAGAATTTCCCATTTGAAAGGATTTCTCGAAAGCAAAATTAATTCAACTGTGTTGAAAGTGTTGTTGAACTTAGTAACCGAGACGTCAGGGTACTAAGGGTCTGTGTTGTTATGGACTTGGGGTCCTTTGGACTTTGAGGTCCTATACCGTATACGTGTGGTATACCGTATTGAAACATTTGAGATGTTTTCTATTACCACGAACCTAAGACTGATGCATCGGTCGAGTGGTGTCGTGATTGAGCACTCCGACTGTGAGGTCCTGTGTTGTAATGAAAGTTTTAAAAAATGTTTAAAACTATGTGAGTCGTAAGCCATTTTGAGTTTCGGCAAAGAAATATTGAACACAAAGAAAAGAGTTAGAAGAAAAAGTGTTTCACATGCATTTGGCAGACGTGCCCACGATGTCCTATGTCGGATACCTTAATGATAGGGTATTTTGGCTACGAAGTTATGTCGGATACCTTGATGATAGACCTTGATGATAGGGTATTTTGGCTACGAAGTTATGTCGGATACCTTGATGATAGGGTATTTTGGCTACGAAGTATGTATGGCGCTTTGATGAATAAAGTATTCCATGCCACGAAGTGCCTAATATATTTGGCTATTGAGCTTGATCAACTCATTTACGTGATGTTGTGGGATCTCCGGAGATTAGGAAAAAGTTAGATGATGTATTGAAGTGTTCATGCATAGTTTTCCAACGTTGATGTTTGGGGTATGAAACCCATTGATAAACTGTATGCTATAGTATGGATGCTTTTGTTGTTATAACATGAAATTGTGCATGTGCCTTTTTTTGTGTTGTGCATTTAGTTATTGTGTTAAATCCATATATTGGCGTCTCACCCTTACACACATATCAGGTTTCTTCTGGTTCGCTATTGTACCCTGGGTACTATGGTGCAGAGGAGTCTCCCTAAGTCACTCAGAGACTTAGATCTGGTGGTTTGATGAAGTATTTAAATTGTGGAGTGATCACGTGAGTTTTCCTCAGGAATAACTTTTAGAATGACCAGCTTAGGGTTTGAGACTTCGATTATTTTTTATAGTGTGTATGAGTATGGCTCAGAGAGCCTTTATTTTAAAATGGAATGTTTATGGCTCGGAGAGCGTCTCTTTTGAATGAAAACTTAAAATTTTCCTTTTGGTCATGTATAGCTAATTAATATAACTATCTTTAGAATATTACTGCCTGGTTATATTTGGTGTAACTGGAATTATGGAATGAAAATGTAATTATTTTAGCAGGTGTTCTTTTACCTGGGATGTCCGAATTACAGAAGAGACTCTGTCGAAATTTTCTTAAAAATACTAGCTTTTATTCAAGTATATTCTTTAAATTAAATAGGCTTGCCAAGCTATGATAGTAAGCCCGTGTGCCGATCAAGGCTTAGGTGTGGAGTCGTGACAAAATTTTTATGCCCAATTTCAGACACTCATGTACTTATATAAATTATTTTCCGAAAGCACTAGCAAATTATCTTTTAATTTATTTCCGCACGTGTTTACAAAGTAATGCCCAAGGGGGTGTTACAAACTCCATTTATTTTTTAAAAAATCTCCTTTGTTTTGGAAAAGTCTATTTCCTTTCCAAGATATAGTAAAACTTTTTGAAGAAAACTCTTTCTAAGAACATTGGAAACTAAAATCCCATTTTCTATGGTACTTAACTACAAGTATTCTCAAAATTATGTTTTTCATCAAAATAAGATATTTCAGCTTAAATAATTTTCCTTTATAAAGTTGTTTTAAATTCTAAAAAATTTCTCTTTCATTAAAACATTACTAAAAGAAATCTTTTCAAAACTTCAAAATAAATTTGTTCTTTTTTTCTCCAGAGTTTCTTACCATGAAGTCTTTTCAAAGTTTGATTTTTATTAGTGTAAAATCACTTAATTTTTCAAGTAAATTTCCTTCATAAAAGTTCTATTTTATTTTTAATATTCTGATAAAGTTTTGAAAGTATAACGCACTTTTCCTTCTTCCAAAACATTTCTTCCAAATAAATATTTATTTACATTAATTGTTCTTCATATAGTTTTTCTTAAGACTTTTATCTCAAGGATTTAATTGAGCTCTAACCAAAGGTCAGGCTTTCCATGCAACAATCACAGGACATGTACAACAGTTTCAACATATATGAGCAACATTCATATTTCTCATAAATTATCACCACATATACAACAACTTCAACATATATACATGACATTCATATTTTTCATAAATTATCAACACATTATGAATCTCAAATTCAACCAAAACAGCCACAACAATAACATCATCAATCAAACACATCAAAACAAACACACATGGCATATAGTCATCATAACATAATTATCCGTTAGGCTTTCTCCCCTTACCTGATTCGACGAGTAGACAAGATCTTCGTTTCCGTGTTGCCTAGAGCGAACTTCCTTTGCCCACAATGTGTCGCAAGTCTAAGAATTAAGTGAATGACTTAAATTAAAACAACAAAGTAATCTTATCTTTCTAAGTGTAGGTTTTGGCCATGGCTAAAAACAATGATGCTAGAGATGGTCCAAATCTTTTACAATTTCTTGGATTACATTTTATCAAAGACTTACTTTTATTTATATATAAATATATACATATACTTTAATCCCATATTTTTATATCTTTATATTAACACTTGTTTATAGTCCATTTTATATCAAAATCTTTACTTGATCATGTTAAAAGATATCATTTTTAAAATCATATTTTTCAATCAAAATTAAGATGAACTCTTTTATAAAAGTAATTTCAGAACAGCAGTGGGTTTAAAATATGAATGACCACTCAAATGACCTTTAAAATTCTTGAAAATTTAATTCAAGGTACCCAACTCACATATAAACACATTCCAGTTGGTTCCATATCAAAATTCGTTGGAATTAATTTATTAAAAATCACGCACTGCCCCTAATTGTACATGATTTTCCAGAAATCCAAGTTCACCAACATGTAACTTTATGAAATTGTTTCTCTTTATATACATATGTAAAAATTCTAAAACTTCAACAAAACTTTAGTATACTTTAGTAATAATCCATAAAAATTTTATAAAAGTTTTTAACATTCAAAATCATATTTAAAATCCTCATGCAACCAACTACGTTCTTATTTTTCGTAGTCAGAATTTGATTCTCTTTAAGAGGTGGTTTGATCTGGTAAATCTTATCCTAATACTTACATATTACATATCCAATTAAAGCCCCAAAAGTCTTATTTTCAAATACGTATTTAGATTCCCGAAACATGTTTTGTATAAAAAGTTATGGGCTTACGAATAAGTATATGTCATGATGTCAGATTTATATTTTACATATGTTCATCCACACCAAGTTATTATCTTCACTCTAGCATCATTCACAGCCACAAAACCAACATGAAAAGGCCCTAGATCCTCTAAAACATACATGCAATACATATATAAACCAAAAACAGAAACTATTATTTGATTATCAAATAATAGTTTAAACACAGAGTTTAGAGAGGATCTCCCCACTACCTCTTGAAAATCCTAAACCCTCTTGGCTCTTAACTTGGAAAAACTGCAAGCTTGCTCCCTTAAGCTCCAAGATGAGTCCTTCATGATGGATCTAAACGTTAGAAGGGTATATATCAACATGCATGAAGGAAAACTCAAAGGAATGGACATGCATGTGGGACTTGAACCAAAAACACCTATTTTCTACACATAGGGCTTCGGCCACCCTATTGAAAATGCGGTTGGAGGAGTTTTTCACCACATGCAAACCAATAAGACGAGAGTAGAGATGAGTAGGAGTTTATAAAAATTGGTTTCATGTCAAAAAGGTTTTTCTAAAGATTTTCTTAAAATTTTTAGTTAGAAATCATAAACATGCAACTTGATTAAATGGCATGCATGTTGAGAATGAGCAGGAATTTGAGAGAATAAAGATTAGAGTGAAAGAAGTATACCCTTGTGATAATGGGAAGTTGAAGATGATTGAGGTCTTGAAGCTTCAGAAGGTTATCAATGGAGGAAGATGATGAGTGAGCAAAGTGAATTTATGAGTGAGTTTGAGAGATATGAAGAGAAAGTGAGTGTAGTAGAAGTGTTGTTGAGTTGATGAGAGAAAAGTGATGAATGAGAAAATAAGTGAGTCTTACAAAGAGGAGGGGGAGGGGCGCTGGCTGCTTCAGAAAATGGGAGAGATCACAATTTTTTTTAATTGCAAATTTTTAATGGTATTTTGAAATATAATTATTTATTATGAAAATAATGATTTCTTGTAATAATGGTTTACTATTGAAATCAGATTTTTCTCACCAAACACTCCAAAATCTGATGAAAATAAATTCATTGACTTCCCTTTGTTTTGTTCCAGCTCAATTCCTCTCCCCGACAGTGTAAAACGATCGTATTTCTTATGAAAATCGCACCCGAAAAATCAATAAAATTAAATTTTTTAATGAAAAATTTTAAAATAGTGGAAACATTAGCAATCGTAATTATAAGCCTAATCGTTTCGTTCAAGAGTAAAAATTTCGTTTTTTGATCAGTAAACTTGTATCGATAGAGAAAACGCAGACCGTGTTTCGTCTAAATTTTCAGCTGAAATTTTTACTGGAGCTTCCTCAGATAAACTAAGTTGTGAAAACGATTTTAGTTTATCAAAAAAATTTCTAAAACTTTAAAATCAATTACTAGCAAGTACACATTTAAGCACAGATTAACAAGAAATAGAAAAATCGGGGTGTTATAGAAAGCTTTTGAATCACAGACACACAATGCTCCACATTAACTGAGTCTGTGCACCAAAGCAATTAGAAGAAAATGGTGGTTGAAGTAATGGTGCAATATATGCATTCAATGCAAGAACTATCCTTGTTGAGAGAAGCAGAGCAGAGGAAGACAGAGTGAGGCTAAGAAATACAATGAAGAAGAAGGGTCCTCACATATCCTTTTCACGATGTCTTAATCTGGCTGGAAATCCATTCTCGACCTCTGCTCTTATGCAAATCCATTTTTAATGGTCCACTCAATGCAATTAATATAATGAATTTGTTTCAAGAAACTCAAATTAATGCATCTAATTTGAATTTGAATATGTTTGGGAAGTTCAAATAGTCATGCACGCTTGATTTAAATGAGAAAATATGAGGAAGCATTAAAGAATTAAAGAAGTTTCAACAAACCAGTGGTTTCATTAATTATTTACAGATTACAACTATTGACAGCGGGTAATGTATCATACTTTTTCGATAAAGGTGAGCAGTCAAAACCCACTCACATTGTTAATAGCGTAGATACTAATTTATTTATTAAAAAAGATAAAACGATTTTTTTTAAGTAAAATTATCAAAAACGACTGCTTTTCAGCAGAAAAAATTACCCATAATTTCCCAAGCGAGTACTACTTTATATATATCAAGATTATTATTGTTATTAAATTATCAATTCCAACTCGAATGCGACTTCCTTTAGATCGTTTTTGACAATTTCTGTGAATTACCGTGCTTTAGAAAACCTAAAGCTCTGATACCATTTGTTAGGAAACTTCGTCAAATTTCTGGTAATCAGATGTGCGAAAAGGAAACAAAAAAATATAGATTAATAGCAAACAAAAATTGATACTGTTACTGGGTAAATCTGGATAGTCGGTCGGGCCCAAAATCCACCATTGATTAGCTGGATAGGAGGTAGGCCGACTGTAACGTACAAATTGACAAATAATCATCAGACATAATGGTTAGACGGCCATTTTCCATCCCGTCCCGTTATGACAGTTACACTTAGCCTTAATGATTAGACGACCATTTACCACTCTAATGAAAATGTTATACTTGGGCTTTATGATTGGACGACTTAACAGACAAAGAGGACCTTATATAAATAGGAGAGGTATCGATACCAAATAAGGCATGTCACTAACACGTAGCACAATATTTGATTGTCAACAAAGGTAAAGATGCTGATGACCATTATCGTGCTCCAAAGCTTCCATGCATTCACTATTATTACAAAAACATAACAAATTATTGTTACAAATATGAAATAGAATATAAATTATTATGTTAATAATTGTGATTATTAAATAAATTATTTTACCTTTATGTTCACAAAGTTACGTGACCATTACAGAGACTTTCATTGAAATTTAACCAAGTAAATCATAGTCGTTAAGTACAACATCACTTGGAACAATAGCGCAAAATATAAAACATCATCAATGATCTCCATCTACCCAGATCTGTAGCAATGATCCATGATGTTGAAGTGTCTCCAAAATCAGTTAGTAGTTAAGTTAGTTAAATCAGTTTTTCTGTTGAATGTTAGTTACTGATCACAACTAACATCTCATGGGTTTTGGAACTAATCTAACTAACTCCTTAGCTAGCTGAGTTTGATTAGTGTGCCTATATATATGAGGTCGACTAGTTGTATAGGCACATGGTGAGAAACTAAACTTGATACATTCTTCTGCAACTTGTTGAAATCAGTGAGAAGGAAAAGATCAAGGAGAAAATTAGGAAGAGATCTTGAGAGAAAAACAGAAACTGAGAGTTACACTAGTGCACAAAAGGGATTCCACGTCGGTTATTTTTGGCTTTCCACATCGGTTTTGAAACTGATGTGGAAACGACCGATGTGGTTTATTGCCACTTTACACATCGGTTTTAAAACCGATGTTTAAAGTATATTTTAAACATCGGTTTTATACTAACCGATGTGTAAAATTAATTTAGCAATTGTTAAGCAGTTTTAAATTTAACTTTCTACATCGGTTTTGCTTAAAACCGATGTGTAAAATTGACTTTCTACATCGGTTTTCTAAAGAACCGATGTGTAAAGTTAAATTTACACATCGGTTTTAAGCAAAACCGATGTATAAAGTTAAATATACACATCGGTTATTGAGAACCGATGTGTAAAATCTCATTTTTTTTTAATCTATTATTTACATTTCAATCATTCCTGTTTCACTAATGCAGATCAATAAACAAACCAGCAGTAGACTCGATCAAACAAGAAACAACAACAGAACACCAAACCAGTTTTGACACACTCATTCAAAAGCAAAACATACTTCATTCAATTTTCTTAGCACAACCAATTAGCTCTTACACATATGGTTAAAAATACTGACATTTCATCAAATGACTAGTGAGCACAGAATCGAAAACAGAGGGCATCGTGCCTAATTAATTTCGAATGAATGAAAACAACACTTTATCAAAGCTACATCAAAACACGAGAGAAGAAGAATTGAACCAGACACTGAGCACTAATACATATCATCAGTCAAAGGTACGTACACTATAGCTAGTATATGATAAGTTTTTAAACTAACTACATATATACAAACTATGGGTGGTACACTTCAAGAAAGAAAGTTGCCCAACGCCTCTTTATGATGTTGATGTCGAGAATCGAGACAATGGAGATGGATTGTTGAATATCTGCAAGTTTAATTGGACAAAAGATTATATCTTTTAAGTAATAAACTAACATAAAACATATAACGAATCTATACTATTACTTCTAATTGTGTCAATTAACATTTACCTCACTCCATATTTCGGTGATCCCCGGAGGAGATAATTTCCAACATCCATTGCATCACATAGTAGCCACATTCCCATGACCCACGTTGTATACGTGACTACGTACAAATGAAACCCAATTAGAATATGAGGAATTAAATAAAATAGAAATCAATTATTGTACCCACTGCATTTGATGCATTTGAACTAATAAATATCTTACGCTGGGAATAATCCATCTGATAGCCCGAGTACGCCTTTCACCACGCTGCATGTGGGATGCATTAATAGACCTATCATGACAAAAACATTAATTAAAGTATATATAATAGATTTCAGATAATTAAAACAACTGCATTACACGATTATAAAGTATTTTAACGCTTACGTTTCGATGATCGTCTTCGATTGATTCGCGGCTTATGTCCCAATGAGCGTAAGAAGACCACGACGTTCATTCTTGGGTACAAGAGCAACAGTTGCCAATGCTTGCTGTATTTGCGGAACAATTAGTGACTGTAAGTTATATATAGTTATACTTAAATTAATAACCGGTACTTACTTATTGAGATAAGGCGCAAGATAGAATTGATGATCGTCTCGGGCAAGTATATCACGTATGGTAGTGACCGGGTCTTCCGATGCTACGAGAACATCACCCTGAATGAACATGGGGTCAATGAACCCATAAAGGGCGAGGTTACCCTGATCGACTAACATACGATGCAGATACCTAATATATTGGAAAAACATGTTAATTATCATTGTATTTAAAAATTAATTACGTACTTAACTTATAAATAAAATGTACTTACGTGCACCAAAACGATATGTGTGCAGAACTGGCCATTTCTTTATTGAGTGCCATCTCCATAAGTTCTTTCTTTGGTATATACTGAGTTCACTGGGCTGGCATCATGTTCCAACGTTACCAATGCTGCATCATCCTCCATGGTGACAACCCGTATAGCAAGATCTTTGAAAACATCACCATGGCCAGGTGCCCCTTTGTCGATCCCCTAAACAACATAGATATATATTAGTAATCACGGATAATTAAGTTATTTAATTCGTTATGAACTAAATGGTCAAATGAATACCTTGACAGAGCAGACATCTCTCGGTCTTCCTAGATCCGACCTTTTAGGCACAATATCATTTCCAACATCCTATAACAAATACAAATAAAGCATTATCTTTAAACAATAATAAATATATTTCAACTATGAATATAGAAAAACACAACTAACCGAATACCTCAGATGCAACAAGAAAGCTGACCAGTCTTCTTGGCCAGAGGATGAAGTTCTCGGGGCCCGACCCACCTGTTTGAACCTCCTCAGTGGGCACAGGGACTCGAGCATCAGCATCTCGAATAATCTCAACAGACACCCTCAGATGATCATCCGGTAATAACCGATGGTGTATGGTATTACCTAACTTATTATATGCCCTACCCAATGCCACTAAGCGGCGATGATGATGATGATCATCAACATACAGCTCACACCTATCAGGGTCGTCATCATCATCATCATCATCATCATCATCATCATCATCATCATCATCATCATCATCATCATCATCATTTTCAGGATGATGAGGAGGATCACATGAGCCCTTAGTGCTCACATGGACAGAGGGTTGGACAGAGGGTTGGACACCTTTGTCATCTCTTTGGGACAAAGAAGTAAATATTGCCATCTCTTTGGGCAAACCGCTCGGCCATCTCCTGTCGAAGCTCACCTGCAATCTCCTGTTTTAGTTGTGCTCTATCTGCAACCGAATCCCTGTGGCATTGGTGTGAAGATGAACCATGGTATTGGCAAATGCCGACTCCCCATCCAACACCAATGACACGGCCCGGGTGGTCTGGTTTACCGATGGCAGTAGATAAGATATCATTGCGTCCTCTAGGAACAAAGGTTCCTTGGGTTAGCTGATCATCCAAGGCATCCTATCACATAAAAATATCAGGTCACATTACAATTCGGTAACAATCTTAAAATGACAATTACAACAAACTATACTTACAATCCTCTCAGCTACTTGGCGGGCCTCATCGGATGTATATTGTCCCGTTTTTCTTTGTCGGCCCCTCTTCCATGAACGATGGCGTGGGGGTGGAGGTGGATCAACAACCTCCGGAAGATTTTCAGCATTAGGATCCGCCTGAGATGCCGCCTCGCCGACGTGCTTTCTTTTCCTCTTCAACCATTTTCTTAACAAGCTTTTTATATCCCCCACGAGACATGACATGGGGGTAGACATTCTTGCTTTGGTTATCCTGCCCCTTTTTCCTCTTCTCCTGTTATAAATAAAAGACAATTAAATTACATAAGTAAATGAAATTAATGCAATTACATAAATTTAGAGACAAATCAAATAAGTTAACCCGAAAGTCGGGATCACGTCGGCTCTGAACAAAGCGATCCCACGTCGCCTTGTCAAGAAACGGATACACCTCAAGTGGGTTCTTTTTACTTTTTGGACCGAATATATAGTATCCGCCAGGTCGGCCTTAAAACCCCTCCAACGCTCTCCAAAGATACTTCAAAGCAAACGCTTCTTCATAGCGTATGTATCCGGTATGTCAAATGTCAACTACATTAAGACCAAAAGAATCAACGAATTACTGTATGATATTATTAAGATAAAAATAAAGTAGATATAGAGACAAACACAGGACGTAGAAGTATAGATACCAGAATACTCTCCCATATCTGCTCCTTCACGTCCGCCGGTACATCTCTCCACCTATCAATGAGTATACTAGGCCTGTTCCTAGCAAGGGTCGCCACAAAACTGGTAAACCGATCTTCCAGTGGCCCAATAGGTTTGAGGTTATCATCAAAATCTACTCTTATCCTCTCGATTTGACCCACGGTTGGCAGTCAAATGCCTCATCCGTGTGGCACGTCTACCCCTTTCTGGTAGACGGGGTCTCTGACCCGCTGCATGAAGGAGGTGTATCCTCATGATCAGCCATGTATACCTGTTTAAACACAAAACAAAAAAAAACTTGTTAGTATGTCAGGATAAATATCAAACATAACTTATAAATATCGATCAACGTATAAATATCAACGTAAACACATAATATGCCAAACTTGATGGTAATATCAAATTAAACTTACTTTGTGGTCAATTAGTAAAGTTCTCCCATAACCCTTCTTGGTGATCATTACGAGTAGCATGTACATCATCCACTTCATTTTCCTCATTGAAATTAGGCACTCGTGTTGAGAAAGAAGGAGTATCAGAAATATCAAGAGTTGAATCGTGATTTCCATCACTACCGTTATACATGTTTTTTCCCTGGAGAACCACTGACCACCTTTTGTTAGAAGGATCACGGATATAAAACACTTGTTTTTCTTGGGATGCCATGATGAAAGGTTCCTCTTTATTACCTACCTTACTAAGGTCCACCAATTTGAATCCTAACTCATCGGTTTGCACACCATATTTAATGTCGACCCACTGACATTTAAAAACAGGTACTCTAAACTTCGTGTAATCAACCTCCCATATCTCTTCAATGATTCCAAAGTATGAAACTGATGCCATAACAGGGTTTTTATCTTTCGAACTAGAGAAATGCATGGACTCAGCGACGACCATAACCCCACTGTTTTGCATAGTACTTTTGTCATCCCGGGACTTTGTATAGAAGGAAAACTTATTGATATCGTACCCACTCCAGCATATGACATCAAAGTTAGGCCCCTGTGCTAGCCATTTTAATGTAGCAGAAGCAGTACCATCCTTTGCAATTTTTTCTTTAAACCAGTTCAAGAAAGTCTTGTTATGCTTGTTCAAACACCATTTTTCATTCATTCTAGGGTAAGTTTCATTGATAATGCTTTTATGCTCACATAAGTATGGTTCAACCTCATCAGTGTTATTCAATATATACAAATGTGCTTGAAGCACTTCCTCCCGATCCATGCTCTTAACAAGTGATACCTCGTGTACCCTTACCATCATATCTTCCTTCGTGACGAGACTTGGAAGCCCTACAGTTCCGCTTCCGACATGTAGTCTGTACAAAACTCAATAGCTTCTTTCGCAACATACCTTTCAACAATAGATGCTTCGGGACGGTGTGGATTTTTCATATATCCTTTCAGGATCTTCATGTATCGCTCAACCGGGTACATCCACCTTAAATAAACGGGACCGCACAATCTAATCTCCCTCACTAGATGAACAATCAAATGAACCATGATGTCAAAAAATGAAGGTGGAAAATACATCTCCAATTGGCACAATACAATGGCTGCCTCATTTTCCAACTCATCCAAATTTTTAGTGTCAATGACCTTGCTACATATAGCATTGAAGAATAAGCATAACCTAGTAATGGCATGTCCGACTTTTTTAGGCAATATGTCACGAATGGCCACCTGGTAGTAGTTGTTGCATCAAGACATGACAATCATGAGACTTTAAGCCAACTAATTTGAGATCTTTCATTGAGACAAGTCTTCGATATTTGAAGAGTAACCCCTGTGGCACTTTGACTCCCGTAGACATTCCACGTAAACTTTTTTCTCTTTTTTTGATAAAGTATGACATCTTTCGGGGCAAATAAGTCTTCTTATCCCCCACTTTAAGTGGAGCTAACTGCTCGTATACCCATCGCAACTAGATCCAGACGAGCATTCACACCATCCTTTGTCTTGCCTTGAATGTTGAGAAGCGTCCGATTAAACTGTCACACACATTTTTCTCTACATGCATCACATCAATACAATGTCTTACATCAAGCTTGCACCAAGTATGGAAGATCAAAGAAGATCGACCTCTTCTTCCATATTTTCTTCTCTCGTAGCCTTCTTCTCGGGTCTTCCCATAGATAACATTAGTGTTGTTCACCCTTTCATAAACTTGCTCTCCAGTCAAGGCCACCGGAGCAATTTCATTCTCCGGAAGTCCATTGAAAGCTTTCCTCAATCTACGATAAGGATGATTACGTCGGAGAAATCTCCGATGCCCAAGGTAGACCGTCTTCCTTCCATGTTGCAGTTGATGGTAACATGTGCCTTCTTCACATATTGGACATGCTTTATGCCCCTTAACACTATACCCACACAGGTTCCCGTATTCTGGAAAGTCATTGATGGTGCAAAATAACATGGCACGCAATCTGAATGTCTCACGGCAATACCCGTCGATCACATCAACGCCTTCATCCCACATCATTCTCAAGTCTTCAATCAAGGGACTCAGATAAACATCAATATCATTTCCTGGCTGTTTAGGACCCGAAATCATCATACTTAACATAATGTATTTGCGCTTCATGCACAACCAAGGAGACAGGTTGTAAATTACAAGGAGAACAGGCCATGAACTATGAATACTACTTAAGTTTCCATATGGATTCATTCCATCGGTAGCAAGTCCAAGCCCGAGGTTTCTGGGCTCATTGCCGAAATCCGGAAACAAACTATCAATTCTCTTCCATTGCAAAGAATCGGCCGGATGGCGAAGCTGTCCATCACACTTCCTCTCATCTGCATGCCATCTAATGTTCTTTGCGTCATTTACATTAGCAAACAATCGCTTGAACCGCGGAATCACGGGAAGATACCATAACACCTTCGCAGGAGGACCTTTGGTGACCACATCACAACTAGAATCACCATCCTTCACTTTGTAGCGTGATACCCCACACCTGGGGCACTCGTGCATCTCTTCAAACTCTTTTCTGTACAATATGCAATCATTGGGGCAAGCGTGTATTTTCTTATACTCCATACCCATCGGACACAATATCTTCTTCGCCTCATAGTTTCGAGATGGCAATGTGTTGCCTTCTGGAAGCCTGTCTTTCAACAACTCAAGCAATTCAGTAAAGCTTTTATCGCTCCACCCATTTCTCGCCTTCACATTGAACAATCTTAACACCGCCGACAACCGTGTGAAATTAGTGCACCCGGATACAAAGCCACTTCCGCATCACTGCACAAAGTATCATACACATGTGCGCGCCGAAAAGACTCTTGCCCAACATCACGGATCATGTCCTCTAGTCCATCGTCCATTTCCACGTCATCAACTTCCTCTCTATCCGACACCCTCGGCCTGTCTAACGATTCACCATGGCATATCCATGTTGTATAACTCTTGCAAATCCCCTCACAAATAAGATGATCACGTATCTCCTCGCCTTCTAGTCGTCTCTCATTCAAACAGTTAACACAAGGACAATAAAACCTTCCGTTACCACTATCGGGAGCATTTGTTTTTGCAAACTCGTAGAAAATCTTCCACTCCATTCTCATACTCATCACTTGTCCGTCTAGCATTCATCCAACCGCGATCCATGACTAAACCAATACCTTCGTACTTAGTCCAACATATTCATCAACCACTTCTTATGACAGGGTATGGCCCTATCCCATTCGAGAAGAAACTTTTCCAACATTCGGTTAACAGTTAGTCCTTAACTCTCATGCTCATACTCGACAAAATTTCGGCAGCATTTCCCGCGGTCTCCGACGTACACTACTTGAACGCGATGACATCCACCACGATAAAGTATGCACCCGGAGAACGAAAGGAAATGTATCAATCCGAACTTTCATCAAGTATATAACATTAGAACCAATGAATAACTATTTTAACTGAATTAAGAAAAAGTTTTTTCCCAAACTGTCCAACTTTGGACAATTCAAGATCCAACACAATGAGCGGTACATTAAGCACGCACACGTACGCTCATTAGTATTGCATCTCAAACGGAAACTAAGGCTTTACTATTTATGTAGCTTGCATGAAGATGGGGCTTGAAAAGTGAAGAAAATTAGCCAAACAGAGCCCTTCACGGCCTAGCCTTGAAAGCCATCACACGTGATCGAGTATAGCTTAAAAGAAAGAATGGAAAAGTCCGAACTGGTCACGGCCATCCCGTGATGCCCATCACGGCCGTGACATGTCGTACTGAATGGACCTCACAGGTAGAACCGATCACGGCCAGCCGTGATGGTGGTCACCTGTGATACAGCACCAACCCGATGAAGCAACCTCCAAGGCAGAACCTATCACGGCCTGGCCGTGATGGCCATCACTGACCGTGACATGCCAACGAACCAGACCCTCACAGAACCGATCACGGCCCAGCCGTGATGGTGGTCACGCCGCGACAACCAACCAGTGAAGCAACCTCAAGCGAACCTATCACGGCGCGTGATGGCCATCACGCCGTGACATGCCAATCAACCAGCCCTCACGAACCGATCACGGCCTTGCGTGATGGTGGTCACGCCGTGGGAACAACCAGTGAAGCAACCTCCAAGCGGAACCGTCACGCCTAGCCGTGACAGCAAAGACGGCCGTGACGGGTGATACCACCTCGAAAAATCCAGTCTTGGAGCAACAGAACAACACATGCAAGTATATTATCCAACCATTTCGAGTCAAAGTTCATAACTTTTCTAAACAAGAAACAAATATATACCTGAGGGACGAGCAAAAATGGCGCTCTTCACGCAAACGAGGGTAGCTCGCGGATGATCGTTCTCAGTGGTTCTCTTACGAAGCAGAAAATGAAGGCTCGCGATCGCAGTGTTCTTCTTTGTCTAATATTGAAATGGTTTAAAGGACGTGAAGAAGGGAGCGAGAGAGAGAAAGATAAAGAAAGAGAGAGAATGAGAAGAAGGAAATGCAGAGAGAGAGAATGAGAAGAAGGAAATGCAGAGAGAGAATGAGAATGAGAGAGAGAGAGACGCATACCTGAGGGTAGCTCGCGGATGTGAGTGCAGTGAGAGAGATGGAAAAGCAGTGACAACGCAGAACATAAACAAGCCGCGCGTTAGCAGAGGGAGGGAGTGTTGTGTTTTAGGGTACGTTCAGAAACTGAAGAATGAGGGCGCAAAACACAAGGAGGGAAATAGAAAAATTGGGACTATTACACATCGGTTATAAGGAAAACCGATGTGTTAAACATCTTATACACATCGGTTATGACAAAACCGATGTGTAAACATTAAACTTTTAAATTCTGATTTTTTCTTTTAAATTTTATACATCGGTTAATAAAAACCGATGTGTAAAAGTAAAATCTAAATTTCTATTTTTTTTCTTTATACTTTTATACATCGGTTATTTAAAAACCGATGTGGTTACTCACCATTTTACACATCGGTTCAAAAAGAACCGATGTTGAATGTTAAAAATTCCGAGTTTTAATTTTTTTTATTTTAATTTTACACATCGGTTATAAATAACCGATGTGGAAAAGTTTTACACATCGGTTATTCTCTAAACCGATGTGTAATACTTTCGTTTTAATTTCAAAAATGCCACCGCCTCGTTTTACACATCGGTTTATACTAAACCGATGTGTAAACTCCGATGTAGAATCCCTTTTCTGCACTAGTGTTAGACCTTGGGTGTGAAGAAACTTGGTTGTATAAGGGGCTAAGGGTAGAACACACAAGAGAGTGATTCTGTTTTGTAAAAGAACTCTGGTTCTTGTTTCTTTGTTGTTGATCATAGTGGAAAATCACTGCTCTCCTCACATGGATGTAGGCTATATGAAAATGTAGCTGAACCATCGATTTCTGGTGTCACCTCTTTACTGCTTTCTCCTTTCTATTTTCTGTTTTGTGTTTCTTTGATCTTCGCTTGCACCCTTGTGCTTTCTGTCAAGGTTTGAGACATCGAACCCTTACAATTGGCGCCGTCTGTGGGAATATTGCTGAAAGAGGAAGCTGGAAAAATGGGATCAACAAGATTCGACATAGAGAAGTTTTCGGGCTCAAATGATTTTGGCTTGTGGCAAATCAAGATGCAAGCCATCTTGGTGCATAATGGTTTGGCTGATGCTTTGAAGGGGGATACTGCTCTTCCCAAGACCTTGTTTGAAAGGGAAAGGAAGGAACTGATAGAAAAGGCTAGGAGTGCTATAATTCTATGCCTAGGAGACAAAGTTCTAAGGGAGGTGGCCAGGGAACAAACTGCTGCAGCACTCTGGCTCAAACTAGAGTCACTCTATATGACCAAATTAGTGGCTAATAGATTGTTTTCAAAGCAGCAGCTCTACTCATTCAAGATGACTGATGAATTACCTCTATCAGAACAAATATCTGAGTTCAATAAGATTTTGGATGATTTGGAAAATCTTGATGTGAGATTGGATAATGAGGATAAAGCACTCATACTGCTCAGTGCATTACCAAACAGTTTTGAGCATTTTAAAGATGCAATCTTGTTCGGAAGGGACAAGGATCAAACCATCTCACTTGAAGAGGTTCAATCCTCCATCAGAACCAAAGAGCTGCATAGAAGGCAAGAAATGAAGACTGACAGCAATGCAGAAAGTCTGAATGTCTCCAGAGGAAGATCAGATAAAAGGAATGGCAAGACATCCAAGAATAGATCAAAATCCAAAGGCCAAAGCAAGTTCAAATGCTTCCACTGTCATCAAAGGGGCCACTACAAAAGGAACTGCCCAGAAAGAAAGAACAAAGGTTTCAAGAAACCTCTGGAATCAGGTGATGCAGCCATAGCATCCGAGGGATATGAAACTGCAGAAAGCTTGGTGGTCTCAAACACTGAAAGTGAGAAAGACTGGGTTATGGACTCGGGCTGCACATATCACATGTGTCCCAGGAAGGAATATTTTGAGTCCTTGCATATCAATGAAGCTAGAGTGGTTCTACTTGGAAACAACAAACCATGCAAGGTACAAGGTATTGGATCTATTAGACTGAAAATGTTTAATGGTCAAGTAATTGTGATGCAAGGTGTCAGGTATGTGCCAGAACTAAAAATAAATTTAATATCTTTAAGTATGTTTTATTGTTTAGGTTATGTGACTAAAATTGAACATGGAAACATGATGATCCTAAATGGAAAACAGATCATAGCTAAGGGAAATTTAAGAAATGGCTTATACATCTTAAGTGGCTCAACAATAATTGCACAGGCAGCTGTTGCTAGCCAAATGCAACCTAATAAAACTCAATTGTGGCATATGAGGTTAGGTCATGTCAGTGAAAAGGGATTAGTCCAGTTAGCTAAACAGAATCTCCTAAATGGTGATCAAATAGAGAAGCTGGACCTATGTGATCATTGTGTAGTAGGCAAGGCAAAAAGAATCTCCTTTGGTTCTGCTTTCCATAGCACGAGTAAACCTTTTGAACATGCTCATTCAGATTTATGGGGGCCTGCTAGGACAATGACACATGGAGGAGGCCTCTATTTCCTCACCATAATAGATGACTACTCTAGGAAGGTGTGGATTTATATTCTAAAACATAAGAGTGACACCTTTGACAAGTTTAAGGAGTGGCATACTCTAATAAGCAATCAGCTAGGGACTAATCTAAAGTGTTTAAGAACTGACAATGGCCTGGAATTCATTTCAGAACAATTTAATAGATTCTGCAGGAAAAATGGCATCTATAGGCACAGAACAGTTGCTGGAACACCTCAGCAAAATGGCATTGCAGAGAGGATGAACAGAACCATCCTTGAAAGAGTTAGATACATGCTTCTTAGCTCAGGATTATCGAAAAGCTTCTGGGGTGAAGCTGCCCTACTGTTGTCTACCTAATTAATAGGTGTCCTTCCTCAGCAGTAGGCTTTAAGACACCAATTGAACTTTGGAGTGGCAAGCCTGCAGATTATTCAAAGCTCAGAGTCTTTGGAGCATTAGCTTTTGCTCATATCAAGCAAGACAAGCTTGAAGCCAGAGCTATCAGATGTGCCTTTATTGGCTATCCTCATGGCATCAAAGGTTATAAACTTTGGAGGATGGAGCCAGGAGAGCCTAAGTGCTTAATCAGCAGAGATGTTATATTTGATGAATCAAGAATGGCCAGCAGAGATAAAAATCAGAATCAGCAAGTTAAGAGTTCTGATGATACTCAAATTGAGGTGGAGCTGCTACCTAATCAGAGAAGTGATGAAGCAGTCCAGCCAAATGAAGCAGTTGATGATCATTCTGTTCAACATACAGAAAATGATTACAACCTTGTCAGAGATCGAGCAAGAAGAGTCATTGTCCCACCCGAGAGATTTGGCTATGCTGACTGATAAGCCTCTGGCTTATCTAGTTTTATGACTAGATAAACTAGGGTTTATGTGCCAATTTATTCGAGTTCACTCTCGTTTTCGCCCAAATTTGCCTTGTTTCGTTCCTGAGTTGGACTTTGACTCGTTTTGCGTCTTTTGTGTAGTTTTTAGCTTATTTTGGATAGAATTACGCTTGTGGGTGCTTTTGTGTTTTCAGGTAAATAAAGTGAAGCTCCGGGAGTCAAGGAAAGCAAAGAAATAGTGGAAATTGAAATTCTGAGACACTCGCCCCGCGAGTGTCCTCTCGCCTCGCGAGAGTCTGAAGACCAGCAAGACAGAGACTATCACGGCATAGTCGTGATTAAGGTCACGGCTGTGACAAATCGAGGTTTGAAGACTCGCCCCGCGAGAGATAGCTCGCCCCGCGAGAGCATGAAGACTTGGAAATCGAGACCATCACGGCCTAGCCGTGATGAAGGTCACAGACCGGGGGTGAAGACTCGCCCCGCGAAAGGTGTCTCGCCTCGCGAGTCCTTGAGGACCATGGAAGACAGAGGCAATCACGGCTTAGCCGTGATGGATATCACGGTTGTGACAGATTAGGGTTTGAAGACTCGCCCCGCGAATACAAGCTCGCCTCGCGAAAATACAAAATTTGAAGCGCGCCAATGCTTAATTTCGTGTCGCGAGAATACGCTAGCCTCTCGAGCTGGCGAGAAACAGAATCCTTATTTAAAGGCCATATCAGATCAGAATTGGGTATCAAAGTGGTTAGCCACTGTTTAGATCAGAACTGTAGTGCGAATCCTTGTTTCTGGAGCTGCGTCTCCTTCTTCTTTTCTTTTCTTCTTTTAGTTTGTTATTATGGAGATTATCGCCGATTGTTTGTGCGTCGTCACGGGCATGAGGAACTAATCCCCTCGTCCGAGGGATCGATGAAGCCACCCATGGCTGTGTAGTGTTCATATGATGTATGTGTTTCTCCCCTCTTTTTAATTGATGATTTCCGATTCTGATTTGAATATTTTATCATATGTTTTGCGTGATTAATCAGTTAAACGTGTTTGAGGCCTAACGGCGATTCGCGTTTTAGAACTTGAATCGGGATCGCAAATGTTTTCCAATTCTGAATTGATTGTGTTGATCATATGTGTTGCATGATTAACTTGTTAACGTGTATGAGGCCAAACGGCGAGTCGCGTTTTAGAACTTGAATTGGAATCGTTAATCGAATAATGAGCACGACCGTGGATTTATTTGATTAGTGCAACCATATAGGGAACAAGGTTTAATAGAATTCGAGATTAGGGTTATGAGACCGAACAAGTAATTAATCTAATCGTCGAATACGTCCTATTGAGCACGACAGTGGATATAGGAGAATTTAGGGGTCCCGGTTGACATTAAAATTGAACTTAGGGAGGAATTCATCATCACTTGGGTACTTAACATGATTGGGTAGGTGGATTTGTGACCTTGGACATTTTAATTTTTCTGATTTTTAGTTAATTATTTATTTAGACTAGTTAATTGAATTTAGATATTAATCCCTCTCCCTCAACCACTTTTCTGTAACTTGACCGAACGTATCTGACTTCCCGCGGATAAGTCGAATTGGTATCCCAATCCTTGAGTTCGACCTCGGTATTTACTCACCGTGTTATTTTTATTACTTCCGACGACCCGGTACACTTGCCGGAGTCACAACAAGTTTTTGGCGCCGTTGCCGGGGATTGACACAACCAATTTTTCTGATTTTAGGGAAGTTTGATTATTTGGTTAAGTTATTTTTGTTCTTATTTTTTATCTTTATTTTTATTATTTTCTTTTTATTTTTTATTATCTCTCTACTTCTTTGATTCCACTTGGTCTTGCCGTGTTTTTGTATGAGAGGTACCCTTCTACAAGAGGACTTGCTATTCGATTCAGAGATCACCAGGACCGAGAGGCAATTAAGAAAAGAGGCCAGAGAAAGGAAGAGGTTGGAAGCAATTAAAATAGAGGACATGGCTGAAGAAAATCCTCCTCCTCCTCCTCGTTACAAGCCTCTCTTTGAGTACGATCTACCAAGCTTGGGAGATTGTGACTCTTCTATTGTGAGGGGCAACCTGAACACAGACTCTTTCAGAGTGGAAGCCTGTGTCACATACCAGATCCGGGAGAATCAGTTTGATGGGAGTGGCAAACAGGACCCGCATAGACATATCACTCGCTTCCCGGAAGCTTGTGACTGACTTGAGAAGACCAGGGAGTCTCTCGAGACGAGTTTCGCTTGCGGCTTTTCCCTCTTTCTCTTAGGGATGTCGCTCGCGATTGGGTTGACAGATTTGGATAGGAACAAAGATCGAACTTGGGAGCAAATGGCACAGAAGTTCCTAACCAAATATTTTCCTCCTCGTAAAGCGGCACAAGCAAGAATAGCCGTTACATCTTTCAGCAGACAGAGGATGAAACATATAATGAAGCTTGGGAGAGGTACAATGGCTTATTGAGAAGATGCCCTTCAGCGTTCTTTGACCCCGTCTCAAAAGTTCAGCACTTCTTTAATGGGTTGAGGGACGCTATCGGATGAACTGTGATGCCGCAGCCTGGCGGTTCTTTCTCATCTTTATCATCTGAGGATGGATGGGAATTGTTAGAGAAAATGTCATATAATGATTACAACCGTGGAAGGGAAACCTCAAATGGAATCAGTTCTGGGGCAATGGAGGCCATTCTTGAGCAAAACAGATTGTTGAAGATGCAAGTGGCGGCTTTGTCATAGAACAAGAAGGCTAATGTGATACACGAGGGAATGCCTCCATGTTGTGGTAATTGTAATGGAGATCATGACACTCGAAACTGTCCATTCAACTTCCCTCAGGAACATGTGGACTCATGCCACAACTTTTATGACACTGTGCCCCAAAATAACTATCAGAGGAACAGGCAGTAATGACTACAATCAGAATCGAATAGGGGGTACATGAGGAGAGACCATCGGGTTTCGCTTGGAGTAATGCTAATGGTGGTCTAGCCGGTCAACAACCTCCTCAAGAGAATTGGCAACAACCTCGGCAGGGTATAAGGCCGAACATTGGAATTCAGCAAAGGTGCAATACCCAGCGAGCTCTTCCCGGGGCCTAATCGATTTGCAATTAAATGATGGTGGAAGACAACCGTGGGAGCTGGCTTTTGAGAAGTTGTCAACCTTTACAGCACAACTTTTGAGAAGATGAATGCAGCAATGGAGAAATTGTCAATCGACACAAATGCGAAAATTGACAAGTGGGCAACGCGATACAGGGGCAGCAATTCACAATCTAGAGACACATATGGCCCAGCTCGCAAAGCAACTTAGTGAGCGTCTCCCAGGCACTTTCCCAGGTGATACAGAGAACAACCCCAAGGGACAATGCAACGTCATATCTACTAGAAGCGGAAGGGTGTTGGAACCTAACAGGGGTGCAACTAGTTCTCAGGATGACAAGGCCCCGAAACAACCACATGTTGAAGAAGAGCAACCTGAAAAAGAGAGGTTAGCAAGTGACAAGGAACCAGAGCAAGGGGGAAGGCTGAAACTTGTAGATGAAGAATTCCGAAAGAAGAAGTGGGTTGAACCCCAAGACCTCCCACCTTACATGAAGGTACCGTATCCTGAAAGGTTGAAGAAGCCTCAACAGGATAAGCAATTCAATAAGTTCCTTGATGTCTTCTGAAATCTTCAGATTAACATTCCATTTGCGGAAGCCTTGGAACAGATGCCATCATATGCCCGGTTTATGAAGGATCTTCTCACCAAGAAGCGGAAATTAGTGGACGAGGAAACAGTTGCTTTGACCGAGGAATGTAGTGCCATTCTTCAGAGAAAACTCCCTCCAAAGTTGAAGGATCCCGGTTCCTTTTCGATACCATGTACCATTGGGGAGATGACTGTAGGGAAGGCATTATGTGATCTAGGGGCAAGCATCAACTTGATGCCCCTCTCTATGATGAAGAGGTTGGGAATCCAAGAAGTTAAGGATACACGGATGTCGCTCCAACTGGCCGACCGCTCTATAAAATATCCTTATGGGGTGGTCGAAGACTTGTTAGTGAAGGTGGACAAGCTTATATTTCCGGCGGACTTTGTAGTGCTTGATATGGATGAAGACGCCGAGGTTCCCCTCATATTGGGTAGGCCCTTCTTGGCCACTGGGGGTGCCTTGATAGATGTGCGGCAAGGGAAACTCACTCTAAGGGTGCATGATGATGAGGTGGTCTTCAATCTCTTTGAAGCAATGAAGCACCCTGCAGAGAAGTCAGCTGTGTATCGAGTGGATGTGGTGGACCCAACTGAAAAGGTAAAGGCAACTCGAGAAGACCATGATCCTTCACTTGCAACAGTATCGGTAGAGTCTCATGCGGAAGACAGTGAGGACAAAGGCCCTTCGGGGGATGAAGTCTATCTTGAGTGGCTACGAGACATGGAACCCATACCGAGTCTCCCAAAGGAAGAATGTGCGCAGGAAGAGCTCAGCAGCAAGGGCAAGAAAAAGAAGGGTAAAACACCAAGGTTGAAAGGTGGCGCAACCGTGGTGGTCAATGCAAACAACGAGTTGATCCCAAAAAGGACCATCACGAAGTGGAGAGTTCGTGCTGATTATAGAAGGATGCTGGACTTAAATGAGTTTTCCGGAAACAGTAGGAGAGCTTATGAAAGGGCAAGAGCCTACAGAATACGGACTGAGGCATGGAACGGCAAGCAAGATCTACGTCCGGATTAACCCTTAGGGGCGACTTGAGTCAGGCTCGGGACGTTAAACAAGCGCTACTTGGGAGGCAACCCAAGCTAGGTACCCTTTCCTTTCCTCATTTTTGTTTTTTTGTTTTTGTTTTTGTGTTTGTTTTGTTTTTGTTTGTCACTCTTGAATAATTTGAGAAGATCAAGAGTTGTTGTATGAATGATGTGTCGGCAAGCTTTTTGGATTTTGATTAAATGGAGCATAGATGGATTGCATGAATTATATTGACCATTGATGATTTCCCCCTAGGTTCTAATAACAGAAAAGTTGATCCCCACTTAAAAATTGAAAATTGAACCGTGAGATTTATTGTGATTGCTTGATTTATGATAAGTTTGGGGTGAGGGGGTGCACACACTAGGAATCGTATCTCGGTCAAACAATTTGCAAAATGTCCAGGTGAGGATTTGAGCCTCCAACTCTGTTTTTGAATGTGTGAATCACTGTTAGGTTGCACTTTCCCGAATTTGCTTGAATCTCTATATGGTTTGCATGTTTATGTGTTGCATCAAATGATTTAGGCAATTTTCTTTGAAATAACCACTTGGCCATAAATTGAACCATCCTTAATGCATGTTCCCTAGATAGCCAAATTGAGCCCAATTGACCTATTGTTTCTTGATGACCCTAAATTACGAGCCGAAATCTGAAAAACCATGTTAACCCGATCTTAGGATTAGGAGAGCATGGAAGTGAGCAAGAGAATGGTTGTGAGAAACTAAGTTTGGGGTGGCTACAAGGTGATGTGACTTATTGGGGTGAGAAAAAGAAAATAAAGGTTGACCCAAGGCAAAAAAGAAAAGAAAAGAAGAAAAAAAAATTGCCAAAAGAAAAGGGGCAAAACAAAAATAATATCAAGGAAAAGGTTGTAGTCACCCGAGCCCAAATGAAAAATGAAAAAAAAGGAATTTGAGTGGAAAATGTGTTTAATGCTCATGCTCTCTTAGTTCCTAGGGACTTAAGCCTAAATATCCTTGAATATCCTACCTTGAGCCAGACCCCATTACAACCTTTAAAAGACCTTCTGATGTTGCATACATGTTTACGTGGGGACCATTTTTGAGATGAAAATCAAATTCATGGGAAGTGCTCTTGATAGGTGAAATTGAGTGAAAAAGTTGAAAGCCTAGACAAACTTGAACGAATGAGTGAAATACTAAATGCCCTTGTGAGGAAGGCAATTGTTTGAAATAGGTGATCTTCCTTTGTGTGTATCTTCGAGCCTCAACTTAGAGTAAAGATGGCATGAATGATAAATTCTCAATTGTTTAAGGTAGATGAATGTGGGGATTACATTGATGAAAAAAAGGGGGGGAATCAAAGAAGAGAAACTGTTTTGTAAAGTCGCGTGAAATTTGTGCGAAATTGATTAGATCTTTAGGCTTGCCAAGTCTTGAGTCGTTTTTGAGTTTTAAGCTTGCTTGGGGACAAGCAAGGTTTAAGTTTGGGGTATTTTGATAAGCCTCTGGCTTATCTAGTTTTATGACTAGATAAACTAGGGTTTATGTGCCAATTTATTCGAGTTCACTCTCGTTTTCGCCCAAATTTGCCTTGTTTCGTTCCCCGAGTTGGACTTTGACTCGTTTTGCGTCTTTTGTGTAGTTTTTAGCTTATTTTGGATAGAATTACGCTTGTGGGTGCTTTTGTGTTTTCAGGTAAATAAAGTGAAGCTCCGGAGTCAAGGAAAGCAAAGAAATAGTGGAAATTGAAATTCGAGACACTCGCCTCGCGAGTGTCCTCTCGCCTCGCGAGAGTCCGAAGACCAGCAAGAAGAGAGACTATCACGGCATAGTCGTGATTAAGGTCACGGCTGTGACAAATCGAGGTTAGAATACTCGCACAGAGAGATCATGAAAACAAGGAAATCAGAGACCATCACGGCATAGCCGTGATGAAGGTCACAACCGAGGTGAAGACTCGCCCCGCGAAAGGTGTCTCGCCTCGCGAGTCCTTGAGGACCATGGAAGACAGAGGCAATCACGGCTTAGCCGTGATGGATATCACGGTTGTGACAGATTAGGGTTTGAAGACTCGCCCCGCGAATACAAGCTCGCCTCGCGAAAATACAAAATTTGAAGCGCGCCAATGCTTAATTTCGCGTCGCGAGAGTACGCTCGCCCCGCGAGCTGGCGAGAAACAGAATCCTTATTTAAAGGCCATATCAGATCAGAATTGGGTATCAAAGTGGTTAGCCACTGTTTAGATCAGAACTGTAGTGCGAATCCTTGTTTCTGGAGCTGCGTCTCCTTCTTCTTTTCTTTTCTTCTTTTCTTTTCTTCTTTTAGTTTGTTATTATGGAGATTATCGCCGATTGTTTGTGCGTCGTCACGGGCATGAGGAACTAATCCCCTCGTCCGAGGGATCGATGAAGCCACCCATGGCTGTGTAGTGTTCATATGATGTATGTGTTTCTCCCCTCTTTTTAATTGATGATTTCCGATTCTGATTTGAATATTTTATCATATGTTTTGCGTGATTAATCAGTTAAACGTGTTTGAGGCCAAACGGCGATTCGCGTTTTAGAACTTGAATCGGGATCGCAAATGTTTTCCAATTCTGAATTGATTGTGTTGATCATATGTGTTTCATGATTAACTTGTTAACGTGTATGAGGCCAAACGGCGAGTCGCGTTTTAGAACTTGAATTGGAATCGTTAATCGAATAATGAGCACGACCGTGGATTTATTTGATTAGTGCAAACATATAGGGAACAAGGTTTAATAGAATTCGAGATTAGGGTTATGAGACCGAACAAGTAATTAATCTAATCGTCGAATACGTCCTATTGAGCACGACAGTGGATATAGGAGAATTTAGGGGTCCCGGTTGACATTAAAATTGAACTTAGGGAGGAATTCATCATCACTTGGGTACTTAACATGATTGGGTAGGTGGATTTGTGACCTTGGACATTTTAATTTTTCTGATTTTTAGTTAATTATTTATTTAGACTAGTTAATTGAATTTAGATATTAATCTCTCTCCCTCAACCACTTTTCTGTAACTTGACCGAACGTATCTGACTTCCCGCGGATAAGTCGAATTGGTATCCCAATCCTTGAGTTCGACCTCGGTATTTACTCACCGTGTTATTTTTATTACTTGCGACGACCCGGTACACTTGCCGGAGTCACAACACTGACCTAATCCATTATGCTCTCACAGTAGCAGATGAGCTCCAAGAATCTGAACCAAGTAACTACAAGGAGGCCATGAGTAGCACTCACAACAAGGAATGGCTGGAAGCAATGACTGAAGAATTGACATCATTGGAGAAGAACAGAACCTGGATACTTGTAGATCCACCTAAAAACCAGAAAATTATTGGTTGTAAGTGGATCTATAAGAGAAAGGAGGGAATCCCAGGCATCGAAAATGCAAGATTGAAAGCTAGACTTGTGGCCAAAGGTTTCACACAAGTTGAGGGAGTGGACTTCCATGAAATCTTCTCACCCATTGTGAAGCATTGTTCCATCAGAATCCTCCTCAGCATAGTAACTCAGTTTGACTTGAATCTAGAACAATTAGATGTAAAAACAGCATTTCTCCATGGCGATCTTGAGGAAACTATCTATGTGCATCAACCAGAGGGCTTTGTGGAAGACAGAAGCAAGGTATGTCTTCTCAAAAAGTCCCTATATGGCCTTAAACAAAGTCCCAGACAATGGTATAAAAGGTTTGAAGACTTCCTGATGGAACTAAGCTTTCAAAGATGCAGCTATGATAGTTGTGTTTACACATTAAGAAAGCATGGTGAACTCATTTTATACCTACTTATTTATGTTGATGACATATTGATAGCATGCTCAAGTAATGAAGAACTGGACAATCTTAAAGCAAGATTGAATGCAGAATTTGAAATGAAAAACCTGGGTGAAGCTAAGAGGATTTTGGGAATGGACATTATCAGAAACAGATCTAGAGGGGAATTGTTCCTAAGTCAAGAAGGCTACATGAAGAATATAGTCCGAAGGTTTAGAATGCATGAAGCTAAACCAGTTACCACACCTCTTGGACAGCATGATAAGCTCTCAAAACAGCAAGGTCCTCAGTCTGAAGAAGGAAGAGCAGAAATGGCATCGGTTCCCTATGCAAGTGGAGTTGGCATCATAATGTATGGCATGGTATGCAGCAGACCTGATTTGGCACATGCAGTAAGTGTCATTAGCAGATTCATGGTAGATCCTGGACAGCCCCACTGGAAAGCTTTAAAGTGGACTCTTAGATACCTGAATGGAACCTTGGCAAATGGTTTGAAGTTCAAAAGGGCACAACAAGGAGAAGTAGCAGTAAAAGGCTATGTGGACTCAGATTATGCAGGGAACATAGACACAAGGAAGTCCTTAACAGGATATGTGTTTACTTTGTATGGTACTGCTGTGAGCTGGAAATCAGTTCTTCAATCTGTAGTAGCCTTGCCAACAACACAGGCAGAATACATAGCTCTTGCAGAAGCAGTCAAGGAAGCTATGTGGTTCCGAGGAATTATTGGTGAACTTGGAATGACTCAAGACAGTATAACAATATACTGTGATAGCCAAAGTGCTATACACTTATCAAACATCAAGTCTATCATGAAAGGTCAAAGCACACTGATGTGAGGCTGCATTTCATAAGAGATGTAATTGAATCTAAAGAGGTCAATGTGGAGAAAATTGCTTCAGAGGAGAATCCAGCTGATGCTCTAACAAAGTCACCGCCTCTTGGAAAGTTCAAGCATTGCTTGGACTTGATTGGTTTTGAAGAGAAGTGAGTAGTTTTGAGGCGGGAAGGGGTATACTATGACCAAGCTTCCACTGATTTATGAGACAAGGTGGAGAATTGTTGAAATGTCTCCAAAATCAGTTAGTAGTTAAGTTAGTTAAATCAGTTTTTCTGTTGAATGTTAGTTACTGATCACAACTAACATCTCATGGGTTTTGGAACTAATTTAACTAACTCCTTAGCTAGCTGAGTTTGATTAGTGTGCCTATATATATGAGGTCGACTAGTTGTATAGGCACATGGTGAGAAACTAAACTTGATACATTCTTCTGCAACTTGTTGAAACCAGTGAGAAGGAAAAGATCAAGGAGAAAATTAGGAAGAGTTCTTGAGAGAAAAACAGATACTGAGAGTTAGAACCTGGGTGTGAAGAAACTTGGTTGTATAAGGGGCTAAGGGTAGAACACACAAGAGAGTGATTCTGTTTTGTAAAAGAACTCTGGTTCTTGTTTCTTTGTTGTTGATCATAGTGGAAAATCACTGCTCTCCTCATATGGACGTAGGCTATATGAAAATATAGCTGAACCATCAATTTCTGGTGTCACCTCTTTACTGCTTTCTTCTTTCTATTTTCTGTTTTGTGTTTCTGTGATCTTCGCTTGCACCCTTGTGCTTCCTGTCAAGGTTTGAGACATTGAACCCTTACACATGAAGATGGACCTACGTCATCGCTCATGAATCTAATGAAGACAAGACAACACAATAATTTTAAACCGTAGAAAAGATGCCAACAAAATTATAAAAAACACATAATCAGCAAGGAAAGTAAGATAAATGATAATGATATGGAATTAGAAGTATATATTAGAATTATATAGTACCGATATGAGAAGAATGGAGCAGCAACAGATCCACTTTTCCATGGCATCTTCATCATCTTTGAAGTATGTCTATGAATATCTTATGTGAATGAGTGACAGATCTACGCAAGGAGGGTCCTTTTGCAATTTTCTACTAACCCAACTTGGTGGCGGCGGAGAACCTTGCAGTTTATAGTGTGAAAGTGTGAAACCCTATTAGCTATAAGTGAAAAGGGTGAATGCGGCTATACATTTATATAGGGGCCGAAGTCACGAGATGCAGTGTAATCTCCACGAGATGCAGTTGTCATTATCTGTATTAGATTAGATTGCAGCTGTCAGTGTGTCAGCATCAAAGGTTCTATCTTGTTAGATTTGATACCATATAAGTATTCACGGTAATAGTAAAGAAGTAAACATTGATTGATGATTTAAATAGAAAATGTACAGATTAGGGCTTATAATAATTTGAAAGTTAAAATGGAAGGAATAAGGCAATGGGCCAATGTTGTTAGCCCACACTTCTGTTGGAGGGTTCGGCCCAAGAAGTAAACTAAGATAGGTTGCATTCATAAGGTTTGTTGCGGTGGAATTTAACAGAGGGTGCACAAATTATATCTGTCTCTGTCTATTCTATTTAATTTAATTATATTAAATTATCAATTCCAACAAAACATGGTTCACTATGTACACGTCTCAACTCCATGTAACTCCATTTTTTGTGCACTCGCCATTTTCATCTGTTGCTGAGTCATTGGGTTTCTTTCTTCTTCTTTTTTGTTAAATTATCAATTGTTTTTTTTTTGTTGAGGAAATTAAATTATCAATTGTTAAATTATTAATTCCTACTACTTAATACTAATTATCATCTCAATTTTTTATGACAATTTTCTAATACTTAGCACAATACGCAGGTTTCCCCTTGTTTGGTGGTATGTGGTTGCAGGCTTCCCCTTATTTCATTCTTCTTGTATGATATAATGACAGCAATAAAGTAATTGGACTTCAATGCTAAAAGTTCCAACTTCTATATCGATTTTTCCATCCTGTGCAAATTTACACATATTAAGAAATCAAAAATAGAAATGTTCTGTTGAAAGTTTTGTATTCAATTCCTTGAAAGCTTAAAAGCTACTTTTTCCAATACAATATTTCTATTTTATGATTCCTTAATATATAAAAAGTTGCACATGTTAGAAATTAAAATCCCTGCTATAAAAGCATATTTCAATTCTCGTAAATTCACATTTGAATTCTTATAATTTTCCTTTTATTTAATGTTCAAACAGTGCAATCAGCTTTTACTTGGTTTAATATTATCATTTATCACATTGGTAGTTGATTGCTCAAATGGCTTTGCTTGCAAGTTGTAACTTTTCAAACCTTACAAAGTAAAAAAAAAAAAAATTTATTAATGTACAATGTAAATATCATTCGTTTTGGGTCATAAAAGCTCCAACCGCAAGAAAATTTAGATTCCCAAAGACTTCAATATATCCTAGACAAGGAAAAAATATATATCAAAGGTGAAGAAAATATTAAGTTGATGCATATATTGAGTTTACACAATTCATTGTTCTTGCCTTTTGAGCGCACAAATCCATGATCCGGTTGTGCTGAGAAGTGACTGAATATTTAGACTAGAGAACTTCCAAAAATCACTTTTAAGGCAATGATTTATACCACGACATAATTTGGTCACTATTTTCTTACATCATGTTGCATGGAAAAGGGTGTGATTGATCTTAAAGTGCATGTAAATTAATTAACTCGCTCTCTGTCGAGTAAATGATATCACAATTTATGTATTTTTGAACAGTTGTGTTATTTGTACACCCGGATGGGACACCCGGTTGGGACACCTTGGTTAATCACGTGTAAATATTTGGTTAATTCAGTTCATTATATTGTTAATGGGTCATCTGATGCTTATTTTCCCTAGCCATGTAAATATTTGGTTAATCACATGCAAATATCTGGTTAATTCGGTTCTTTGTATGATTAATGGGTCATCATGAATTAACCAAATATTTGCACGTAATTAACCATATAATGAACTGAATTAACCAAATATATGCACGTGATTAACCAAGGTGTCGCTAGAGGTGTCCCAAATGGGTGTTCTAAAACATTTCTCATTTTTGAATACATACACAATCCTCCCATTCAAAGAGTCAAGAGGGCAGGTACGAGTCTGTTCCAAATTCTAGGGGACATGTGGAGCAATCAGTAAAATATAGGAAAGGTTAGTCATTAGTGAACTTTGCTCAATATCCTTAGTTACTAAAATTTTAGTAATATGCAATGAGTTTAATTTTAATTATATTCTAAAATAGGCAAGAAAGTAAGCCCTTGTTTGTGTTTCCTACTTTTCTTTTGGATCCCATTTGCTGCTTTGAGTAAAGTTAGGAGACAAGTGTTAGCTAAAACTCTAAAGCTTGTGTATATTTTGTATTGATTTTTCAGAGTGGTAGCAGTAGAACGACTTTTGTAGGTTTAAAATCAGTCTTGGATTCAGAGCTCATATGATACCGTTCAATTAGGATATATCAATCACCTATCATGAGATTGTCGAGTTTATCATTTCAAGTTAACACTTAGTTGTACCTAGACGACATTTTGGTGGTTCTTTCTGTTACTAATATATGTGGTAAAATGTGTGAGTGTCTGCTAGCAAGTGTTCTGAGTTGAAAGTTAATTTTGTTGTTGAAATAAAAAGAAAGAAAACTTGGGTTACCAAAGTGTTCTGAGTTGAGAAAGATCATACTACTTTTTTTTCGATAAATAAAAATATATTATTAATATTATCTAGTTATAGCATTAAAGTCTTTATCCTACCCACCTTATAAGAAGGGTTGAAGAATATCCACCCTATCAAGTGCTCGAAGTTAGATATAAAATTACAATACAAAATTCAACACTACATATATATAACAAAGTTCAACACCACTATCAATGATAATATGAGTGGTGCATACGTTAGTTAAGAGATAATATGAGTGATTGTTTTTCTTAATATATAGTTGCAGTATGAAGATCCTCTATCTCACTTTTATGTCACATTTTCTGTCCCCTACCAATGACAAGTTACCGCTTAATAAAATAAAATCATAACTCATTAACACGAGCAAACAATGAATAGCATAACCAAAGCATGGAGGAAAATTATGGGCCTGGCAGTGCCTGTACTGAGAGATAAAATGTTTCAGTAGAGTTAGCAACAAGAACTCTGTAAGAAGTGTCTACACAAATCATCTAGTAGTTAAGTTAGTTAAATTGGTTTTTTCAGTTATTGTTAGTTACTGTTCACAACTAACCGAGCTTAGGCAAAACTAATTTAATCTCTAGCTAGTGGGTGTATGTGTATCTATAAATAGTGATAGTTGACTCACTATGGAAGAGAGATAGAAACTTCTTTGTGCAATCCAATACTTGTGAATTTGAGTGAGTGCTCTGAGTGATCAAGAGAGGAATAGAGAGTTAGAATTCTTCGGGAAAAACTTGGTTGTATAAGGGGACTGAGGGTAGAAGGAAACAAGAGGGTGTCATCTATATTGTAAAGGTTCTTGATCCTATTCTTTGATTGATTCATAGTGAAACCAACTACTGCACCTCACCTGGACGTAGGCTACTCATAGCCGAACCATCAAATAACTGGTGTTCATCTTTCTTTTACTGTTTTACTGCACTTCTATGTTTAATTGCTTAGTTCTGTGTTCTTGTACTTTCAACCCGTGTTCTGTGTTGATTATTGATCTAGAGAATCTTAGCAAGAAACTCTTACAATTGGCGCCGTCTGTGGGAAGAGCATTGTTGAAAGAGGAAGCTGAAATATGGGATCAACAATATTTGACACAAAAGTTTTCAGGCTCAAATGACTTTGGCTTATGGCGAATCAAGATGCAAGCCATCTTGGTGCATAATGGTTTGGCTGATGCTTTGAAGGGGGATGCTGCTCTTCCCAAAACCTTGTCTCAAAGGGAAAAGAAGGAACTGATTGAAAAGGCTAGGAGTGCTATAATATTATGCCTAGGAGACAATGCTCTAAGGGAGGTAGCCAGGGAACAAGCACTCTGGCATAAACTAGAGTCCCTTTATATGACCAAATCAGTTGCCAATCGATTGTTCTTGAAGCAGCAGCTATACTCATTCAAGATGACTGATGAATTGCCCCTATCAAAACAGATATTTGATTTCAATAAGATCCTGGATGATTTAGAAAATCTTGATGTGAAATTGGATAACGAGGATAAAGCACTCATACTGCTCAGTGCATTACCAAACAGTTTTGAGATTTGAAAGATGCAATCTTGTTTGGAAGGGACAAGGATCAAACTATCTCACTCGAAGAGGTTCAATCCTCCATAAGAACCAAGGAACTGCAAAGAAGGCAATAAATTAAGACTGACAGTAATGCAGAAAATTTGAATGTTTCAAGAGGAAGATCTGATAAAAGGAATGGCAAGACATCTAAAAATAGATCAAAGTCCAAAGGCCAAAGCAAGTTTAAATGCTTCCACTGTCATCAAAAGGGGCACTTCAAAAAGAACTATCAAGAAACCAAGAACAAAGGTTACAAGAAACTCCTGGAATCAGGTGATGCAGCAATAGCATATGAGGGATATGAAACTGCAGAAAGCTTGGTGGTCTTAAACACTGAAAGTGAGAAAGACTGGGTTATGGACTTTGGCTGCACATATCACATGTGTCCCAGGAAGGACTAATTTGAGTCCTTATGCATCAAAGAAGGTGGAGTGGTCCTACTTGGCAACAACAAACCATGCAAGGTACAAGGTATTGGATCTTAGACTAAAAATGTTTAATGGACAATAAACTGTGATGCAGGGTGTCAGGTATGTGCCATAACTCAAAAGGAATCTAATATCTTTAAGCATGTTTGATTGTTTAGGTTATGTGACTAAAATTTAACATGGAAATATGATGATCCTTAATGGAAAACAGATCATAGCTAAGGGAAATCTAAGAAATGGCTTATACATTTTAAGTGGTTCAACAGTAATTGCACAGGCAGCTGTAGCTAGCCAAATGCAACCTAATAAAACTCAATTGTGGCATATGAGGTTAGGTCATGTCAGTGAGAAGGGATTAGTCTAGTTAGCTAAAAAAAATCTTCTGAATGGTGATCAAATAGAGAAACTGGATCTATGTGATCATTGTGTAGCAGGCAAGGCAAAAAGAATTACTTTTGGTTCTGCTTTCCATAGCACTAGTAAACCTTTCGAATATGCACATTCAGATTTATGGGGGACCTGCTAGGACAATGACACATGGAGGAGGCCTCTACTTTCTCACCATAATAGATGACTACTCTAGAAAGGTTTGGATTTATATTCAAAAACATAAGAGTGACACCTTTGACAAGTTTAAGGAGTGGCATACTCTAATAAGCAATCAGTTAGGGACTAATCTAAAGTATTAAGAACTGACAATGGCCTCGAATTCGTTTCAGAGCAATTTAATAGATTCTTCAGGAAACATGGCATCTCTAGGCACAGAACAATTGCTGGAACACCTCAGTAAAATGGCATTGCAGAGAGGATGAACAGAACCATCCTTGAGAGAGTCAGATGCATGCTTCTTAGCTTAGGATTATAAAAAAGCTTATGGGGTGAAGCTGCTACTACTGCCGTCTACCTAATTAATATGTGTCCATCCTCAGCAGTAGGCTTTAAGACACCAATTGAACTGTGGAGTTGCAAGCCTGTAGATTATTCAAAACTCAGAGTTTTGGGAGCATTAGCTTTTGCTCATATAAAACAAGACAAGCTTGAAGCCAGAGCTATTAGATGTGCCTTTATTGGCTATCCTAATGGCATCAAAGGTTAGAAACTTTGGAGGATGGAACCAGGAGAGCCTAAATGCTTAATCAACAGAGATGTTATATTTGATGAATCAAGAATGGCTAGTAGAGATAAAACTCAAAATCAGCAAGTCAAGATTACTGATGATACACAAATTGAGGTGGAGCTGCTACCTAATCAGAGAAGTGGTGAAGTAGTCCAGCCAAATGAAGCAGTTGATGACCATTCCACTCAACATGCAGAAAATGACTACAACCTTGTCAGAGATAGAGCAAGAAGAGTCATTGTCCCACCCAAGAGATTTGGCTATGCTGACCTAATCTATTATGCTCTCACAGTAGCAGATGAACTCCAAGAAACTGAACCAAGTAGCTACAAGGAGGCCTTGAGCAGCACTCACAACAAGGAATGGCTGGAAGCAATGACTGAAGAAATGAGATCATTGGAAAGGAACAGAACCTGGATACTTGTAGATCCACCTAAAAGTCATAAAATTATTGGTTGTAAGTGGATCTATAAGAGAAAGGAGGGAGTCCCAGGTGTTGAGAAGGCAAGATTTAAAGGTAGACTTGTGGCCAAAGGGTTCACACAAGTTGAGGGAGTGGACTTTCATGAAATTTTCTCACCAGTTGTGAAGCACTGTTCCATTAGAATCCTTTCTAGCATAGTAACTCAATTTGATTTAAATTTAGAACAATTAGATGTAAAAACAACATTTCTTCATGGTGACCTTGTGGAAACTATCTATATGCATCAACCAGAGGGCTTTGTGGAAAACAGAAACAAAGTTTGTCTTCTTAAAAAATCTTTATATGTTCTTAAACAAAGTCCTAGACAATGGTATAAAAGGTTTGATGAATTCTTGATGAAACTAAGCTTTCAAAAGTGCAGCTATGATAGCTGTGTTTACACATTAAGAAAGCACGGTGAACTCATTTTATACTTATTTCTCTATGTTGATGACATATTGATAGCATGCTCAAGTGATGAAGAATTGGACAATCTTAAAGCAAGATTGAATACATAATTTGAAATGAAAAACCTGGGTGAAGCTAAGAGGATTTTGGGAATGGAAATTATCAGAAACAGATCAAGAGGGGAATTGTTCCTAACACAAGAAGGCTACATGAAGAATGTAGTCGGAAGGTTTGGAATGCATGAAGCTAAACCAGTTATCACACCTCTTGGACAACATGATAAACTCTCAGTATAGCAAGGTCCTCAGTCTGAAGAAGAAAGATAAGAAATGGCATCAGTTCCCTATGCAAGTGGAGTTGGCAGCATAATGTATGGCATGGTATGCAGTAGACCAGACTTGGCACATGCATTAAGTGTCATTAGCAGGTTCATGGCAGATCCTGGACAGCCTCACCGGAGAGCTTTAAAGTGGACTCTTAGATACCTGAATGCAACCTTAGCAAATGGTTTAAAGTTCAAAAGGAAACAACAAGGAGAAGATGCAGTAAAAGGCTATGTGGACTCAGATTATGTAGGGAACATAGACACAAGGAAATCCTTAATAGGATATGTGTTCACTTTATATGGAACTGTTGTGAGCTGGAAATCAGTTCTTCAATCTGTAGTAGCCTTGTCTACAACACAGGCAGAATACATTGCTCTTGCAGAGGCAGTCAAGGAAGCTATGTGGTTCCGAAGAATTATTGGTGAACTTGGAATAGCTCCAGACAGTATAACAATATAATGTGATAGCCACAGTGCTATACACTTATCAAAATTCACCATGGATTCCATAAGGAACAAATGCAATAGCAAAGAATGAACAATAGAGTTAAGAGAGAAGAGGATTCACACTCTCGACAATGTTTTAAAAACCGGTTAAACCGGAGAATCGAAAGTGAGAGTGGTCCAAGTCCAACCGATTCAACCGGTTTAACCGTTGGTTGAACCGGAATGTGTGTGTGTGTATAGACACACACACATTAATAAATAGATCAAATAACAAGTATAATTTCAATCCAAGTTCTAATTTCATATTAAGTCCAAATTATTTAATACTTAAACAAGCACAAATTGGAGTACGTCATTCAATTTATGATGCTCTAGCATTTTTTTTATTTAAAAAAGCCTTTTTTTTAATTGTTGAATTTTTTTAATGAAACGACCAGTTTTCCGGTTCCGGTTTTAGCCCGGTTCCACCGGTTTTTTGTGATTTTAAGCGGTTGAACCTCCTTTCCGGTTCTGTGGTTCGACCAGGACCGGAGAGGGGTCCGATCGACGGTCCAACCGGTTGAACCGGTCCGGTTGGACCGATTTTTAAAACACTGACTCTTGGAAAAATACAACTGAGATTTATCTTTCTCATATTTAAATTAATTCTCTATTCATAGTAGCTTATATAGTAGCTATGTACAAAGAATGTAAGAATGAGCTAAGCTAAGCTATGTACAAAATTGTGGCAACTGTCAACAATTGTCACTAACTACCCGTAACCAACTTCAACAAACTTGACAGTAATGAACCTAGCCTATTTTCTGGTCAGATTCATTTTCAGTGTAGTTCAACACCCCCCCCCCCCCCCCCACCCCACCCCACCACCACCACCACCAGCTGGAAGGTGAATGTTGAGCATTCCAAGCTTGGCTTGTAACTTGTTGAAAGGACCTAGTTGTAGATGTATAGTTAGGACATCTGCAACATGATCAGAGGTGGCAATTGGAAGAAAATGAAGGATTCCTTCTTGAACCTTGTCCCTAACAGTGTGACAATCTACCTCAATGTGTTCCATCTGCTCGAGAAAAACTGGGTTGGCTGCTATGTGGAGTACGGATTGATTATCACAATAGAGGACCATTGGCTTGTGATGAGCAACTTGTAAGTCTTGTAACAAAAAGATCAACCATTGTGCCTCACAAGTTGCTTGGGCCAATGCTGGGTATCCTGCTTTAGCAGATGACATGAACACGATTGATTGCTTCTTGCTTTTCAAGGAGATTGGAGAATTTCCAAGGAAAAAGCAAAAGCCAATCACTGATCGTTACGTATCTGGGCATGCTCCCCAATATGAGTCAGTAAATCCATTCAGAGCTAAGTCAGATTCTTTGGTAAAGAATAGGCCTAGTCCAGTGGATTGTTTTAAGAATCGAATGACCCTTAATGGAGCATGATGATGCATATTTGTTGGTGCTGAGAGAAATTGACTCAAGTTGCTAACAGCATCGCATATATCTGGTCTTGTATGGGTCAGGTATATCTGGTCTTGTATGGGTCAGACAATAGTGTTCCAGTATGCTTGCCAATTTTCTGGTTTGGATCCATTGGAGTTGAGCAAGGCTTGGATGCCAACAAACCAGTTTCTTGGAGGAGATCAATAATGTATTTTATTTGATATAGGGCTATACCAGATTTAGATCTAGCAATATCAAAACCTAGAAAATACTTGATATTGAATTTCTGATCAAGGATGGACTTTATCATAGTGATCTTGTAACATCCTATCTTTCGTGAATAAAAACTAGATATTTTAATTAGATGGGAATGAGAGTTAGATAAATCTAAAATTATTTAAGAATCCAAACTCATATACAAGGTTAAAACAAAATTGAAGCAACTCAAAATTTTAAATAAGCAAGCACCTCAATTTAAATCCTTAATTAGGTGGTTTATCATTAACAACATTAAAAGATAATTAGCCATTGATATAGATCTTAATAATAGCTAACTAGATAGTTATAATCAATTTACTCAAGTTTTAGTCATCATGATTAATTAGCACTAATCTTTATTAACTATACTCTAGTTACAAGTTTTAACTTAATTAAATTAAATAAAATAAATTTTTTTAATCTTAATAGTAGTAGTACACGGCCGTTTTATAATAGATGACACCTCCACCTTCCAAAATTTTGGCTGCATGAAAGCATGCCACCTCCTGCTTGTGACTATTACAAAGTCACGCAAGTTTTTAAGCTTTTTCTATGATCAAACAATGACCACGTCTCCTGTTGGGTTCACTTAGCGCAAAAGGAAGTTTAATTTTCCTTTCTTCATGCAATTCCATGACACCAAAAAGGCCACGCCTCATTTCTTCAATTCACGCCAACATTGAGTCCTAATAAGTATAGCCTTAAGTGAGTCATAATATTATAATCCAAAAACATGAAGGATTTGTTTCTTACTCACCCAATTAACATGAAATAAAAACAAGGCAGAGAGTGAGTGAGATAGCGTGAGATAGAGAGAGAGAGAGTTCGTGAGGGTGAGAGAATTTCTGGAGCCGATTTCGATCACTCCGTTCATTCCGTCGAGAAACCGATTATACCATTGTGATCGACGGCGGTATTGAGGTTATCTTTCAATCCGTTTATCGGTTTTCAATTCCGTGTACTTCACAATGATGTGTTCAGGTGAATTTTTGGAGCCCCTGAGGGTGTAAAGCCGTGCGTGGAAGATTTGAGTGAGTAACGAGAGTGTTCATTTCGTTGCTCCATAGCTAGCCTAAGACATCCCAGGTAGTAGAAAGAAGCCATCTAACGTCGGAAATGGCTAAGTAGCATTTATTCCAATAATGGCGTTGGGCGACCTAAACCCTACTAGTGAGTAAGTAATGGACAATATCTATATCACATTGGATATTACTTGGTGGTACCAATGATGATATAGGAATTGAAGGTTTATCGCTGTTAGGTTAAATTTATAATATTTGAGGTTGCATGATTTTATCTATTAAGCTGCTCATCGTGTGCTATTTGTTTTTATATGCTATGTGTGGGTTATTTGTGCTCACCTTATAATTTTATTGATATTTAATGTTATATAATTATACCAGATATGATATATATATTTATTTGGTATGCAAATGCTTATATTTTATGCTTTAAAGAGATGTCTGCTGGGAGAGAGTAAATGAAGGGAAATTTATGCATATGCCTAACCTAAATTTAATATGATTAAATAATATTTATTTAATGAGTTGAGGTATATTATGAGATTATAGCGGAAGGTTAAGGCATTAGGATTGGCTTGGTATGAAATAGTGATATTGCATGGATGCATGTTGTTGATTACAGCCGTGTGAGTGGAACACACGAGGTCAGTGTATCTGACGATAGATATCAGAGCCACGTGCCAGTTTCTTTATACGGAGGATATATGAGACTACCGTGATGTATATCCGTAGTCCTCGCAGGACCGTCTCAACTTAGGTTTATATCGTGCAGCTATAGTGTTATTGCTATGCATGAGTACCCATGAGAGAGAGTTGGGTGTGCACCGGAGCGAGATGTGCCACTATAGTGTCATTACTTTGCATGAGCATCCTCTGCCATGGATGAGGATGTGCACCGGCGTTCTCCAGACGCGTCGCTTGGATGACTGACTTAATATTCTGGGTGGCAGCCATGTTAGCATATTTTGCATGAGTGCGAAGGGTAGAGGATTATATAAGAACTTGAGGATGATTGTATATCTTTGTGTGATGCATGTCTATGTGCTTTTATTGATTTAATGCTATGTATCCGTTTCCATGTTTTGATGCTAGATAGTTTCTTATCTCCCTACTTCTTTTCTATGTATGTTTCTTTTATGTAATTGTTTTGAGAAGACCCTGTGGAGGAGCCAGCTACAGATGAGCTAGATGGGACTCCTTATGTACCAGTTGCTGGCGGACGAGCAGTGGACCCTAGTAGTTGAGTTTAGAGTCTATGGCCAGTGCATCTTTTTGAGATGTTTTAGTTTCCGTTGCTTATATCAGTTTGTACGAGTATGTATATTATGGGATCCTACTGATGGGGTACCCTTTACAGTGTATCGTCACAATAAGTTTGTATTTATAAATAGACATGTGTGGGGTGATGTTTATATTCTATTATTTATACTTATAGTTGGTTTACTTATGATTTTATGTATATTCATATAACGTTAATATCCCGATTAAGTTATAATTAATTTAGAGTTTCTTTAATGGGACCTCAGGGTGTCTCATTTAGTGTCATTTCCACTTTTACACCAATTTTCACCATTTAACTTCTTTGATTGAATATATAAGCTTTTTAAGCTTTTATCCTCGGAATTAGTTAAACACTGACCAATGTCAGGTTGCACAATCCAGCACTCAACAACAGATAATTTCACCACAACACAGTATAGCATACATCACAATTATTGCATGCATCACAGTTATGATCACATCCAAAGCATATAGCAAATTAAAAGTAAACAACTAAAAGCCATAGAAATTCATAACAGATAATTTACAGATAACACCTAGATAACGTGTGGTTATCTGTTCAAAATCCCTCAGGTAAGCTCCCCTTACCTCTTGAAGATCTTTCCTTACGATACCCGTTCACCGACACTTTGGTTCCTTGACAGCACACGTACACAATTCACACACAACCTCCTTCAACAAACCACATAACATAATTATCAAAAAAAAAAAAAGCAAATAAAATCACCTATCCCCTATAGGTAAGTCACGACCATGCTAGGGTTTGGTGACTAAAATTTCTAAATTGCTTAAGTCTTTGGATTAATGATCCTTAATACTTAAGACATAGGTTTAATGGTTTAACACAGAATTGAAATCAAATACTCCAATTCCTTTAAAACTCAGTTCCGGCCCTTAATAGAAACATGAGCTAGGGATTTTATTTGAGCACAACAATTTGGATTCAACATACTTACATACTAGGAAGATGATATACAAGTTCACTTTATAAGAAAAATAAGTAAAACCTCATACACCCACACAAGTAGGGTTCGGCCTTTGAGGGATAAATGGGGAGGAAAATTTTGTTTGCATCAATCTCTTGGATTACGATAGTAGAGATGATAACTAACTCATTGAAATTGGTTTCATATTTTTAGGATTTTTTTATGATTTTTTAGAGAATTTCAAACTTTCTAGATCTAGAAATTGGAAAGATGATTAAGGCCTTAAATAAAGAAAGTAATTTAAGAACATGATGCTTAATGATAATGAGGAACAAATATTAGCTCTTGGAATCAAGAAATTGGCAAGAAATCACCTACTTCCTTCATAAATCAAGCCTAAGTAACTTAAGAGTTTTAATGGAAAATGATGAACAGCCATTTGAAGAAGATGAAGTTGGCCTTTTATAGGTGTGAAGATGGGCTCCTTGGAGGCCTGGGCCATGGGAAATCAAGGGTATGTGGGTCCAAAACACAAAACTTCAAGGGCAAAGTGGTAATCTTGTATAATGGCAAACTTGTGAATAAAACCAACATAAAGGCTAAAATGGTAAAATCCTCCTAATAAGTAATCATGAGTAACATGTGGTGAGAAATGAGTGAATATGTGGCAGATTTGTATCCATAAATTGTGGGGCAAATTTGTCATTTCAATAAAAGTTCAAGGGTAAAATGGTCCAAGGGCAAAATGGTCTTTACACTAGTTTAAAGAAATATCTAGATTTTTGTTTAAATGTCATCATGACATTGGTGACTCATTCATATGACTCATCACCATAGGTGACAAGAGGTCTCAGCATCCAATTTCTGGTTTTGTCTCTACACGTCCGTTCTCGACTCCGTCGATTACCCGATTTAGGGTTTTATGCCCGAATCGAGTATAAAACCTATTGATTCTGAAAATTTTCAAAATAACATATATCATTGTAAATGAGATATAAAATCTATTCATTTCGTTCTCGGGTCAAAATTAGGTTTTATGATCAGCAAAATCTTAGTGTCAGTAAAAAAGCACATTGGCTTCCGTCTGAATTTTCAACTCAAAATTTAACCGTATACTTATAAAAATAAGCATGATATAAATATGACTTTGGTTTTCCCAAAATCATTTTCTAAGTTTCAGATGAAAAAATAAACATTTATTTATATTTATACCGATCTTAGAAAGCAGAAAAATCGGGGTGTTACAGTCCACACTACAGAACACTAGAACCCCGACGTCTCGACCTCTAGGTTCGTCTTTCAATTTGAAAACATTTTCGTTCTATGAAACACAAATCCAAAACAAAACTCCACAACTTATCCAAGTTGTTGGAAATAGCACCATTTTATAAAACTAATTTACAACAAATCCCTTTTACGTTGGAAATTCGTTTATAAAATCATCAAATCACTTAAAACTCATTTTTTCTAAAAAATATTTACTTTGAACCTTAGTTCCAAAATAATACCGTTTTGGAGATTAATTCTCTGCTTTAACCAATGTTGCTGCTTTTAATAATGCTTTCCATAAACGTTATTGGAATTGTTCGTCGCTTGACGTTTTAAAAAGGTTTTAGTCAAAATTTGACTTTTCTAGTAAAATATTTTTCCCAACACCATAATAAAATTATTTTTAAAACTTATTTTTATCTATAACATTTTCTAATATTTATAAATTTCTTACGTAAAAATTAGTAGTACTAAAATATTTCCACCGTTACGCCCCCACTGCAACTCATAAAACACTCTTACGCCGGTAAATCATAAAAATAATATTATTTTCAACTCTTTCTCATTTTAAACCAACCAAGTAATTAAGTAACATTATATTACTTTACTCCAACAATTAAAAATTCGATATTTCTTAAAAAGCTTTTTAACGCTTTTAACCTCGTAATTAATTGAGCACTGACTACTGTCAGGCTTTTCAATCAACAACCAACATATATAAAATTTCCACATTCATAATATAGCATATAAACCAGTTTATAACATGACTTAAATGCTATAACACATAATTACAGATAATCAATTAAAAGCAGATAATAACAACAAATAGATTAACTACGCAATATAATTTAAAAATACCACAAACACACTCAAATATATTATATAGACCACAACTTATAGCATATAGCTATCGAAAAAATCCATCAGGTGCTCCCCTTACCTCTTGATGATTTTTCCTTCCGAATTTAACTTCCGTCAAACGTCCGATCTTCGCAAAACACGTACACGATTCACACAATAATTTATCCTTCAACAAACCATAACAAATAAGTATTAATCAAACAACTAAATACCCTATTTTCCTATATGATGGGTTCGGCCTTCATGAGTTAAATTGGCTAGACACGATAAATTTTTTCAAGCTTTTGGATTAAGGATCCTTAAGCAAGATTGAGACATAAACAAAGCTTACTTAACAAAATTTGAATCAAAACCATGTTAACCACAAAGTTAAGACTTTCGGCCATGGGGTGATTTTATGACTAAAAATCTCTAAAAATATTAAGCTCTTGGATTAGTGATCCTTGATCACTTAAAACCCTAAAACAACGATTAAAATACAAGGATTGAAAAAAACACTTCCAATCCTTCAAAACCCTAATTCGGTCATGACCTAAAATATAGGCTAGTGATTTTAGTTTGATTCAATCATCTTGGATTCAATATATACATGAATAAAAAGAATTGAGTCAAGCAAGACTTGTTAAAAAATTGAACAAAGTTCCTCCCCCCACTTCAAGTTAGGGTTCGGCCTCGATAGGTTGAATAGGTAAGAAATTTTTGTTTGATGCATAATCTTGGATCTTAAATATAGAGATGATAATAAGATCATAGAAATTGGTTTCATGATCATAGGAATTTTCTATGATTTTCTATAGATTTTCAAACTTTCTAGATCTATGAATTGAAAAAGATGGTCATGGCTTTGAAACATGAAAATAATTGAAGAACAAGCTATTGATTGAGTGAGATGAGTATGATATACCTCTTAGAAATTGAAAAATGGCAAGGATTCAAGTAGTTTCTTCACCAAATTTGGCTATGGAACTTAAGGTTTTTGGAGAGAAAATGGAAGAAAGCTTGATAAAGATGATGAAGTATGGTTTAAATAGCAATCAAATGGGCTCACAAAGGGGGTTGGGCCGTGGGATTTGGGGGGCATAAGGGTCAAAGTCTTAAAATTTTAGGGACAAAGTTGTAATCTTACAAAATGGCAATTTTGTGATAAATTGACAACTTAAGGACATAAAGGTAATTCCACTCAAAAGACATCATGACAAACATGTGGTGAGGATTGGTTGGAGGTGTGGCTAATTTTCCACCACAAAAATAAGATGAAGATGCCTTAACCATGGTTATAAATTAACTAAGATAGGTTAGGTTAGGGGTATTTTGGTCTTTTTACGCTTAACTCATCATGACGTTCATTAATCTGCACGTCCGTTCTCGACTCCGTTGATTACCTGATTTAGGTTTTTACGCCTGAATCAAGTATAATAACCTATTTATTTTGAAAATTTTCAAAGTAACCTATATCGTTGGAAATGAGATATAAAATCTATTCATTTGTTCTCGGGTCAAAATTAGGTTTTATGGTCAGTAAATTCTTACTGTCAGTGAAAACGCAGACCGGGTTCCGTCTGAATTTTCAACCAAAAATTTAATTGTATAATTATAAAAGTAAGTATAATATGAATATAATTTTGGTTTTCTCAAAATCATTTTCTAAGTTTCAGATAAAAATATAAACATTTATTTATATTTATACCGATCTTAGAAAACAGAAAAATCGGGGTGTTACATTACTACCCTACTAAAAAAAATTTCGTCCTCGAAATTTTGTGACTCAAAGCTAGACAGGATCTCTTAATCCCAAGGTTTTTCTTTCACAAGAAAGTATATAGTTATGGGAGATCTATATCAATCTAAAAAGAATACAGGAATATCTAGTAGGTAAAAAGATTCTTTAATAGCTTCGTGAGTGTAAAAATTATTGAGACCTCATAAGTCTGAAACACATTCAATGTGTAAATTCTCTAAGTTTTGATGATTCCAAATAGATTAAGTATGGTAATATTGAACCTTATGAAATTACTGACAAATATGATAAGGGTGCAGAAAATCAGATTTAAAGTCACTCGTCTGATTTTCAGTAGAGCTCAGTTTATAAGACCTGTATGAAAACCACTCATCTGCTTTTTAGTCAAAGACCAAGTCAACGTGCTATCAAGATCTGAGTTTACTTGATGACGTGGCAAGAAGCATCTGTGTGAAACAGACTCAGTTGATCACCCGTCTGACTTTTGGAATAAGCTAGCACCCGTGTAGTTTTGGACTACATGATCACCCGTGTAGTTTTGGACTGCATGATCACCCGTCTAGTTTTGGACTGCATGATCACCCGTCTAGTTTTTGGACTGCTTGAGCACTCGTCTGATTTCTGATTACTTCTCACCCGTCTGATTTTCCAACTCTGATATAATGTCAGTTTGTCAGAAATGTTGTCCAAGTCATCTTATTCATATTAAATGTCTTCCTTAAGGATCTCGAAGACCTCTAGACAATAGCTCAAAGGATAAAGAATAAAGAATGTTTGTTTCAAGGTTTTAAGGAATAAACACGCAATTGTGGTACCACAGTAGTAACCTTTTAGCTGTTTTAGTACAAAGTAAAAGTGCTTTATGGAAAGTGAACTGACTGTTCCACTAAAAGAGGAAAGCTCTCTGCTGCAAGTATAAGAAGCCTACAGGTGCCTACTCTGATATAACAGCTGATTCAGATTAAAATGTACTCTTGGACAACCTTGTCAAAGCTAAACGTTCCCAAGCATTTAATGTTTATATAGAACGACTTTTTGGCATTAATGGTATCTCAGAAGCTCAAATAAAAAGAACACATTTTCTGAAGCTGTTTCTAAACGTATCTCTTGATTGAAGCCTTTAAATAGATGAAACAATTAAGATGACAACAAGAAGTTGAATATCATTAAGAACAATGTGTTGTGCCTACGAAAATCTAAACGTATCACTCGTATGATTTTCTCTAATCTAAGTTCTGCCTGTTGTGCCTGCGAAAATCTTTTTAAGTGACCGAAAAAATTGGTAAACAAAATTCAACCCCCCTTCTTGTGTTAACTTTGGTTATTTCAAAAATGCGTAGCTAATACATATTTACAACCATGACTCTAATAAAGTTCATTCTTTCACAAGAATTCCCAATGGATTAGGAACTCACAAAATGAATAGTTCCAAATCTTAAGAGGATTTATTCCTTGGACAAAGAATTTACAGAATGACAATTTAAAATGACAAAATTCCGACAAAATTCAGACTGGATCACTTCCACCAAACGTAAAAGTGATTAGACTAAGTCTCATCTAGAAACTTCTTTTATCCAGAAATGTCTGTCCCGAATAACAACAAGACATTTACAAAAATGTTTCACAATAATGGGTTCAACCACGGAAGTTTGAAAACAAAATCAATATCGAAGAAATGATCTAACTCCAAAAATCTAGACTGATCACATCAATCAAGAGAAAAAAGAATAAATATCACTCAATCTTGTTGGTGAACTATGGGCGAGCAACACAAAAAATCACGAACTTGTGTAAATAAACATCAATACACAAAACCTGAGACGTGTGGAATCACACTGTCGTCAAGGATTTATTCGCCTAGGACAAAAAGGTTCTTCTTGGTTGAAGCCGAGGTGCCAAAACAACAGGAGAAGAAGAAAGTGTTTAACCCATAAAAGAGAAAATAGTACTCAAATATTTTTTCTCTTCAGCAAAGCAACTTAGCCCCAATTTTTAACACTTGTACTATTCCTTAAAAAATACAAGTTTTTTAAATATTCTATGCAAGCGCTCCGTTAACAATTTTACCATATACACAAGACTAATTCAATGGTTTGAATTAAATTCAATAAAATGCTTTTGATATTAAAATCAAATTGAAACGTGAATCAAACTCTGCACGTTTCCTTTTTTTCATTCTCCATTAAGTTGGCACTTTTCAAAATATGATTCAAGCATTTATATTCATTCATTGCTATTGAATATTATGCATACAATTTCAAAATACTTCTGCACATTTCAAATGGTATTGCACAGGTAGCCATTTATAGCAATCATCATTAAAATTAAATATTGAACATTCAAAATTCTTGTTTTAATTCTATTTCTATTGTTCCTTGGAGTCTAAGAAATAGGTGGAGAAATTGTATAGAGCTTACTAATAGGATGAGCTTTAGATTTTCTCATATTTTTTGTTAGGCCAACCATTGAGCAGATAAACTTGCCTCACATGGTAATAGTATTCATGGATTCTTATGGTGGAATACCATTCCTAGTTTAATTAGGGATGATTTTTTTCGTAATAAGGTAGGTCTCCCTAATTACAGGTATAAATAACTTTTTTGCAAGGGCTTTGGTTTATGTCCCCCTTGCTTTCTTTGTATTATTTTTTCTATTTTTTAATAAAATTACGGTGCACTAAAGATGATTTGTAGTGCAGGGGTGCCAACCAAGTTGGGATTCCTGTTTCTATTGTGATGCTTTTGCATGTCATTTTGATAAAATAATAATAATGAAAACCCATATCAACCCAATCCAGTAACAACCAATTCAACATACTGACAAATAATGAAACAAACTTTATTTGTAGCACATCCAAAAATTGCAAAAACTCAATGGCTAACTCTTCACCCCTAAATAGATTTAAAATGCTGCTAAAATTGACAATTCATTGATAATGAACAAAAATAATCCCAGTGGTAAAAAAATCCCATATGCTAAACCCAAAATAATCGTAAATTATACTCACCTAAACAGAGAGACGAAGAAGAAGATTCAAACAAAAGTATATATGTTGCACAGAAGAAAATTAATAAATAAAATTAGTAATAGAAAAATCAAAAGTCCCAAAAAAACAACTTAGAAACCCAGAGGAGGACATGAAAGAAAAATTAATAGTTTAGAATCTGGCAGACTTACATTTATACATAAATTTGTAACGGAGTGATTTAGGGAAAGAGTTTTTTTTTTTTTGGATAATCATTTAGGGAAAGTGTAAAACCCCCTTGGACATTACATCCTAATCACATGCGGAAATAAATTAAAAAGAAGGATTATTGGTTGATTTCGTAAAAACTTCTATAATTTTCATAAGTCTGAAAATATGAGGGTAAAAGTTTTGCAGAGTACTTAAAATAGGGCACACAACACAAACAATATAATCATACCAAGTTTAATAATCCAGAACAACTAGATTTATTTATAAATCCAAAACACTTCAAAACATATGAACTTTCTTGGAATAATCTTTTGTACTAAAATTTATAAAATCATTACAAGGCTTTTCAAGACCACCTATAATAACTTCTTTAAAACATCCGTCACAAAGGAAACATCCGAAGCTGGTCGTACTAAAAGACAACTACTGGGAAGAATTCCATTTTTCTCACCATAGAATTTTCACCAACCTCTTCAACGATCGGGAGTAATATCCTTAAGTGAGGTTAGGAACTTCTCGGCACCACTTACCCTCGTATTGTAGCAAAAGACCATGGAAAAACCTGATATATTGTAAAGGTGAGATACCAATATATGGATGAATTATGATGACTACATGTCCAAATACAGAGCAACAGATATAGATACATATTCATAATAAACATATAAATGCACACAAATAATCATATAAATATAAAATCGTCGTCGTTTATGAAAACATGGCACTTCTATATTCCAGCATTCTGTCCTAGTCTTCGGAGACCCCAACTCCATGCAGTTTTTGAAAAACAATGAGTTGATCAGGCTCAATTGCCACTCAGGAACAAATAGCCAACACATGTAAATGGCTCAACTTAATTCCCACAGTAACTGTCCAACTCAAGGCACGGTAATCAACGCATGTGGGTTCCAGAGCACACCGTTCTACACAAGGCACAGTGAACAAGGCTAATGGAAATCATGGTCCATCAAGGCACCAATGATACACCGTCGCATAAGATACATTTCCCTTCAAGGCATTCACACAAAACTTTTAGGCACGTCTGCCAAATGCATCTAAAAAAAATCATTTTATTTTCGCAACTTTTCTTTGTGCTTCATTCTTTCCTTCGTCGAGGCTCATGGCTCACGACCATCCATAAATTTTAAACGTTTTAAAACTTTCATTGTCAACACAGGACGTCTTAGTCCGAGTATCCAATCACAACAGTCCTAGACCTGTGCACCAGTCTTAGACTTTGTGGTCATAGAAAACAACTTTCACCTTTTTACTACTTTCACCACGTTTTATCACAACGTATGTAGGACACACAGTCCACAACAACGAATCTAGGACACAAGGTCCAGAACAACGTGTATAGGACACACAGTCCAGAACAACGTATATAGGACACACAGTCCACAACTTTATATATAGGACACACAGTTCACAGCGTTATGATAGGGATCATGGATCCACATGATTTAACTCTAGTATCCCGACGTCTTGGTTACTAGCTTCACTTTTCAACGTTTTTTTTTGTTCAGTGAAAGACAAATACAAAACCAAAACTTCCGTACGTAACTCATCCAAGTTACCGGATATTTTTACATAAATGAATTCTTTTCAACAACATTTTCTTTTGAAATTCATTTTTAAAACTTTAAACTTTAGGAACTCCATTTCGTTTTTTAAAAATCTCCTTTGTTTTGGAAAAGTTTATTTCCTTTCAAAGATATAGTAAAACTTTTTGAAGAAAAACTCTTTCTAAGAACATTGGAAACTAAAATCCCATTTTCTATGGTACTTAACTACAAGTATTCTCAAAATTATGTTTTTCTTCAAAATAAAATATTTCAACTTAAATAATTTTACTTTATAAAATTGTTTTGAATTCTAAAAATTTTCTCTTTCATTAAAACGTTACTAAAGGAAATCTTTTCAAAACTTCAAAATAAATTTGTTCTTTTTTTCTTCAGAGTTTCTTACCATAAGTCTTTTCAAAGTTTGCTTTTTCTTAGTGTAAAGTCACTTAATTTTTCAAGTAAATTTCCTTCATGAAAGTTCTATTTTATTTCAAATATTCTGATAAAGTTTTGAAAGTATAACTCACTTTTCCTTCTTCCAAAACATTTCTTCAAAATAAATATTTATTTACATTGTTCTTCATATAGTTTTTCTTAAGACTTTTATCTTAAGGATTTAATGGAGCTCTAACCAAAGGTCAGGCTTTCCATACAACAATCACAACACATATACAACAGTTTCAACTTATATGAGCAAGATTCATATTTCTCATAAATCATCACCATATATACAACAACTTCAACATATATACATCACATTCATATTTTTCATAAATTATCAACACATTTTGAATCTCAAATTCAACCAAAACAGCCACAACAATAACATCATCAATCAAACACATCAAAACAAACACACATGGCATATAGTCATCATAACATAATTATCCTTCAGGCTTTCTCCCCTTACCTGATTTGACGAGTATACAAGATCTTCGTTTCCGTGTTGCCTAGAGCGAACTTCCTTTGCTCACAACGTGTCACAAGTCTAAGAATTAAGCGAATGACTTAAATTAAATCAACAAAGTAATCTTATCATTCTAAGTGTAGGTTTTGGCCATGGATAAAAACAATGATGCTAGAGATGGTCCAAATCTTTTACAATTTCTTGGATTACATTTTGTCCAAGACTTACTTACTTATATATATATATATATATATATATATATATATATATATATATATATATATATATATATATATATATATATATATATATATACTTTAATCCCATATTTTTATATCTTTATATTAACACTTGTTTATAGTCCATTTTATACCAAAATCTTTACTTGATCATGTTAAAAATATCATTTTTAAAATCATATTTTTCACTCAAAATTATGATGAACTCTTTTATAAAAGTAATTTCATAACAGCAGTGGGTTTAAAATATGAATGACCACCCAATGACCTTTAAAATTCTTGAAAATTTAATTCAAGGTACCCAACTCACATATAAACACATTACAGTTGGTTCCATATGAAAAATCTAAGGCATTAATTTATTAAAAATAATGCACTGCCTCTGATTGTACAGGATTTTCCAGAAATCCAAGTTCACCAACATATAACTTTATGAAATTGTTTCTCTTTATATAAATATGTAAAAATTTTAAAACTTCAACAAAACTTTAGTATACTTTAGTAATAATCCATAAAATTTTATAAAAGTTTTTAACTTTCAAAATCATATTTAAAATCCTCATGCAACCAACTATGTTCTTATTTTTCGCAGTCAGAATTTTATTCTACTTTGAGAGGTGGTTTGATATGGTAAATCTTATCCGAATACTTACATATTACATATCCAATTAAAGCCCCATAAGTATTATTTTCAAATACGTATTTAGATTCCAGAAACATGTTTTGTATAAAAAGTTATGGGCTTACGAATAAGTTTATGTCATGCTGTCAGATTTATATTTTACATATGTTCATCCACATCAAGTTATTATCTTCACTCTAGCATCATTCACAGCCACAAAACCAACATGCAACGACCCTAGATCCTCTAAAACATACATGTAATACATATATCAACCAAAAAAAGAAACTATTATTATCAAATAATAGTTTAAACAAAGATTTTAGACAGGATCTCCCCATTACCTCTTGAAAATCCTAAACCATCTTGGCTTTTAACTTGGAAAAACTGCAAGCTTGCTCCCTTAAGCTCCAAGATGAGTCCTTCATGATGGATCTAAACTTTAGAAGGGTATTTATCAACATGGATAAAGGAAAACTTAAAGGAATGGACATGCATGTGGGACTTGAACCAAAAACACCTATTTTCTACACATAGGGCTTCGGCCACCCTATTGAAAATGGGGTTGGAGGAGTTTTTCAGCACATGCAAACCAATAAGATGAGAGTAGAGATGAGTAGGACTTTATAAAAATTGGCTTCATGTCAAAAAGGTTTTTCTAAATATTTTCTTAAAATTTTTAGTTAGAAATCATAAACATGCAACTTGATTAAATGGCATGCATGTTGAGAATGAGCTGGAATTTGAGAGAATAAAGATTAGAGTGAAAGAAGTATACCCTTGTGATAATGGGAAGTTGAAGATGATTGAGGTCTTGAAGCTTCACAAGGTTATCAATGGAGGAAGATGATGAGTGAGCAAAGTGAATGTATGAGTGAGTTTGAGAGAAATGAAGAGAAAGTGAGTGTAGTAGAAGTGTTGTTGAGTTGATGAGAGAAAAGTGGTGAATGAGAAAATAAGTGAGTCTTACAAAGAGGAGGGGGAGGGGCGCTGACAGCTTCAGAAAATGGGAGAGAACACAATTTTTTTTTAATTGCAAATTTTTAATGGAATTTTGAAATATAATTATTTATTATGAAAATAATGATATCTTGTAATAATGATTTACTATTAAAATCAGATTTTTCTCACCAAACACTCCAAAATCTGATGAAAATAAATTCATTGACTTCCCTTTGTTTCGTTCCAGTTCAATTCCTCTCCCCGACAGTGTAAAACGATTGTATTTCTTATGAAAATCGAACCCGAAAAATCAATAAAATTAAATTTTTTAACCAAAAATTTTAAAATAGTGGAAACAATAGCAATCATAATTATAAGCTACTTTTTCCAATATAATATTTCTATTTTATGATTCCTTAATATATACAAAGTTGCACATGTTATAAATTAAAATCCCTACTACAAAAGCATATTTCAATTCTCGTAAATTCACGTTTGAATTCTTATAATTTTCCTTTTATTTAATGTTCAAACAGTGCAATCAGCTTTAACTTGGTTTAATATTATCATTTATCACATTGGTAGTTGATTTCTCAAATGGCTTTGCTTGCAAGTTGTAACTTTTCAAACCTTACAAAGTTAAAAAAAAAAGTTATTAATGTACAATGTAAATATCATTCATTTTGGGTCATAAAAGCTCCAACCGCAAGAAAATTTAGATTCCCAAAGACTTCAGTATATCCTAGATCAAAGGTGAAGAAAATAATAAGTTGATGCATAGATCGAGTTTACACAAATGACTGTTCTTACCTTTTGAGTGCACAAATCCATGATCCGGTTGTGCTGAGAAGTGACTAAATATTTAGATTGCACTGGAGAACTTCCAAAAATCACTTTTAAGGCAATGATTTATACCACGACACAATTTGGTCAGTATTTTCTTACAGCATGTTGCATGGAAAATGGTGTGATTGATCTTAAAGTGCACGTAAATTAATTAACTCGCACTCTGTGGAGTAAATGATATCGCAATTTATGTTTTTTGAACAGCTGTGTTATTTGCACACCCGTATTGGACACCCGGTTGGGACACCTTGGTTAATCAAGTGTAAATATTTGGTTAATTCAGTTCATTATATTGTTAACTTTGTTGTTGAAAGAAAAAGAAAGAAAACTTGGGTTACCAAAGTGTTCTGAGTTGATAAAGATCATACTGCTTTTTTTTTTATAAATAAAAATCTATTATTAATATTATCTAGTTATAGCATTAAAGTGTTTATCCTCCCCACCTTATAGGAAGGGTTGAAGAATATCCACCCTATCATATGCTCGAAGTTAGATATAAAATTTTCTCACCAGTTGTGAAGCACTGTTCCATTAGAATCCTTCCTAGCATAGTAACTCGGTTTGATTTAAATTTAGAACAATTAGATGTAAAAACAACATTTCTTCATGGTGACCTTGAGGAAACTATCTATATGCATCAACCGGAGGGCTTTGTGGAAGACAAACAAAGTTTGTCTTCTTAAAAAATCTTTATATGGTCTTAAACAAAGTCGTAGACAATGGTATAAAAGGTTTGATGACTTCTTGATGAAACTAAGCTTTCAAAGGTGCAGCTACGATAGCTGTGTTTACACATTAAGAAAGCATGGTGAACTCATCTTATACTTACTTCTCTATGTTGATGGCATATTGATAGCATGCTCAATTGATAAAGAATTGGACAATCTTAAAGCAAGATTGAATACAGAATTTGAAATGAAAAACCTGGGTGAAGCTAAGAGGATTTTTGGGAATGGACATTATTAGAAACAAATCAAGAGGGGAATTGTTCCTAACACAAGAAGGCTACATGAAGAATATAGTCCGAAGGTTTAGAATGCATGAAGCTAAACCAGTTATCACAACCATTGTGCCTCAACAGTAGGCTTTAAGACACCAATAGAACATTGGAGTGACAAGCCTGCAGATTATTCAAAAGTCAGAGTTTTTGGAGCATTAGCTTTTTCTCATACAAAACAAGACAAACTTGAAGCCAGAGCTATCAGATGTGCCTTTATTGGCTATCCTCATGGCATCAAAGGTTATAAACTTTGGAGGATGGAGCCAGGAGAGCCTAAATGCTTAATCAACAGAGATGTTATATTTGATGAATCAAGAATGGCTAGTAGAGATAAAACTCAAAATCAGAAAGTCAAGATTACTGATGATACACAAATTGAGGTGGAGCTGCTACCTAATCAGAGAAGTGATGAAGCAGTCCAGCCAAATGAAGCAGTTGATGACCATTCCACTCAACATGCAGAAAATGACTACAAACTTGTCATAGATAGAGAAAGAAGAGTCATTGTCCCACCCAAGAGATTTGGCTATGCTGACCTAATCTATTATGCTCTCACAGTAGCAGATGAACTCCAAGAAACTGAACCAAGTAGCTACAAGGAGGCCTTGAGCAGCACTGAACCAATGACTAAAGAAATGAGATCATTGGAAATGAACAGAACCTAGATACTTGTAGATCCACCTAAAAATTAGAAAATTATTAGTTGTAAGTGGATCTATAAGAGAAAGGAGGGAGTCCCAGGTGTTGAGAAGGCAAGATTTAAAGCTAGACTTGTGGCCAAAGGGTTCACACAAGTTGAGGGAGTGGACTTTCATAAAATTTTCTCACCAGTTGTGAAGCACTGTTCCATTAGAATCCTTCCTAGCATAGTAACTCAATTTGATTTAAATTTAGAACAATTAGATGTAAAAACAACATTTCTTCATGGTGACCTTGAGGAAACTATCTATATGCATCAACCAGAGGGCTTTGTGGAAGACAGAAACAAAGTTTGTCTTCTTAAAAAATCTTTATATGGTCTTAAACAAAGTCCTAGACAATGGTATAAAAGGTTTGATGACTTCTTGATGAAACTAAGCTTTCAAAGGTGCGGATATGATAGCTGTGTTTACACATTAAGAAAGCATGGTGAACTCATTTTATACTTACTTCTCTATGTTGATGACATATTGATAGCATGCTCAAGTGATGATGAATTGGAAAATCTTAAAGCAAGATTGAATATAGAATTTGAAATGAAAAACCTGGGTGAAGCTAAGAGGATTTTGGGAATGGACATTCTCAGAAACAGATCAAGAGGGGAATTGTTCCTAACACAATAAGGCTACATGAAGAATGTAGTCGGAAGGTTTAGAATGCATGAAGCTAAACCAGTTATCACACCTCTTGGACAGCATGATAAACTCTCAGTACAGCAAGGTCCTCAGTCTGAAGAAGAAAGAGCAGAAATGGCATCAGTTCCTTATGCAAGTGGAGTTGGCAGCATAATGTATGACATGGTATGTAGTAGAGCTGACTTGGCACATGCAGTAAGTGTCATTAGCAGGTTCATGGCAGATCCTGGACAGCCTCACTGGAGAGCTTTAAAGTGGACTCTTAGATACCTGAATGGAACCTTAGCAAATGGTTTAAAGTTCAAAAGGAAATAACAAGGAGAAGAAGCAGTAAAAGGCTATGTGGACTCAGATTATGCAGGGAACATAGACACAACGAAATCCTTAACAGGATATGTGTTCACTTTATATGGAACTGTTGTGAGCTGGAAATTAGTTCTTCAATCTGTAGTAGCCTTGTCTACAACACAGGCAGAATACATAGCTCTTGCAGAGGCAGTCAAGGAAGCTATGTGGTTCCGAGGAATTATTGGTGAACTTGGAATAGCTCAAGACAGTATAACAATATAATGTGATAGCCAAAGTGCTATACACTTTTCAAAATTCACCATGGATTCCATAAGGAACAAAAGCAATAGCAAAGAATGAACAATAGAGTTGAGAAAGAAAAGGATTCACACTCTCGACAATGTTTTAAAAATAGGTTGAACCGGAGAACCGAAAATGAGAGTGGTTCAAGGTCCAACCGATTCAACCGGTTTAACCGTTGGTTGAACCGGAATGTGTGTGTGTGTGTCTATATATATATAGACACACACACACGTTAATAAATAGATCAAATAACAAGTATAATTTCAATCCAAGTTCTAATTTTCATATTAAGTCCAAATTATTCAATACTTAAACAAGCACAAATTGGAGTACGTCATTCAATTTATGATGCTCTAGCCTTTATTTATTTAAAAAAAGTTTTTTTAATTTTTTGAATTTTTTTAATGAACCGGCCGATTTTCCTGTTTTAGCCCGGTTCCACCGGTTTTTTGTGGTTTTTAGTAGTTGAACCTCTTTTCCGGTTATGTGGTTCGACCAGGACCGGAGAGGGGTCCGGACGACGGTCCAACTGGTTGAACCGGTCCGGTTGGACCGGTTTTTAAAACACCGACTCTTGACAAAATACAACTGGGATTTCTCTTTCTCAAATTTAAATTAATTCTCTATTCACAGTAGCTTATATAGTAGCTATGTACAAAGAATGTAAGAATGAGCTAAGCTAAGCTATGTACAAAAATGTGACAACTGTCACTAACTACCCGTAACCAACTTCAACAAACTTGACAGTAATGAACCTAGCCTATTTTATGGTCAGATTCATTTTCAGTGTAGTTCAACCTCCCCACCACAAGCTGGAAGGTGAATGTTGAGCATTCCAAGCTTGGCTTGTAACTTGTTGAAAGGACCTAGTTGTAGATGTATAGTTAGGACATCTGCAACATGATCAGAGGTGGCAATTGGAAGCAAATGAAGGATTCCTTCTTGAACCTTGTCCCGAACAATGTGACAATCTAGTTCAATGTGTTCCATCTGCTCGTGAAAAACTGGGATGGTTGCTATGTGGAGTACGGATTGATTATCACAATGGAGGACCACTGGTTTGTGATGAGCAACTTGTAAGTCTTGTAACAAAAATATCAACCATTGTGCCTCACAAGTTGCTTGGGCCAATGCTGGGTATCCTGCTTTAGCAGATGACCTGGACATGATTGATTGCTTCTTGCTTTTCAAGGAGATTGGAGAATTGCCAAGGAAAAAGCAAAAGCCAATCACTGATCGTCTAGTATCTGGGCATGCTCCCCAATTTAAGTCAGTAAATCCCTTCAGAGCTAAGTCAGATTCTTTGGCAAAGAATAGACCTAGTCCAGTGGATTGTTTTACGAATCGAATGACCCTTAATGCAACATGGTGATGCACATTTGTTGGTGCTGAGAGAAATTGACTCAGGTTGCTAACAGCATCGCATATATCTGCTCTTGTATGGGTCAGGTATAGGAGTCTACCTATGAGCCTCCTATACTCATAAGGACCAGACAATAGTGTTCCAGTATGCTTGCCAATTTTCTGGTTTGGATCCACTGGAGTTGAGCAAGGCTTGGATGCCAACAAACCAGTTTCTTGGAAGATATCAAGAGTGTATTCTCTTTGATATAGGGCTATACCAGATTTAGATCTAGCAATATCAAAACCTAGAAAATACTTGATATTGAATTTCTGATCAAGGATGGACTTTATCATAGTGATCTTGTAACATCCTATTTTTCGTGAATAAAAACTAGATATTTTAATTAGATGGGAATGAGAGTTAGATAAATCTAAAATTATTTAAGAATCCAAACTCATACAAGGTTAAAACAAAATTCAAGCAACTCAAAATTTTAAATAGGCAAGCACCTCAATTTAAATCCTTAATTAGTTGGTTTATCATTAACAACATTAAAAGATAATTAGCCATAGATATAGATCTTAATAATAGCTAACTAGATAGTTATAATCAATTTACTCAAGTTTTAGTCATCATGATTAATTAGCACTAATCTTAATTAACTATACTCTAGTTACAAGTTTTAACTTAATTAAATTAACTAAAATAATTTTTTTTTAATCTTATGAGTAGTAGTACACGACAGTTTTATAATAGATGACACCTCCACCTTCCAAAATTTTGGCTGCATGAAAGCATGCCACCTCTTGCTTGTGACTATTACAAAGTCACGCAAGTTTTTAAGCTTTTTCTATGATCAAACAATGACCAATCTCCTGTTGGGTTCACTTAGCGAAAAAGGAAGTTTAATTTTCCTTTCTTCATGCAATTCCATGACACCAAAAAGGCCACGCCTCCTTTCTTCAATTCACGCCAACATTGAGTCCTAATAAGTATAGCCTTAAGTGAGTCATAATATTATAATCCAAAAACATGAAGAATTTGTTTCTTACTCACCCAGTTAACTTGAAATAAAAACAAGGTAGAGAGTGAGTGAGTGAGATAGAGTGAGATATGTATATATATATATATATATATATATATATATATATATAGAGAGAGAGAGAGAGAGAGAGAGAGAGATAGAGAGAGAGAGAGAGAGTCCGTGAGGGTGAGAGAATTTCCAGAGCCGATTCCGATCAATCCATTCATCCTGTCGAGAAACCGATTATACCGTTGTGATCCTCGCGATGTCTACTTCATTATCCTATCTTTCTTTTCTTGATTAGGATAAGGCAAGCCTATGTCCTTTTATGCCGAAATGCAGTCGGCAGCAGTATTAAGGTTATCTTTCAATCCGTTTATCAGTTTTCAATTCCGTTTCCAGATTAGGATTCCCTGTAAGTGTACTTCACAATGATATGTTCAGGTGAATTTTTGGAGCCCCGGAGGGTGTAAAACCGTGCGTGGTATATTTGAGTGAGTACCGGGAGTGTTCATTTCGTTTCTCCATAGCTAGCCTAAGACATCCCAGGTGGGAGAAAGAAGCCATCTAACGTCGGAAATGGCTAAGTTGCATTTATTTCAATAATGGCGTAGGGCGACCTAAACCCTACCAATGAGCGAGTAACGGACAATATCTATATCACATTGGAGATTACTTGTTGGTACCAATGATGATACAGGAATTGTAGGTTTATCGCCGTTAGGTTAACTTTATAATATTCAAGGTTGCATGATGTTATCTATTAAGCTGCTCATCGAGTGCTATTTGTTTTTATATGCTATGTTTGGGTTGTTTGTGCTCACCTTATAATTTTATTGATATTTAATGTTATATAATTATACCTGATATGATATATATTTATTTGGTATGCAAATTCTTATATTTTATGCTTTAAAGAGATGTCTGCCGGGAGAGAGTAAATGAAGGGAAATTTACGCATATGCCTAACCTAAATTTAATATGATTAAATAATATTTATTTGATGAGTTGAGGTATATTATGAGATTATAGTGGAAGGTTAAGGCATTAGGATTGGCTTGGTACGAAATGGTGAGATTGCATGAATGCATGTTGTTGATTACAGTCGTGTGAATGGAACACACGAGGTTAGTGTATCTGACGATAGATACCAGAGCCACGTGCCAGTTTCTTTATACGAAGGATATAAGAGACTACCATGACATATATCCGTAGTCCTCGTGGGACCATCTCAACTTAGGTTTATATCGTGCAGCTATAGTGTTATTGCTATGCATGAGTACCCATGAGAGAGAGAGAGAGAGTTGGGTGTGCATCGAAGCGAGATGTGCCACTATAGTGTCATTACTTTTCATGAGCATCCTCTACCATGGATGAGGATGTGCACCGGCGTTCTCGGGACGCGTCGCTTGGACGGCTGACTTGATATTCTGGGTGGCATCCACGTTAGCATATTTTGCATGAGTGCGAAGGGTAGAGGATTATAAAAGAACTTGAGGATGATTGTATATCTTTGTGCGATGCATGTCTATGTGCTTTTATTGATTTAATGCTATGTATCCTTATGAGCCAGATGCTGGAGGACGAGCAATGGACCCTAGCAGTTGAGTTTATAGTCTATGGCCAGTGAGTCTTATTGAGATGTTTTAGTTTCCGGTACTTATATCAGTTTGTACGAGTATGTATATTATGGGACCCTACTAATGGGGTACCCTTTACAGTGTATCAGCACAATATGTTTGTATTTATAAATAGACATGTGTGGGGTGATGTTTAGATTCTATTATTTATACTTATAGTTGGTTTACTTATGATTTTCTGTATATTCGTATAACGTTAATATCCCGATTAAGTTGTAATTAATTTAGAGTTTCTTTAATGGGGCCTCAGGGTGTCTCATTTAGTGTCATTCCACTTTTACACCAATTTTCACCATTTAACTTCTTTGATTGAATATATAAGCTTATTAAGCTTTTATCCTCGGAATTAATTAAACACTGACCAATGTCAGGTAGCACAATCCAGAACTCAACAACAGATATTTTCACCACAGCACAGTATAGCATACATCACAATTATTGCATGCATCATAGTTATGATCACATCCAAAGCATATAGCAAATTAAAAGTAAACAACTAAAAGCCACATAAATTCATAACAGATAATTTACAGATAACACCCAGATAACGTGTGGTTATCTAAACAAAACCCCTCGGGTAAGCTCCCCTTACCTCTTGAAGATCTTTCCTTGTGATACCCATTCGCCGACACTCCGGTTCCTTGACAGCACACGTACACGTTTCACACACAATCTCCTTCAACAAACCACATAACATAATTATCAAAAAAAAAAAAAAACAAGCAAATAAAATCACCTATCCCCTATAGGTAAGTCACGGCCATGCTAGGGTTTGGTGACTAAAATTTCTAAATTGCTTAAGTCTTTGGATTAATGATCCTTAATACTTATTAAGACATAGATTTAATGGTTTAACACAAAGAATTGAAATCAAATACTCCAATTCCTTTAAAACTCAGTTTCGGCCCTTAATAGAAACATGAGCTAGGGATTTTATTTGAGCACAACAACTTGGATTCAACATACTTACATACTAGGAAGATGATATACAAGTTCACTTTCTAAGAAAAATAAGCAAAACCTCATACACCCACACATGTAGGGTTCGGCCTTGGAGGGATAAATGGGGAGAAAAATTTTGTTTGCATCAATCTCTCAGTAGAGATGATAACTAACTCATTGAAATTGGTTTCATATTTTTAGAATTTTTCTATGATTTTCTAGAGAATCTCAAACTTTCTAGATCTAGAAATTGGAAAGATGATTAAGGCCTTAAATCAAGAAAGTAATTTAAGAACATGATGCTTAATGATGATGAGGAACAAAGATTAGCTCTTGGAATCAAGAATTTGGCAAGAAATCACCTACTTCCTTCATAAATCAAGCCTAAGTAACTTGAGAGTTTTAATGGAAAATGATGAACAACCATTTGAAGAAGATGAATTTGGCCTTTTATAGGTGTGAAGATGGGCTCCTTGGAGGCCAGGGTCGTGGGAAATCAAGGGTATTTGGGTCCAAAACACAAAAATTCAACGACAAAGTGGTAATCTTGTACAGTGGCAAACTTGTGAATAAAACCAACATAAAGGCTAAAATGGTAAAATCCTTCTAATAAGTAATCATGAGTAACATGTGGTGAATTTTTCATTTCAATGAAAATTCAAGGGTAAAATGGTCCAAGGGCAAAATGGTTTTTACACTAGTTAAAAGAAATATCTAGATTTTTGTTTAAATGTCATCATGACATTGGTGACTCATTCATATGACTCATCACCATAGGTGACAAGAGGTCTCAGCATCCGATTTCGGTTTTTGTCTCTGCAAGTCCGTTCTCGACTCCGTCGATTACCCAATTTAGGGTTTTACGCCCGAATCGAGTATAAAACCTATTTATTTTGAAAATTTTCAAAATAACATATATCGTTGGAAATGAGATATAAAATCTATTCATTTCGTTCCAGGGTCAAAATTAGGTTTTCTGATCAGTAAAATCTTACTGTCGGTAAAAACGCACACCGGGTTCCGTCTGAATTTTCAACCCAAAATTTAACCGTATACTTACAAAAATAAGCATGATAAGAATTTGACTTTGGTTTTCCCAAAATCATTTTCTAAGTTTCAGATAAAAAAATAAACATTTATTTATATTTATACCGATCATAGAAAGCAGAAAAATCGGGGTGTGACAGTCCACACTATAGAACACTAGAACCCCGACGTCTCGACCTCTAGGTTCGTCTTTCAATTTAAAAACATTTTCGTTCTATGAAACACAAATCCAAAACAAAACTCCACAACTTATTCAAGTTGTTGGAAATAACACCATTTTATAAAACTAATTTACAAAAAATCCCTTTTACGTTGGAAATTTGTTTATAAAATCATCAAATCACTTAAAACTCATTTTTTTTTAAAAAAATATTTACTTTGAACCTTAGTTCAAAAAGAATACCGTTTTGGAGATTAATTCTCTATTTTAACCAATGTTGCTGCTTTTAATAATGCTTTCCATAAACATTATTGGAATTGTTCGTCACTTGACTTTTAAAAAACGTTTTAGTCAAAATTTGAATTTTCGAGTAAAATATTTTTCCCAACACGATAATAAATTATTTTTGAAACTTATTTTTATCTATAACATTTTCTAATATTTAGAAATTTCTTACGTAAAAATTAGCAGTACTAAAATATTTTCGTAGTTACGTCCCCATTGTAACTTATAAAACACTCTTATGCCGGTAAATCATAAAAATAATATTATTTTCGACCCTTTCTCATTTTCAACCAACCAAGTAATTAAGTAATATTATATTACTTTATTCCAACAATTAAAAATTCGATATTTCTTAAAAATCTTTTTAGCGCTTTTAGTCTTGTAATTAATTTAGCACTGACCGCTGTCAGGCTTTTCAATCCACAACCAACATATGTAAAATTTTCACATTCACAATATAGCATATAAACAAGTTTATAACATGCTTTATGATAGTGTGATTTCACATCATAATTATTGTACATTTCTGCATGCATTTTCATATAGTTTAGGCATATTTAAATTGATTTCTATTAGTTTTTACCTTGGAACGGGTGAGGCGGTTTCTTGGTGTTGTTTTGCAGGAATTTAAGAAAAAATGCTCAAGATTAGCCATGATGGAGCTTGGATGAAGACATATCTTGAAAAGTGAAGAAAATGACCCAAGCAAAGCCCATCACGACCTAGCCGTGATGACCATCACGGCCGTGATCGAGCAATAATTGAGAAGAAAGAAGGCAAAAGTCAGAGTTGTCACGGCCTAGCCGTGATTCACATCACGGCCGTGGCATATACCCTCACCAAGCAGAACTGATCACGGCCTAGCCGTGATACCCATCATGGCCGTGATAGACCAGTTGAGACAGGCAGAGCCCATCACGGCCTGGACGTGATTACCATCATGGCCGTGATGCTCCAAAATTTGAAAGCGCGCCAAGGCAGAAAGCGTCATGGCCTGGCCGTGATTACCATCACGGCCGTGACGCGAGTCCTAATCTATAAAGAGGCACAGGCAGAACAGAAGAACACGGTTTTGAAACCCTCAAACACTCTCTGAACCAGGGGCAGCTGTACAAGGATTCCATGGAGTCTCTTCTCCTCGTCATCTCTATTTCTTTGATTTTGGCTATGATCATGAGTAGCTAAACTCCCATTGTTGGGATTAGATGTAGCTATTTCTGAATTCTCCATATATTTGACTTGATCTTGTAATACAGTTTTTGCTTCCTTATGAGTGATTGATTTCCATGCTTAATGCTTGTTGTGGCGTGATCCCCCATGACTTGATTATTGTTTTGGTATGCAATTGGAAAATTCGTATTAGAACTAGAACTGAAATCAACCACCTAGTATGAGACACCCCGTTGTGCCCCATTGTATTATTAAATTAGAACCTTATTATTTATTTACTTAATCGTGCGCTTATCGTTGAAACTTAATTAATAAGCATATAACTTCTACAAATATAAAACACACCAAAACTATATTACATAAATACACACATAAGTATCCTCTATTTTACACAACACTGTTTAGGGTATCCTCTCAGTGGGATCCCACACAGGTACTTATTTATACAACCTGCTTATAGCTAACGGAAAACAAAACATCTTATGTGACCCACTGGCCCTAAACTTACTACGCTACATTATTAGGATTAGTAGGTTGTTCTACAGCGTCAACTTCATACGGAACGTCATTCAACTCCTCAACAACCTCCGTCTCGTATGGGGTTCCATCCATCTCCTCAGTAACATAGTCGTCCATCTGGTCTTCTAACGTAACAGGGTTAACATACACAAAAATATAGAAATAGGGAGATAAGAAACAGTTCTATCATCATAAGTGGAAAATATTCATAGCATATAATACAATAATAGTCACAAACATGTATCACTCACAATCTACAATCATCCATATTTTATAACATCATCCTCTACCCTCCAACTCATGCAACTAAACCTTTATGCTGACGTGGCCACTACTAATCCTACCACACATCCCTCGTTAGGAATGTCAGTCGGTCATCCAAGTGACACGTTCCCAACGCCGGTGCACATTCTCATCCATGGTTGTATGTCCAAGTTATATATGTGTGCAGCTATTCCCTAACGGGAATGGGGGAATAGTGTCATTGCTTCGTATGAGCATCCTAACGGAAATGGGGATGTGCACAATTGTGTCATTGCTTTGCATGAGCATCCTAACGGGAACAAGGATGTGCACAATTGTGTTATGTGCTTTGCATGAGCATCCTAACGGGATTGGGGATGTGCACCAGTGATTTTTCTTGGGCATTGTTTTGTTCGTTTTTACAATGTGCCATGTGCGGAGCCTGATCAGCTTGAAACGAAACAGAAAGTTGTGGGATCTCCGGATATTAGGTATCAAATTAGAGATTGAACATAGAAGTGTCATGCATTTTTATAAAATGACGATGACTGCCGGGTATGAAGCCCTGTGAATTAAATCATTCTACTGTTTGAATTAATGTTATTATATTGTGAATATTTGGTATATGCTATTTGAGAGTCGTGCATGGGGTTGTCTTATTAAAACTCATATATTGGAAACTCACCCTTACAAACATATCAGGTTCATTTTAGACTAAGGTAGTACTTTGGTACACTAGTACGGATAAAGCGAAGGAATTCACTGAGTCGTTCGAGGACTTAACTCTTAGATGCTTGAAGAAGTATTCATTAGTGGGAATATCACGAGGGTGATGATTCAGTATCTACATCAAGTACGTACCAGACTTTGGCAGTGGAGACATCTTTACCGTATATCCGATTTCTTACAAGTTTTCTTGTATTGTAGGAACTTGTATGTTCTGATACTTCTATATTTCCGGAAGAAGATGTATCCTCACCAGATATTTCGATAGGTTGGGAGAACTATGGTGGTCTTCCCAACAGTGATTATTAGTACTGACCAGCTATAGGACTTTTGGTGTCTTATAAAGTAGTGGTACTTGGTTAGTCTGGATGTTTGGCTATTGAGAGTCATTCTTTTGAGTTGTAATTCCAGATTACCACTACGGTACAATTACATCTTTATTTTCTTATGTTATGATTTCAGGAGATGGCCTGTTATGTGAAGGTCTAAGGGTAAAATTCTTATGATACATATTTATACTATGTTAATGGTGATTGGGTTGTATATGGAGTAAAAGAAAACGAAAAAATTTTATCACCGATTTTGAAAGGGATAAGTAACTAGAAAATTATATTTTTCCGAAAGCAACCAGCAACACTATTTTATTGAGTGTATTTCTGAAATAAGTTACGTAAATGTGATACCCTGAAATTGGGGTGTCACACTAGGTCCTTTCTACTTTCTCAAAACTCAAAACAAGAACTCTAGCCCGTCAATCCGGAGCACTAGGTCCTTTCTTTTTCACTCTCTTTCAGAGGTTTTCGTTCAGTGAAAACTAAATCAAAAAACAAAAGTTCAAGAGTTTCCAAATTTTGTGTCATAAATACTTTTCGTTCTTAGAAATACTATTTCACTAAAACTATTTTCTTTTAGAAATCCGTTTTCTGAAAACTTAGGAAACCACTGAAATCTTTTTCTCAACTTAGAACCAAATACAAAACTCTTTTAAATAGATTTATCAAAGGGAGAATTTTCTCTAAATGTTACCATTTTTGAACAACTTTTTGGTAAAACCTAAAATAAAATCTTTGTTCTCAAAAGACTTTTCTTTTCAAAATTCTTTAAAACCTTTTCATGAATTGTGATATTTCCCATTTTCTTTATTTCCTAACTTTGTTCTATATTCACAATTTCATCATTTAGGATTTTCTTCTCATTTCCCAAAGAAAACAAAACACCACTTTTTCGATATTTCTGAGTTAAGGTACTTTAATGTCTTAATCTTGATTAACAAGTAATGACCAGTGTCATGCCATCAGCCAATCACAGTCAAGCAAAACAGTAATATAATCAACAACTAATAACATCAAAACTCCAATCAAACTCTAAACAATTCAAGCAAGACATCATTACAAAGATTTAAAATTAACATACATTCAAACACGACAATAAGTATGTAACTACTAAAACTCTTCAGGTAAACTCCCTTTACCTTTGTAGACCAGAAAAAGATCCTCTCCTTGACACATTTAGCAGTTCGTTTCCTTCCCAATAATACCCCGAATTTCTTTAACACCTTGAAACTTGTGCAGTTAACTCCTATCAGCTCCCAATAACGCAAAACAAGCTTCTCAAGGCAAGACAATCACCATCTACGTCCCAACGAGGGAGTTCAAACATTTTGTAACAACAAGAAAATCAAGCAATCAATTACTCATCATTCAAGCACACATTCTAATTGGATTTGAACACTTAATTTCACAAAACATAGATAACTTCAAAGAAAAATCATGTTTGAGGCTTAAGGTTCATAACATAATTTGAGGAAACTTTGTTTTGATTAAAGGATCATGAAACCGAACTTATAAATCATTAATTAGGAGTCGTAATTGCACAAAATCATAGTTAATTTCACAAAACTGAGTCAATTTCAAATAAAGTCAGATTTGGGTTTAGGGAACCTAAACCAAATTTGGGGAAACGAGTTTTGCTCATAGATTCATGAAATTAGTTTACTAAAACATCAATTGATAGTCTTAATTGCGCAAGTACACATTTAATTTCAAAGTTTAAAACAGAAATCAAAAGGCATAAGGTTAGGGTTTTCAAAAATCAATTTAGGGCTTTTGAATTTGAAGCACATAAGGTAGATTTTTCACTTACCAAGTTGAGAAAGAGGAGGAATGGTGGTTGTTTGGAGGTCCGGCGATGACAACGACGGCAGTCACACGGCGGCAGATGGTGGCGGTTTCGTTTCTGTAACCACCAAGAGCCAAAGAGAGAGAACAAGTTCAAGGGAAGAAGAAATAGAGATTGAAGAAGGTGGAAACCACCCTTACCAACGGTGGAGGGTGGAGGTGAGCTCCGTCTGCAACGGAAATGATGACCCAGAATAAGGACCTCACTAGATCGGAACTCGGTTTCATCTTCTCCTACACGCGAATCGGCGTCTAACAACGGAGAACGACCAAGACACACGCATTCGCATCATCTTACCTTCCTCACAAAGCGCGGTTGAGCGGCTCCAGCCTGGTGATGGTGACGAGCGGACGAGTGACGGCCATAGCCGGGGGTGGTGGCGGTGTGCGGATCCGGTGGCTGGTGTAAGGGTTGCGCCGGATTTGAGAGAGGAAGGAGGAAGATGAAGTTTGAGTCGAAGAGGGTTTGAGTCTGAAACTTAAGAAGGAAGGGTGAAGAAAAAGAAAGAGAAAGGTAAGGGGAGGGTATCGGGTCTTAGTATAGAAACAGGATAGAGAAAATCTAATTTTTAACTTAGTAATTAGTGATAGGTACAAAAATGAGTGATAAATATTGAGTCTAAAATTAAATACGTTTTTGGCTTTTGAATCTAAAAATAAAGGGTGACAAATATATACTTTCAAAATTTGGAATAAACTAGAGATTGATAGTTGAATTGATCAATTAAGAAAATACACGATCCAAAATTAAACTCTGATTACTTCCAAACCAGTTTATTTTAAACTCTCAAAATTAAATAGAGTAAAATATGAAAATAATTTTCTTTCAATCATATCATTTATTTATTTTTTCTAAACAAATACTAATAGGGACAATAACATAATATTATTGTCTGGTAAAAGTACTTCTACTAGAATAAGGCAGTGCTGACGCACTTAATAAAATAATTTTAAAAGAGTAAATACAATTACTCATGATCATGCATCATAAAATAAACAAAAATAAATGTCCAAATAATTATTATTCCTATAAAAATAATATAAACATATATATTTTACCGATATTGAAAAACTTTTAAAAAACCAGGGTGTTACAGTCTCAATCTTGCTTAAGGATCCTTAATCCAAAAGCATGCAAAATTTTATCATGTCTAGCCAATTTAACTCATGAAGGTCGAACCCATCATATAGGAAAATAGGGTATTTAGTTGTTTGATTGATACTTATTTGTTATGGTTTGTTGAAGGATAAATTATTGTGTGAATCGTGTACGTGTTTTACGAAGATCGGACGTTTGATGGAAGTTAAATTCGGAAGGAAAAATAATCAAGAGGTAAAGGGAGCACCTGAGGGATTTTTCCGATAGCGATATGCTATAAGTTGTGGTCTATATAATTTATTTGAGTGTGTTTGTGGTATTTTTAAATTATCTCGCGTAGTTAATCTATTTGTTGTTATTATCTGCTTTTAATTGATTATCTGCAATTATGTGTTATAGCATTTAAGGCATGTTATAAACTGGTTTATATGCTATATTGTGAATGTGGCAATTTTATATATGTTGGTTGTGGATTGAAAAGTCTGACAGTGGCCAGTGCTCAATTAATTACGAGGTTAAAAGCGTTAAAAAGCTTTTTAAGAAATATCGAATTTTTAATTGTTGGAATAAAGTAATATAATTTGTGCGCCCTCTGTTAAATTCCACCGCAACAAACCTTATGAATGCAACCTATCTTAGTTTACTTCTTGGGCCGAACCCACCAATGGAAGTGTGGGCTAACAAAATTAGCCCATTGCCTTATTCCTTCCATTTTAACTTTCAAATTATTATAAGCCCTAATCTGTACATTTTCTATTTAAATCATCAATCAATGTTTACTTCTTTACTATTACCGTGAATAGTTATATGGTATCAAATCTAACAAGATAGAACCTTTGATGTCGACTACAATCGACAAACTGCAATCTAATCTAATACAGATAATGACAACTGCATCTCATGGAGATTACACTGCATCTCGTGACTTCGGCCCCTATATGAATGTATAACCGCATTCACCCTTTTCACTTATAGCTAATAGGGTTTCACACTTTCAGACTATAAACTGTAAGGTTCTCCGCCGCCACCAAGTTGGGTTAGTAGAAAATTGTAAAAGGACCCTCCTTGCGCAGATCTGTCACTCATTCACATAAGATATTCATAGACATACTTCTAGGATGATGAAGAGGCCATGGAAAAGTGGATCTGTTGCTGCTCCATTCTTCTCATTTCGGTACTATATAATTCTAATATATACTTCTAATTCCATATCATTACCATTTATCTTACTTTCCTTGCTGATTATGTGTTTTTTATAATTTTGTTGGCATCTTTTCTACGGTTTAAAATTGTTGTGTTGCCTTGTCTTCATTAGATTCATGAGCGATGACGTAAGTCCATCTTCATGGATCATTGCTGCAGATCTGGGTAGATGGAGATCATTGATGATGTCTTATATTTTGCGCTATTGTTCCAAGTGATGCTGTACTTAACGACTATGATTTCCTTGGTTAAATTTCAATGAAAGTCTCTGTAATGGTCACGTAACTTTGTGACCATAAAGGTAAAATATTTTATTTAATAATCACAATTATCAACATAATAATTTATATTCTATTTCATATTTTTAACAATAATTTGTTATGTTTTTGTAATAATAGTGAACGTATGGCAGCTTTGGAGCACGATAATGGTCATCGGCATCTTTATCTTTTTTGACAATCAAATATTGTGATACGTGTTAGTGACTATGTGTTGATCAAAGTGTTGATCTAAATTGGATTGGTGGCTGAAATGGAAAAAATATGACATGCCTTCTTTTTTGTTGGTTTAGAATGATGGTCACCAAGCAAGAGAGAAGAAAAATCAAAATTGATTTTCTTAAAGAGGAAGCATAATTGATTTTCTTGAAGAAGCATAATTGAAATTTTCTATATACATTCACATTGTCATAAACCTGTATAAATAGAAGCCATTTCTAAGGAAGAAAATTCATTCCAACATTGGGAGCATTTCAAGTAAGTTCCAAAAGCTTAGATAGATAAGCATTTGTGAGAGAAAATTCTAGTGAGAGAATGTTGTGAGAGAATAAATTATTGGGTGTAATTGGGTTGTGGGTAGTGAGAGATTGAATGTTTGTAAATACTTTGTGTATATCCTTTTATGGATAGTTCTCGGTATTTTAATGCATCAGGTCGGAGACGTACGCATAATTGACCGAACTTTGGTATCTGTTCTGACCTAAGTATCAGAATCGAGAATGATATGATAGTAAGAGTATGTATCTGTCAAAAAGACTCCTCTTTTGTATCTATACCTCTCCTATTTATATAAGGTCCTCTTTGTCTGTTAAGTCATCCAATCATAAAGCCTAAGTATAACCTTCTCATTAGAGCGGTAAATGGTCGTCTAATCATTAAGGCTAAGTGTAACTGTCGTAACGTGATGGTAAATGGCCGTCTAACCATTATGTCTGATGATTATTTGTCAATTTGTACGTTACACTCGGCCTAACTCCTATCCAACTAATCAGTGGTGGATTTTGGGCCCGACCGACTATCCATATTTACCCAGTAACAGTATCAATTTTTGTTTGCTATTAATCTGCATTTTTTCGCTTCTTTTTCGCACATCTGATTACCAGAAATTTGACCTAGTTTCCTAACAAATGGGATCAGAGCTTTAGGTTTTCTAAAGCACGGTGATTCACAGAAATTGTGAAAAATGATCTAGAGGAAGTCGCATTCGAGTTGGAATTGATAATTTAATAACAATAATAATCTTTATATATATATATATATATATATATATATATATATATATATAAAGTAGTACTCGCTTGGGAAATTATGGGTAATTTTTTCCGCCGAAAAGTAGTTGTTTTTGATAATTTTACTTAAAAAATCATTTAATCTTTTTTAATAAATAAATTAGTATCTACGCTATTAACAATGTGAGTGGGTTTTGACTGCTCACCTTTATCGAAAAAGTATGATGCATTACCCACTGTCAATAGTTGTAATCTGTAAATAATTAGTGAAACCACTGGTTTGTTGAAACTTATTTAATTCTTTAATGCTTCCTCATATTTTCTCATTTAAATCAAGCGTGCATGACTATTTGAACTTCCCAAACATATTCAAATTCAAATTAGATGCATTAATTTGATTTTCTTGAAACAAATTCATTATATTAATTGCATTGAATGGACCTTTAAAAATGGATTTGCAGAAGAGCAGAGGTCGAGAATGGATTTCCAGCCAGATTAAGACATCGTGAAAAGGATATGTGAGGTCCCTTCTTCTTCATTATATTTCTTAGCCTCACTCTGCCTTCCTCTGCTCTGCTTCTCTCAACAAGGATAGTTCATGCATTGAATGGACATGTTGCACCATTAATTCAGACACCATTTTATTCTAATTGCTTTGGTGCACAAGCTCAGTTAATGTGGACCATTGTGTGTCTGTGAATCAAAAGCTTTCTATAACACCCTAACTTTTCTGTTTCTTGTTAATCTGTGCTTAAATATGTACTTGCCAGTAATTGATTTTAAAGTTTTAGAATTTTTTTTTTGATAAACTAAAATCATTTTCACAACTTAGTTTATCTTAGGAAGCTCCAGTAAAAAATTTAGCTGAAAATTCAGATGAAACCCGGTCTGTGTTTTCTCTATCGGTACAAGTTTACAGATCAGAAAATGAAATTTTTACTCCTGAACGAAACAATTAGGCTTATAATTACGATTTCTAATGTTTCCACGATTTTAAAATTTTTTCGTTAAAAAATTTAATTTTATTGATTTTTCGGGTGCGATTTTCATAAGAAATACGATCGTTTTACACTGCCGGGGAGAGGAATTGAACTGGAACGAAACAAAGGGAAGTCAATGAATTTATTTTCATCAGATTTTGGAGTATTTGGTGAGCAAAATCTGATTTGAATAGTAAACCATTATTACATGAAATCATTATTTTCATAATAATAGTTATATTTCAAAATTCCATTAAAAATTTGCAATTAAAATAAAATTGTGTTCTCTCCCATTTTCTGAAGCAGCCAGTGCCCCTCCCCCTCCTCTTTGTAAGACTCACTTGTTTTCTCATTCACCACTTTTCTCTCATCAACTCAACAACACTTCTACTACACTCACTTTCTCTTCATTTCTGTCAAACTCACTCATACATTCACTTTGCTCACTCATCATCTTCCTCCATTGATAACCTTGTGAAGCTTCAAGACATGAATCATCTTCAACTTCCCATTATCACAAGGGTATACTTCTTTCACTCTAATCTTTATTGTCTCAAATTCCTGCTCATTCTCAACATGCATGCCATTTAATCAAGTTGCATGTTTATGATTTCTAACTAAAAATTTTAAGAAAATATTTAGAAAAAACTTTTTGACCTGCAACCAATTTTTATAAACTCCTACTCATCTCTACTCTCGTCTTATTGGTTTGCATGTAGTGAAAAACTCCTCCAACCCCATTTTCAATAGGGTGACTGATGCCCTATGTGTAGAAAATAGGTGTTTTTGGTTCAAGTCCCACATGCATGTCCATTCCTTTGAGTTTTCCTTCATGCATGTTGATAAATACCCTTCTAACGTTTAGTTCCATCATGAAGGACTCATCTTGGAGATTAAGGGAGCAAGCTTGCAGTTTTTCCAAGTTAAGAGCCAAGAGGGTTTAGGATTTTTCAAGAGGTAGTCGGGAGATCCTCTCTAAACTATTATTTGATAATAATAGTTTCTTTTTTTGGTTGATATGTGTATTGCATGTATGTTTTAGAGGATCTAGGGCCGTTGCATGTTGGTTTTGTGGCTGTGAATGATGCTAGAGTGAAGATAATAACTTGGTGTGGATGAACATATGTAAAATATAAATTTGACAGCATGACATATACTTATTCGTAAGCCCATAACTTTTTATACACAACGTGTTTCTGGAATCTAAATACGTATTTAAAAATAAGACTTCTGGGGCTTTAATTGGATATGTAACATGTAAGTATTCGGATAAGATTTACCAGATCAAAACACCTCTCAAAGTAGAATCAAATTCTGACTGCGAAAAATAAGAACATAGTTGGTTGCATGAGAATTTTAAATATGATTTTGAAAGTTAAAAACTTTTATAAAAATTTTATGGGTTATAACTAAAGTTTTATTGAAGTTTTAGAATTTTTACATATGTATATAAAGAGAAACAATTTCATAAAGTTACATGTTGGTGAACTTGGATTTCTGGAAAATCCTGTACAATCGGAGGCAGTTCGTGATTTTTAATAAATTAATGCCTTCAAATTTTGATATGGAACCAAATGCAATGTCTTTATATCTGAGTTGGGTACCTTGAATTAAATTTTCAAGAATTTTAAAGGTCATTTGAGTGGTCATTCATATTTTAAACCCCCTTGTTGTTCTGAAATTACTTTTATAAAGGAGTTCATCATAATTTTGAGTGAAAAATATGATTTTAAAAATAATATCTTTTAACATGATCAAGTAAAGATTTTGATATAAAATGGACTATAGACAAGTGTTAATATTAAGATATAAAAATATGGGATTAAAGTATATGTATATGTATATGTATGTATGTATGTATGTGTATATATATATATATATATATATATATATATATATATATATATATATATATATATATATATATATATATATAAGTAAGTCTTGGACAAAATGTAATCCAAGAAATTGTAAAAGATTTGGACCATCTCTAGCATCATTGTTTTTAGCCATGGCCAAAACCTACACTTAGAAAGATGAGATTACTTTGTTGTTTTAATTTAAGTCATTCACTTAATTCTTAGACTTGCAACACGTTGTGGGCAAAGGAAGTTCGCTCTAGGCAACACGGAAACGAAGATCTTGTCTACTCGTCGAATCAGGTAAGGGGAGAAAGCCTAAAGGATAATTATGTTATGATGACTATATGCCATGTGTGTTTGTTTTGATGTGTTTGATTGATGTTGTTATTGTTGTGACTGTTTTGGTTGAATTTGAGATTCATAATGTGTTGATAATTTATGAAAAATATGAATGTCGTGTATATATGTTGAAGTTGTTGTATATGTGGTGATAATTTATGAGAAACATGATTGTTGCTCATATATGTTGAAACTGTTGTATATGTCATGTGATTGTTGCATCGAAAGCCTGACCTTTGGTTAGAGCTCAATTAAATCCTTAAGATAAAAGTCTTAAGAAAAACTATATGAAGAACAATGTAAATAAATATTTATTTTGAAGAAATGTTTTGGTAGAAGGAAAAGTGAGTTATACTTTCAAAACTTTATCAGAATATTTGAAATAAAATAGAACTTTCATGAAGGAAATTTACTTGAAAAATTAAGTGATTTTACACTAAGAAAAATCAAAATTTGAAAAGACTTCATGGTAAGAAACTCTGAAGAAAAAAAAGAACAAATTTATTTTGTAGTTTTGAAAAGATTTCTTTTAGTAACGTTTTAATGATAGAGAAAATTTTTAGAATTCAAAACAATTTTATAAAGGAAAATTATTTAAGCTGAAATATCTTATTTTGAAGAAAAACATAATTTTGAGAATACTTGTAGTTAAGTACCATAGAAAATGGGATTTTAGTTTCCAATGTTCTTAGAAAGAGTTTTCTTCAAAAGCTTTACTATATCTTTGAAAGGAAATAGACTTTTCCAAAACAAAGAAGATTTTTTAAAAAAGAAATGGAGTTCCTAAAGTTTAATGTTTTAAAAATGAATTTCGAAAGAAAATAATGTTGAAAAGAATTTATTTAAGTAAAAATATCCGGTAACTTGGATGAGTTACGGAAGTTTTGGTTTTGTATTTGTCTTTCACTGAACAAAAAAAATAACGTTGAAAAGTGAAGCTAGTAACCGAGACGTCGGGATACTAGAGTTAAAGCATGTGGATCTATGATCCCTATCACAACGCTGTGTATTGTGTGTCCTATATATAAATTTTTGGATTCTATGTCCTATATACGTTGTTCAGGACTGTGTGTCCTATACACGTTGTTGTGGACCGTGTGTCCTAGATTCATTTTTGTTGACTGTGTGCCCTACATACGTTGTGAAAAACGTGGTGAAAGTAGTAAAAAGGTGAAAGTTGTTTTCTACGACCACAAAGTCTAAGACTGGTGCATAGGTCTAGGACTGTTGTGATTGGACACTCGGACTAAGACGTCCTGTGTTGAAAATGTTGAAAATGAAAGTCTTGAGCCTCGATGAAGGAAAGAATGAAGCACAAAGAAAAGTTGCAAAAATAAAATGATTTTTTCTACATGCATTTGGCAGACGTGCCTAAAAGTTTTGTGTGAATGCCTTGAAGGGAAAGGTATCTCATGCGACAGTGTATCATTGGTGCCTTGATGGACCATGATTTCCATGAGCCTTGTTCACTGTGCCTTGTGAAGGATGGTGTGCTCTGGAACCCACATGTGTTGATTACTGTGCCTAGAGTTGGACAGTTGCTGTGGGAATTAAGTTGAGCCATTTACATGTGTTGGCTATTTGTGCCTGAGTGGCAATTGAGCCTGATCAGCTCATTGTTTTTCAAAAACTGCATGGAGGTCGGGTCTCCGAAGACTAGGACAGAATGCTGGAATATAGAAGTGCCATGTTTTCATAAACGACAGCGATTTTCTATTTATATGATTATTTGTGAGCATTTATATGTTTATTATGAATTTTTATTTGTATATGTTGCTCTGTGTTTGGACATGTAGTCATCATAATTAATCAATATATTGGTATCTCACCCTTACAATATATCAGGTTTTTCCATGGTCTTTTGCTGCAATACGAAGGTAAGTGGTGCCGAGAAGTTCCTAACCTCACTTAAGGATATTAATCCCGATCCTTGAGGAGGTTGGTGAAAATTCTATGGTGAGAACTATGGAATTCTTCCCAGTAGTTGCCTTTTAGTACGACCAGCTTCGGATGTTTCCTTCGGGACGGATGTTTTAAAGAAGTTATTATAGGTGGTCTTGAAAAGCCTTGTAATGATTTTATAAATTTTAGTAGGAAAGATTATTCCAATAAAGTTCATATGTTTTGAAGTGTTTTGGATTTATAAATAAATCTACTTGTTGTGGATTATTAAACTTGGTATGATTATACTGTTTGTGTTGTGTGCCCTATTTTAAGTACTCCGCAAAACTTTTACCCTCATATTTTCAGACTTATGAAAATTAGAGAAGTTTTTCCGAAAGCAACCAATAAGCCTTCTTTTTAATTTATTTCCGCATGTGATTAGGACGTAATGTCCAAGGGGGTGTTACACTTTCCCTAAATGATTATCCAAAAAAAACTCTTTCCCTAAATCACTCCGTTACAAATTTATGTATATTTGTAAGTCTGCCAAATTCTAAACTATTAATTTTTCTCTCATGTCCTCTTCTGGGTTTCTAAGTTGTTTTTTTTGGGACTTTTGATTTTTCTGTTACTAATTTTATTTATTAATTTTCTTCTCTACAACGTATATGCTTTTTCTTTGAATCTTCTTCTTCGTCTCTCTGTTTAGGTGAGTATAAATTACGATTATTTTGGGTTTAGCATATGGGATTTTTTATCCACTGGGATTATTTTTGTTCATTATCAATGAATTGTCAATTTTATCAGCATTTTAAATCTATTCAGGGCTAAAGAGTTAGCCATTGATTTTTTGCAATTTTTGGATGTGCTACAAATATAGTTCGTTTGATTATTTGTCTGCATGTTGAATTGGTTGTTACTGGATTGGGTTGGTATGGGTTTTCATTATTATTATTTTATCAAAATGACATGCAAAAGCATTACAATAGAAACCGGAATCCCAACTTGGTTGGCACCCCTGCATTACCAAACATCTTCAGTGCACCATAATTTTATTAAAAAATAGAAAAAAGAATACAAAGAAAGCAAGGGGGACATAAACCAAAGCCCTTGCAACAAAGTTATTTATACCTGTAATTAGGGAGACCTACTTTATTACGAAAAAAATCATCCCTAATAAAACTAGGAATGGTATTCCACCAAAAGAATCCATGAATACTAATACCATGTGAGGCAAGCTTATCTGCTCAATGGTTGCCCTAACAAAAAATATGAGAAAATCTAAAGCTCATCCTATTAGTAAGCTCTATACAATTTCTCCACCTATTTCTTAGACTCCAAGGAACAATAGAAATAGAATTAAAAGCAAGAATTTTGAATGTGCAATATTTAATTTTAATGATGATTGCTATAAATGGCTAGCTGTGCAATACCATTTGAAACGTGCAGAAGTATTTTAAAATTGTATGCATAATATTCAATAGCAATGAATGAATATAAATGCTTGAATCATATTTTGAAAAGTGCCAAGTTAATGGAGAATGAAAAAAAGGAAACGTGCAGAGTTTGATTCACGTTTCAATTTGATTTTAATATCAAAAGCATTTTATTGAATTTAATTCAAATCATTGAATTGGTCTTGTGTATAAGGTAAAATTGTTAACGGGTGGCTTGCATAGTGTATTTAAAAAACTTGTATTTTTTAAGGAATAGTACAAGTGTTAAAAATTGGGGCTAACTTGCTTTGCTGAAAAGAAAAAATATTTGAGTGCTATTTTCTCTTTTATGGGTTAAACACTTTCTTCTTCTCCTGCTGTTTTGGCACCTAGGCTTCAACCTGGAAGAACCTTAAAACCTGGGAGATTTTCGTCCTAGGCGAATAAATCCTTGAGGACATTGTGATTCCACACGTCTCAGGTTTTGTGTATTGATGTTTATTTACACAAGTTTGTGATTTGCTGTGTTGCTCGCCCACAGTTCGCCAACAAGATTGAGTGCTATTTATTCTCTTTTCTCTTGATTGATGTGATCAGTCTAGATTTTTGGAGTCAGATCATTTCTTCAATATTGATTTTTTTTCAAACTTTCGTGGTTGAACCAATTATTGTGAATTTTTTTTGTAAATGTCTTGTTGTTATTCGGGACAGACATTTCTGGATAAAAGAAGTTTATAGATGAGACTTAGTCTAATCACTTTTACGTTTGGTGGAAGTGATCCAGTCTGAATTTTGTCAGAATTTTGTCATTTTATATTGTCATTATGTAAATCCTTTGTCCAAGGAATAAATCCTCTTAAGATTTGGAACTATTCGTTTTGTGAGTTCCTAATCCACTAGGAATTCTTGTGAAAGAATGAACATTATTAGAGTCATGGTTGTAAATATGTATTAGCTACGTATTTTTGAAATAACCAAATTTAACACAAGAAGGGGGGTTGAATTGTGTTTACCAATTTTTTCGGTCACTTAAAAAGATTTTCGCAGGCACAACAAGCAGAACTTAGATTAGAGAAAATCAGACGAGGGATAAGTCTAATATTCAGACAGAATACGCAAGCAAACAGAGAAGAGTAAAACAGAGTTTGATATTCACAATGTTAACTCCCCAAGTTAAAAGCTTAAACAGAATAATACTTAAGCAAAATAAAAAGATAAGGTAAGAGGAATATCACTCAAGAGTTTTATACTGGTTCACCCCAAAATCAACAGGGCCACGTCCAGTTTCTTGGCAGCACCAAGTTTCCACTATAACTGAGTAAATTATAGTACAAGCATTCTTTGCACACCTAGTCTCTCTAGGCTCAACACTCAAACAAGTATTCTTTGCACACCTAGCCTCTTCAGGCTCAACACACAAGGAATATAAAGGTTTTGTGTAATTAATACAATTTTCAAGTCTTTCAGATCACACTCAAGGATTGGAATAAATATGAAGTGTGAAAGATTGTGAATTAATAGCTAATGATTGAAGGTGTATTCAATGAAAGAATGAAGTTAATAAGGAGAGTAAATGCTTCTGCACAGTGTTCTTAATGACATTCAACTTCTTGTTTTCATCTTCATTGTTTGATCTATTTAAAGGCTTCAATCAAGAGATCCGTTTAGACACAACTTCAGAAAAGGTGTTCATTTTATTTGAGCTTCTGAGATACCATTAATGCCAAAAAGTCGTTCTATATAAACATTAAATGCTTGGGAACGTTTAGCTTTGACAAGGTTGTCCAAGAGTACATTTTAATCTGAATCAACTGTTATATCAGAGTAGGCAGCAATAGGCTTCTTGTACTTGCAGCAAAGAGCTTTCCTCTTTTAGTGCAACAGTCAGTTCACTTTCCAGAAAGTACTTTTACCTTGTACTAAAACAGCTAAAAGGTTACTGCTGTGGTACGAAAATTGCGTGTTTATTCCTTAAAACGTTGAAACAAATGTTCTTTATTCTTTATCCTTTGAGCTATTGTCCAGAGGTCTTCGAGATCCTTAAGGAAGACATTTAATATGAATAAGATGACTTGGACAACATTTCTGACAAATTGACATTATATCAGAGTTGGAAAATCAGACGGCTGAGAAGTAATCGGAAATCAGATGAGCGCTCAGGCAGTCCAAAAACTAGACGGGTGATCATGCAGTCCAAAACTAGACGGGTGATAATGCAGTCCAAAACTAGACAGGTGTTCATGTAGTCCAAAACTAGACAGGTGCTAGCTTATTCCAAAAGTCAGATGGTGATCAACTGAGTTTGTTTCAGACAGATGCTTCTTTCCATGTCATCAAGTAAACTCAGATCTTGATAGCACGTTGACTTGGTCTTTGACTAAAAAGCAGACGAGTGGTTTTCATACAGGTCTTATAAACTGAGCTCTACTAAAAATCAGACGAGTCAGAAAGTAGACGAGTGACCTTAAATCTGATTTTCTGCACACTTATCAGATTTGTCAGTAATTTCATAAGGTTAAATATTACCATACTTAATCTATTTGGAATCATCAAAACTTAGAGAATTTACACATTGAATATGTTTCAAACTTATGAGGTCTCAACAATTTTTACACTCACGAACCTATTAAAGAATCTTTTTACCTACTAGATATTCCTGTATTCTTTTTAGATTGATACGGATCTCCCATAACTATATACTTTCTTATGAAATAAAAACCTTGGGATTAAGAGATGCTGTCTAGCTTTGAGTCACGAAATATCGAGGACAAATTTTTTTTAGTAGGGTAGTAATGTAACACTCCGATTTTTCTGTTTTCTAGGATCGGTATAAATATAAATAAACGTTTATATTTTTATCTGAAACTTAGAAAATGATTTTGGGAAAACCAAAGTTATATTCATATTATACTTATTTGTATAATTATACGGTTAAATTTTTGGTTGAAAATTCAGACGGAACCCGATCAGCGTTTTCACTAACAGTAAGAATTTACTGATCAGAAAACCTAATTTTGACACGAGAACAAATGAATAGATTTTATATCTCATTTCCAACGATATAGGTTATTTTGAAATTTTTTAAAATAAATAGGTTATTATACTTGATTCGGGCGTAAAAACCTAAATCAGGTAATCGACGGAGTCGAGAACGGACGTGCAGAGACAAAACCCGACATCGGATGCTGAGATATCTTGCCACCTAGGGTGGTGTGTCATTGGGGTGCTTCACCTAGCAATTAATGAACGTCATGATGAGTTAAGCATAAAAAGACCAAAAAACCTGTAACCTAACCTATCTTAGTTAATTTATAACCATGATAAGAATGTCCCCATTGCAAATCAAATCTTAGAATCAAATCATGGATGATCAAACCATAACAAGCATTAAGCGTAGGAATTAAACACTAATACGAAGGCATGAACACAGATTAATCAATCATGGCAAATACATAATATTCAGTTTGGTTACATCTAATCCCAACAACAGGGATTTATCTACTCATAGAGAAAGCCAAAACTAAAACAGTAGGGACAAAGGAAAGAAGAAGGGAAAGAAGAAACTCCATTGGAAGCTTTTTCCCAGCCGTCGGCCTCCTTTGATTCTAGGGTTCCAGTCCTCCTCAACCGCCAGCCTCCAAGGTCTTCCTAGGGTGAAAGTGCTCCTAGGGTAAAAGTCCCTCTTTTTCTGTCTGGAAGAATCTTCCCCCGGATCTCCTTTTTTGTTCTGCGCTAGGCCTCTTTTATAGATTAGGATTCACGTCACGGCCGTGATGGCCATCACGGCCATGCCGTGACGTGTTCTGGAATGGGCGTTCTTTCAAATTTGGAGCATCACGGCCGTGAGCCTCATCACGGCTAGGCTGTGATCACTTCTGTCTCCACCAATTGGTCTGTCACGGCTGTGATGGGCATCACGGCTAGGCCGTGACAGCTTCTGACTTTTGCCTTCTGCTCTGCTTGATCATGGCCGTGATGGTCATCACGGCTAGGCCGTGATGGGCTTTGTTTGGGTATTTTCTTCACTTTTCAAGCTTCTCTTCATCCGAGCTCCATCATGGTTGATTTTGAGAATTTTCTCTTTAATTTCTACAAAACAACACCACGAAACCGCCTTATCCGTTCCAAAGCAAAAAACTAACTAAAATCAAATTAAATATGCCTAACCTATATGAAAATGCATGCAAAAATGTACATGAAATATGATGTGAAATCACACTATCAAATCACCCCAAGCTTATTCATTTGCTTGTCCTTAAGCAATCACCAAGGCCAGAAGATATGAATAATCAGAGCATGGATAGTGAACTAAGAACCCGAGTAGTAACTAATCCAAGTAACAGGCATTTTCAAATAATTCAGCAAGAGACAATCAATGTCAAATCCAATTAGAGCTTAGGTTTCCTAAATTCATATTCTCACTGATTCGGGCACTCTTTCTCACCTGAAGATCACCCCAAGCTTGTTCATTTGCTTGGCTCTCTTTCTTACCTCACTCAAGTGTTTAGGGATATATGACAATTCGCTCCATTTTCCTCAAGGAATGAATTCTACCATAGGCTTGACTATCAACCAAATCTCTACTTTATTAATGAAAACAATTAAGAATCAAGAGGTCTTTTGCTTTGGTTGTAACGGGGCCATGGGATTAATCGTTAGGTGGGGAAATCAAGAAAAGGACATTTCAAAAGGCTACATAAAATCAAGCATTGTAAAGCATGACACCTTCTAAAATACCCTTTGTGTGTTTTGATTCACTTTTCCACCCTTCTTTCTTTCTTTTTCTTTTATTTCTCACTTTTCTTTTTGTCATCCCCTTCTCTATTTATATATTTTTTTCTCTTATTTCTTTCTTTTATTTGGAGAAGGGGAGATTTTCAGCTCAAGAGAAATAGTTTTTCTGATTTTCTCATCCCATACTTTTTCCACTACCTTTTTACCCTTTTTTGTAATACTTTAAAAGGTGCCCTACCAAGCATGTTCATCAAAGTAATTTGAGGTACCAAGAAAAATATTTTATTCATGTAGGCTCGAAATTGGGCAACTAAGGGGTAGCATTTAGTCATTCAAAGCTCAGAAGGCCGGAAAAATACCTAGTGCCTCAATCATTTTCAAAAATGTTTTCAAAAATCTTTAAGCTTCAAAACGGTTTCAAGTCAAGTTCTAGAGAAATACAATCCAAGAGGAATAACACTCTATCACAAAGAATGGGGTAGATTTAGTGAATACCCCTTTTTGGCTCAAAAATTTCACATTTTAGTAGTTCAAAAATCAATGAGAAACACAAATCTACTGAACCACATGCTAATTATCAACCATCAAAGATCATCTCAAGATTTTTTTTATTTGTAGCCTTATCACAAGAATAACAAATTGGGTTCAATAATTCACTATCTCAATTTATTTGGCACTAAGTTCTTACAATTGGATGCATAATCTAAGCAAGGGCAATCTAATTGTGTGATCATGCAAACTATACCTATATGAATGCAACATGAAAAATGCACAAGTATGCAAAAGTACCCCTACCCCAAGCTTAAAAATTTACATTGTACCCAATGTAAACAATCAAGTTAGAGAGAGGAGAAAAATGGAACGACTCACCGAGGTGGTAGTGGGTGCTGGCTCACATTCCAGTCAGAAACTTGTTGAAAAATGAGTCACGGTCGTGAGCCTCATCACGGGCAGGCCGTGATGAATTCTGATCCATGGGTGTTGGCATGTCACGGCCGTGAACTCCATCACGGCTAAGCCGTGATGCTCTCTGATCTTCAGGTACCTCACATCACGCCCGTGATGCTGATCACTGGCAGGCCGTGATTCTTTCTGGTCTTCACATTATGCTCATCACAGCCGTGACCAGTGTCACGGCCTGGTCGTGATGGTTGTTGACTTTGTCTCTCCCTGCCCTTTTGCTTCTCCTTCCTTCTTTTCCCTAAAACACTTAACAAATCTATTAACAAATCTCTTGATCTTCTCAAATTATTCAAGAGTTAAAAATCAAAAACGAAAGGAAAAAGGAAAAGAAAACTTGGGTTGCCTCCCAATAAGCACTTCTTTAACATCACTAGCTTGACTCATTAAGAAGCATCCACCTGGATCCCATAGCCTGTGGTATAAGGACCAAGGGGTGCTCAAGATGTAAGATCCTCCGCCCGGATCCCATGGTTTGTGAAGTGGCAATTGCATAAGTAATATGACTCTATCCACAATTCCACCTAGCCAGTGTGTGAAAATTCCATTGACCTCTACAATTATGAACTCACTTCCTCTCGGGTCAAATGGTGTTTTCACGAGGAAGTTTGACAGACAAGTGGAAGGGACCAACTTTGCAGTGTCCACACATGCATGTAAGTCGACATATTTGTCTAATGAAGCAAATTCAGCAAGCATGGTGGAGTCCATTACCACGTCGTCTTTATTTTGAACTATCCCCAAAACCAAAATTTGCTCAAATTGTGCTGCATGTGACTCTTGTACTAACTGTTTGCAAATCTCCTCAACTTGCATTTTGAAGTTTTGCATCAGAGCTTCGATACAGTCACAATTGGCTCTTGCTTTGGCCTCAGAGGCGGATAGCTCCTGGGAATATTGTTCTAGAGCAACTTTCAAGGGTGTTTTCTCATTCCATTCCCATTCCTCAATTTCCCAAGGATTTGAGGAAGGTAATTTCTCTTTTTGTGACTCATCTATCACCACCACTTCCTTTTCATTTTGATCCATCCCTACAACCATATTTTGCTCAAATTCTGCTTCATGTGGCTCTATGGGAATAAAACATGGTGGTGGAGGTGGTAAATACGAGCAAAAGGTTTCCCAATCCTCCTTGGAGTATATATATACAAGCTCGCCAGTCATACAATCGACTCGTGCTGGAATATCATGAGATGAAGAAAACTCCATGCAGAATTCTCCCAAATCTATATCGTCTTCCCAACACCAGTTGTCCTCCAAAATATGACTAGAAGCTTCCTCATCAGATTGATAATAATAATTGTCCATGAATTACATCCACCTTGCAAAAACAGAACTCAAAAGAAAAGATCAAATATATACAAAAAAATAAAGAAAATAAAAATATCTAAATTAGTTGCCTCCTTTGTTACTAATGATATTGGCTAAACCAATCCCCAGCAACGGCGCCAATAACTTGTTGAGACAAAATCTAGGCAAATATACCTAGTCGTACAAGTAATACGGTGGTGAGACCGTTTATCGTTCCCACGAGGATCGGTTGCCAATTACCAATTCACAAGTTTAGCAACTATCTAGACTAAAATATGAATCAAGAGAAATCAAAACAGAAAAATAAAAAGCAATAAAATGTTTTTTGTCTTTTTGGGAACTTTTAACAAACAGTTGGAGTGCAGAAAGAGGTGTTGGGATTAAATTTCACCAAACCTTAGCCTCATGCAATACCAAGACTAGATACCTCCCATTCATGCTTCAAATATTAAAATCAACTCACGAAATTACTCAAGCCCTGATTCCTCAGATGACAAGAGCCTAAATCCACTAATAGACCCTAATTCCTTAGGTGGCCTAGATTAATGAATTTGCATTAAGAGTAGGGATTACGCGATTACTAATAAACCAAACCCCATTCCAAGGTGCAAGGTTTACTAGGTGGTTAATTCAAGATCAAGAAATGATAAGAACGTCCCCATTGCAAATCAAATCATGGATGATCAGACCATAACAAGCATTAAGCATAGGAATTAAACACTAATACGAAGGCATGAACACAGATTAATCAATCATGGCAAATACATAATATTCAATTTGGCTACATCTAATCCCAACAACAGGGATTTAGCTACTCAAAGAGGAAGCCAAAACTAAAACAGTAGGGACAAAGGAAAGAAGAAGGGAAAGAAGAAACTCCATTGGAAGCTTTTTCCCAGCCGTCGGTCTCCTTTGATTCTTGGGTTCCAGTCCTCCTCAACCGCCAGCCTCCAAGGTCTTCCTAGGGTGAAAGTGCTCCTAGGGTAAAAGTCCCTCTTTTTCTGTCCGGAAGAATCTTCCCCTGGATCTCCTTTTTTGTTCTGCGCTGGGCCTCATTTATAGATTAGGATTCGCGTCACGGCCGTGATGGCCATCACGGCCAGGCCGTGACGTGTTCTGTAATGGGTGCGCTTTCAAATTTGGAGCATCACGATCGTGAGCCTCATCACGGCTAGGCCGTGATCGCTTCTGTCTCCACCAATTGGTCTGTCACGGCCGTGATGGGCATCACGACTAGGCCGTGACAGCTTCTGACTTTTGCCCTCTGCTCTGCTTGATCATGGCCGTGATGGTCATCACGGCTAGGCCGTGATGGTCATCACAGCTAGGCCGTGATGGTCATCACGGGTAGGCCTTGATGGGCTCTGTTTGGCTATTTTCTTCACTTTTCAAGCTTCTCTTCATCCGAGCTCCATCATGGTTGATTTTGAGCATTTTCTCTTTAATTTCTGCAAAACAACACCACGAAACCGCCTTATCCATTGCAAAGCAAAAACTAAGTAAAATCAAATTAAATATGCCCTATATAAAAATGCATGTAAAAATGTACATGAAATATGATGTGAAATCACACTATCAACTCCCCTTCTTGATGTGGTACCCCGATCATGATGCATCAAATAGTCATTGGATGCCATAGCTTCTATCAGAATCAGTGCTTCCTCCGCTATCTTTGTGTTCATGGAACTTCCAGTTGAGGCATCCAACATATACCTGGTTGACGGCCTCAGTCCATTGCAAAATGTTTGCATTTGGGTATGATCATCAAACCCATGATTTGGACATCTTCGGAGTAATTCCTTGAACCTTTCCCAGGTGTCATGAAGGGTCTCACCCTCTTGTTGAGCAAAGCTTATGATATCACCCCTTGTCTTCACAAATCTTGAGGTGGGAAAGAACCTTGCAAGAAATTTTGCCTCTAAGTTATCCCATGTAGTGATGCTCCACCTTGGTTGAGATTGGAGCCAAGCATTGGCCCTATCTCTCAGATAGAAGGGAAACGCCCTTACGCGAATTGTATCCTTAGAAGCACCATTGTGATTCGTCGTATCACATATCTCAATGAAGTTGGAGATATGATTATTAGGATCCTCTTTTTCCAACCCGGCAAATTGATTTTGTGAAACCAAATTCAAGAGAGCTGGCTTGATTTCAAAATTGTTGCAGTTAATTGGAGGCCTCACTATGCTAGTGACATGCCGATTGACATTTGTATTGCCATAGTCCCCAAGTGTCCTCCGTGGTGGAGCACCTTCACCATTGCCTGCCATCCCGAGTTTTTCTTGATGAACTTGAGAGGTGGAAGTCTCTTGTTCTTCTTTTTGTTGTTCTAACAGTTTCTGCTCTCTTGCTTGCCTCCGATTCTCCCTGGCTGTTCTTTCTATTTCAGGATCGTAGAAGAGTTGGTCAGCCGGGATAGTACCTCGCATGCACAAACAGTCTAGCAACCAAGAGTGTTAGCAGTAAATGACAGCAAAACAGAAAAATATGACAGCAAAACATAAAAATATAACAGAAAAGATTTTTTTTTTCTTTTGCTTAAATTAGTAACCGAAATGGGTATGCTAATATTGAAACACAGTCACCGGCAACGGTGCCAAAAACTTGTTGACAAATCTAGGCAAGTATACCTAGTCGTATAAGTAATACGGTGGTGAGACAGTATATCGTTCCTACGAGGACGGTGACAAGTACTAGCAGGAACCGAATCAATTACTATCTAAGCGGATATTTGGATTGAAGGGAGTTCTATACTAATTATCAGCCCAAAACAAACAAAATCAAAGGAAAAGTTATTTGAGAATTTCTATCAAACACTCGGAAGGCAGAGAAAAGGATTCTTCAAATATATAAAAGATGTTGGGATTAGGTTCACTAAACTTCATCCCCATGCAATGAAATGACTAATAAACAGTTTCTACTTCAAATATGACAATCAATCCACTAGATTACTCAAGCCATGATTCCTCATATGACAAGAGCCTAAATCCACTAATAGACCCTAATTCCTTAGGTGACCTAGATTAATGAATTTTCATGATGATTAGGGATTACACGATTGCTAATAAACCTAAATCCATTCCTAGATACAAGGTTTACTATGTAACACCCCAATTTTCACTGTTTCAAAATAATCGAAATGTAACACCCCAATTTTCGCTATTTTCACTGACAGTATATTTATATTGCTCAAAAGACCTAATTTTAATTCGTGAACGAAAGACTTAAGGTTTTTATTTTATTTCCTACAATTCTATATTTTTAGAATTATTTCAAAAAAATAAAATAATTTACGTTTTTGGGCGGAATACGTAATCGGGTAAACGACATAATGTATTTCGGAGTTTCCAAGAGAAGATAAAGAGGTTATATTAGGATTTTGAGATTATTCATGGGGATGAATCACACTTTTAAGTCTAGAAGGTTCTACAAGGTTAAAGTGGCAATTTATGAATTTTACGCTTAAGTCCCTGAACTTTCAATTAATTACACTTTGGTCCCTAAGTTAGTTCCTATTCTTTTTTAAGTGAATTGGGCCAGAATCTTTGTTCCAAATCCATTAATGGATCGTGGCCATGAAGCCCAAATTCCTTGTCCATGGATTAATTTCATAAAGCCCATTAGAAATTATATAAGTTTCCTATGTCATGTTAAGCCTTAAGCATTTTAGTGGGCCCCACATAAATGAATCCAAGCCCAAAAATTTGAGGCCCATGCTCAAGCCCAAGAAGGAGTGGGGGACTGCCTTAGTTTGGAAGAGTCAAGTGGATTCTTGAAGTTTCCACACAATTCCACAATGTTCCACAATGTTCTACAATGTTCTACCATGTTCTACCATGTTCTACACTTTTCTAACATGTTCTCCAACATTCTAGGTTTTTCCAAAAAGTCTCATGAAAATTCAACCAAGATGAGTCAAGATGAGACCACATTTAATGTCGCACATGGTCATCATTTCAATTTATTGGCAATTTGCAAAATAGTCCTTATACTTTTAGAATCTTTGTAAAATGGTCCCTAGAAATTATTTGCACTTTAATCCTTTGAACAAGTCACCTCCTTCCTACTAGATCCTTCTAAAGTGGCGCAACCAACCTCTATAAATACCCTCCCTCACATTTCATTTGGTTCCTATTGCCTTTTGTTCTAAAAACTCTTAAGTTCATAAGTCTTTAAGCATCAATTTGTGAAGCAAGTTCTTGGATTCTCACTTGTCTTTGGTCTTCAAGAGGTGAATCCTATTCTTCTTCCTTAATCATGTCTATGTTCTTTAATGAGTTTCTTGATTCAAAGTTTGTTTCATATTTGTTCATCACTTTTAAGTTTCTAGATCTAGAACTTTGAAAATTCATAACAAATTCTAGAAATATCTTAAAAATGTGAAACCACTTCCTATGTTCTTATAATCATGTATATGGTCAATATCTAAGAGTATGTGGTAATCAAAAATTTCCTTCCTAATAAACTAGCTTTGGCCGAACCTAGGAGAATAGGTTGGATAGGGTTTTGTTCATGTGTTGTCATGTATGATCATGTATTCCATATGACATGTATGCCTACACACTCTAATCCATTATTAGTTTATTAAAATGAAAATCCTTACCCTAAAATATCTATGTTGGCCGAACCCTAGGTGGATGAGATTTGATGAGTTTTGTTCAAAGTTTTCATAAATGATCTTGGTAATCAAGCTATTAGTATGTATTCTTAATAAATCCAAGTTGGTTTATCAAACTAAAAACCCTAGCCCCATGAACTTGTTAAGGCCGAATCTAAGTATATGAGAGTTAGGAAGTTTTGAGTTTAAAATTTAGTTGTTTAGCCACTAATCCATGATCTTGGTTGATTAAGGACCATTAATCCATGAATCAATCATGATTAGGAATTTTAGTCACCCAAAACCCTTAGAAGCCGTGACAATGTAGTAGGGTTTTGGATGTTTTTAGTTTCTTGATTTGTTTTATTGTTGATTTGGTTGAAGGTGGTTGTGTTAACTCGTGGCGGGATAACGAGGATCGTCGTGTACGTGTTTCCGGTGATAACTCAGGTGGGAGAAAGAACCATTCCATCGTCGGAACCAATAAGTAGTATATAATTTATAATAATGGTGTAGGGCAACCTAAACCCTACTAGTGGTCGAGTAATCGACAATACCAAAATCGTATTGGAAACTTTTCCGTAATACCAATGATGATTTGGGAATTGTAGGTTTATCGCCTTAGGTTAATTATTCATATTTGAGGATGTCTGAATTATTTACTTTTGACTGTTTGTGATCCGCTGGTTGAGGTATTCCATCTGCATGTGATGTATTCTTTCGGTGTTTGAATATTTAGGATATTAAGGATGTTCGAGTGTCTGTCATCACCGTGTGACAAAGTCTGACTTTGTTATTTATTTGATTGGACTATTATGAGTTGGTTGTGATAAATCGCCTTATATGATATTGAGATGTTTGAATATTCTATTGATTAATGTGTTATGCATGATCTGCCTGGGTTTAATACTATGTTTAGATGATTTTAAGGAAATATATATATTGCTCGGAGGTTGATTGTTTGGGTGAGGGTTTTGAATATGAATTAGAAGTGCCTCGCTATTATTTTATATAAGTGATGTGATATAGAATGTAAATGGAGGTTGTGAGGAAAAGCTTGAGGTACTAGGTTGCTATTGATAAAAGTCAGTGAGAATCATATGTTGCATTGTTGTTCATAACCGTGTATTTGAGATACATGAGGTCCGAAGTTCTCGTGGACCATTCCAAATTAGAATTTAAGTTGTGCAGCTATAGTGTCATTGCTATGCATGATCACCCTTGACTGAGTTGAGAGAGAAAATCAGGGTGTGCAACGACGGTACTGTGCAGCTATAGTATCATTGCTTTGCATGAGCATCACGGCTAGGCCGTGACAGCTTCTGACTTTTGCCTTCTTTCTTCTCAATTATTACTCGACCATGGCCGTGATGGTTATCATGGCTAGGCCGTGATGGTTATCACGTCTAGGCCGTGATGGTTATCACGGCTAGGCCATGATGGGCTCTGCTTGGCTCAATTTCTTCACTTTTCAAGCTCTATCTTCATCCAAGATCCATCATGGTCAATCTTGAGCATTTTTCCTTAAATTCCTGCAAAACAACACCAAGAAACCGCTTCACCCGTTCCAAGGTAAAAACTAATAGAAATCAATTTAAATATGCCTAAACTATATGAAAATGCATGCAGAAGTGTACAAGAATTATGATGTGAAATCACACTATCAAGAGGCCGCTTCTATGAAACGCGTGCATACTGTTGAGATGTCCATATTAGGCTACCACCTATGGAGATTTATCTGCAGCATCTGGTCAATAAGGGCCTTTTGGATCTTGAGTTTCCTCAAGTACAGCCTCAGCCGAAAGCAGCTCCAGCTTCTGCGACAGAGGAGGATCCTGAGGAGTTCGTGGAGTAAGATCCTATAGAGCTGATGGAGGAGGAGCCCCAGTACCATCCCCTTGGTGATGACGATGTTGATAATGCTCTTGGTGAGGGAGAAGAGGTATAGGTGGCTGCACCAGCTACACCTCCTAGAGGTGGGGATGACTATCAGGGTCTCCCTAACGGATTTCATTAGGTTGGCCAGCTCTTAGGAACCTTTTTGGGGTAGTTTGGTATGAACGATGATTTCTGTTTTCTGTAACTGATGTTTAGTTATGACTCTTTAACTTTATCTTTAACTTTAATATGGTATCATGTAATGGATCTCATAAATTGTCACTCTAAAAATTTCTGTCAAGAAGCCTGTCAATATGAAGGCTTAAGGATTAATGAACTTGATGTATTTCAGTATCTCTGCATTAGTTTTGTGTATGATGTTTCTGTTTTTAAAATTGTTTAGAAAGTAAACATTAACATTATTTTTCGAAAAGAGGTTTTAAAAATCCTAAGTTTTCCGAAAGTAAACCGACAACTCACTAATAGTGATTATTTAATTTTAAACAAAGTAGTTAATGTGATATTCGGGTTAGGGGTGTCACATTAAGGGTGGTATAAGAGCTGGTCGAGTCTTTTGGGAATCTTTGGGGAATAGGCCTATTGTGTTCTTGTTGTGTGATCTCTGACTTGGTTTGTTTGAATTACTTCCGAGGAAGTAATTGGTAGTAATAAGTGTTGGAAAGAAGTCATGTGTTTCTTATCTCGTTACCATATAACTGATTTCATCTTATAGGCCAGTTATGGAACTAGATGTTGGATGTGGACGTGGACGTGGCCGCAGAGGAGGCTGTAGAGGTGGTTTTGTAGGTGGTGGAATGGACTACGCAACACAAGCCATGGCAGACGTTGCAGCTGCTATTGCTCAATAGACTGCTACTATGGCTGCACACCACCAACAGGAGCAAGCTCGTGCTGAGCAAGCCGCTGAAAGTCGTGCTCTGACAGCTTTCCGACGTCAGAATCCACCACAGTTTCATGGTGAGTCTGACCCCACAAAAGCGGACTTATGGATTCAAGAGATAGAGAAGATCTTCGAACTGATCAACAGCCCTGAGGCAGTTAGCGTGCCTTATACCACTTTCCTGTTGATGGGAGATGCAAAGTACTGGTGGAGAGGTACCATACAACTACTCGAGGTGGATCAACAAGAAATTACTTGGGAAGTCTTCCATAATGCGTTTATGGACAAATATTTTCCCCAGAGTGCTCGCAATGAAAATGAGCGGGAATTTCTGCGTCTGTGACAGGGAGAGATGTGAGTTGGAGAATACGCTGCATGGTTTGAATCACTTGCCAGGTATTTTCACTTCTTCCAAGACAACCCCAATGAGATCTGGAAATGTGAAATATTCGAAGGAGGGTTGAGGTACGACATCAAGGAATCTATACTGCCGCTAGAGATTAGGAACTTTCAAGCTCTGGTAGAAAAATGTAGAAAAGTGGAGCGGATGAGAAAGGGAAGAGACAACCGAGGGAATGTTGGAGGACCCTTTAGGTCGAAGAGCCGGAACCGGAAAGGGACATAGAATCAAAAGAAGCCATACAATCGACCCGTTGAAAGCAATCCGAGCCAACAATTTTATCGTCCCGTTGCTTCGGCGACAGGATGTGGGAATCGGAGAAGCCAAAGCCAAGGACAAGGAAGGAAGTGCTAAAGATGTGGAGACCCAAATCATCTGGCCAATATATGTCCCACGAAAGGAACGAAATGCTTTAATTGTGGATGGATGGGACACTTCATAAGGGATTGCAAGGCACTGAAGCGAGAACCTACCGTCAATAGTGCCAGAGTTGATAAACCAATGGCTAGAGGGAGAGTTTTTACCATGAATGGAGCTGAAGCCTCGAACTCCATAGACCTTATAACAGGTAGTTGTAACATAGTCGGTAACCTCTTGACTGTGCTTTTCGATTCAGGTGCAACACATTTGTTTATATCAGTGGATTGTGTGAAACTGTTAGAGTTACCTGTTTCTTCTTTCTTTGTATGATTTGATTGTTTCAACTCCTCTCTTCTGAACTCGTGACTATCAATATGGTGTGCCTAAACTGTCCCATTGTCATCCAGGATCGACACTTCCTTGTTGAGCTGATCTGTTTACCTTTAGTACAGCTAGATGTGATTTTAGGCATGGATTGGTTATCTACCAATCATGTTCTTCTAGATTGTGCTCACAAAACCTTAACTTTTCCTGACCCCAAGATTTCTGGATTTTTGTCCACCAAACAAGTGAGGACTCTTTCAAAAGAAAAAGGCCAGGAATAGAGGTACAGGTGATAACCCAATGATGGAGGAGGAGCCCCAGTACCATCCCCTTGGTGATGACGATGTTGATGATGCTCTCGGTAAGGGAGTATAGGTACAGGTGGCTGCACCAGCTACACCTCCTAGAGGCGGGGATGACTATCAGGGTCTCCCTAACGGATTTCATTAGGTTAGCCAGCTCTTAGGAACCTTTTTGGTGTAGTTTGGTATGAATGATGCTTTTGTTTTCAGAATCGATGTTTAGTTATGACTCTTTAACCTTATCTTTAACTTTAATCTGGTATCATGTGATGGATCTCATGAATTGTCACTCTAAAAATTTCTGTCAAGAAGCCTGTCAATATGAAGGCTTAAGGATTAATGAACTTGATGTATTTCATTATCTCTGCATTAGTTTTGTGTATGATGTTTCTGTTCTTAAAGTTGATTAGAAAGTAAACATTAACATTATTTTTCGAAAAGAGGTTTTAAAAATCCTAAGTTTTCCGAAAGTAAACCGACAACTCACTAATAGTGATTATTTAATTTTAAACAAAATAGTTAATGTGATACTCTGGTTAAGGGTGTCACATATGGACTCGTGCCATGCATAGGGAATATGCTATTTTCTAAGAATTTCATCAAATAATAATATGTAATTGATGATTTCACATTTTTGGTTTAATTATATTTGGTAGAAATTATATACCAAAGATAGTTAACTTAATGTAACACCCTGTTTTTCCTACGTTTTATGTAACAGTAAATACATATTTAAATGTGTTTACTTTAGATTAAACTCAGAGGATGATTTTAATTAAACTAAAATCATTTTCTTATGTTGTTATATCATATGAAGTCACGGTAAAATTTTCGGTTGAAAATTCAGACGGAAGCCGGTCTGCGTTTTCACTGCCGGTACAAGTTTACTGTGCAAAAAACCTAATGTTGACCGGTGAACGAGATAGTTAGTGTTTTTATTATGTTTCCTTCAACTTTGGTTATTTTGAAAATTTTCGTGCAAAAATAAAATATAATATTTTATTCTGCTAAAAACGTCGGAAGAATTACGATCTGAAATGCAACCGGATACGAAATGGAGCAGAATAGGAGACATAAAAGGCTTGAGGTGAGATGAGGTAGTGAGGTGACTCACTAGAGGTATGGCCTAAGCCACCTCCTAAAAAGTGGTCATGATGGACTTTTTGAAATATATCATATTATATTCTAAAAACCTAATTTTCTCTTTCCTCTGCAACCAAACAAGGCACAAGGTCAAAACTTACTCTCCAAGCTCATTCCTCTCTCCTCAATTTCGTGCCACTCTCTCCCCTCTCTATATATGTGACACCCTAATCTCAGGTCATCACATGGTTACCCGTTTGCGGAAATAAAACTTAATTTGCTGGTTGCTTTTGGAAAATCATGTTTTCTCAACGTTTATATTTTCAAAATATGGTGATAAAAAAATTTCTTTTTCTTTTAACCTCCTAACCACAACAACGTAATCAGATCACACTTAACTACATAATGTATATAAGTCCTCTAACTATACTGCCTCATATTTTTCTCACATAAATCATAATTAACTTTATTCTTAAAATATAACATTACCTAAGTTGGTCGTAACTAACGGACACTACAACCGATAAAAACAGCTCAGCATGCCTCGAACTAGACAGCCTTCGTCTTCTTGTAAGGATCATACCCCTCGTACAACTCTAATATGGTTGTAAGGGTGAGACGCCAATATATGGATTCATAACCATAACTAAATGCACAACACAAAAGATTGCACATACACATATACATGTCTATAACAACATACTCATTCATATTATATCACATCGTTTATCAATGGGTTTCACACCCTAAACATCAACGTTGGAAAACTATGCATGAACACTTCAATACATCTTCTAAACATTCATACTTAATCTCATGAGATATCTCCAACCTCGTAAACCTCGTGATGAGTTGATCAGACTCAATTGCCACAAGCAAAAAGCCACAGGCACGCCCATCGCACACTGTCCAACATCGTGGCACAGTGATAACACTCTGAGATGGGGCCTCATTGTCCAAACCCCGGGCACAATGAGAACATCTTTGTACGATATACCCTGACGCCGCAAGGTAATCCCTCGTTTAATCATGGCACGTCTGCCAAATGCATGCAAGAAAACATTTTGTTCTCAACACTTTTCTTTGTGCTATATCTTTATTTGTCAAAGCTCTCAATTCGACTTAACATCTTTTGAAACATCTTTACATCTTTTATTAACAACACAGGACCTCAAAGTCCGAGTGCTCAATCACGAAGCCCCTAGACCTTGCAATCAGTCTTAGGTTCGTGGTAGTAGAAAACATCTTACAATGTGTTAACTTCTTTTAGTAGATACCTAGTCTACAACACAACTAACATTAATACCCCGACGTCTCGGTTATTAAGTTCCATAACATCAATTTATATCATTTTTACATCTTTTTACATATTCTTACATCTTTTTACATCTTACATCGTTCTATATCTTTTTATATCGTCTTACATCGTTTTACATCTCTTACATCTTTTTACATCTTTTACATCTATTACATCTTTTTACATCTTTTACATCTTTTACATTGTTTTACATCTTTTACATCTTTTACATCGTTTTACATCTTTTACATCTTTTCTGAGTTCTATATCATCCTTTACGTCATTAAGTAAAACTCATTTACCGAAAATTCTTTCTACTTGAAATTCGTTTATAAAACGTCAATTCATAGAAAATCCACATTTCCTTTGGAAACACATTTTTTTCCAAAATAACATCAAATCATCAACAACTTCTTTTTATTGAAACTTCAACTCTTATAAATCAATTCAAATTTAATCTCTTTTCAACATAAGTACTGCTGTTTTTAAACTCTCACCGTAAATAATTTCGAAACTTGTCGTCGTTTAGCATTTTCAAATAAAACGTCTTTAAGTCAAACTTTGACATTTCTTCTAAAATAATTTTCTTATATAATAAATAAGGTCTTATCGAATATCAATTTAACAAAATCACTTTTTATAATATCTCGGAATTTCTTGTGTAAAAATTAGCAGTACTAAAAACAAATTTCACTGATTACGCTCTCATCGTGACTCGTAAATTTCTTTTACACTAATAAATCCTTAAAATAATAATATTTCTCAAAACTCATTATTTTTCCAAAATCATATTTTCCTCTACTATTATATTCCAACATTCCCCATAAAACATTGAATATAACTTTCACAGCTTATTAAATCTTTTATCTCATTAATTGGTTGTGCACTGACCACTGTCAGGCCTCTCAAACAACACTCACAAACAACATTCAACAACATCATCATAATTATATCCCCAGGCAGATCATGCATCATAACAACATAATATACTACTGCAGATAATTAAAAGCAGATCAATCATCGATACACAGATAAACAACACATCGTAAACAACATAAACAATTAATCACAAACCATATATAAATCACATAAGCCACACTAAAAGCAAATAGTTATAGAGAAAATCCCTCAGGTAAGCTCCCCTTACCTCTTGAAGACTCAACTAACGTTTTCAAACAACCTCCCGATTTAATCCAGTTTCCTCCGTCGGCTTTAGGTCAAACCAACCCAATTGATTCCTTCAAACAAATTACAATCAAATCAAACCACAACATACTTAACTCATGAGGGTTAGGTTTCGGCCAAGGGCTGACTTTTAGGTTTCAAAATCCTTAAAATTGCTAATCATGATTAAGTCATAGATTAATGGTCCTTAATTAACCTAAATCATAGATTAGTGACTAAACAACCAAGTTTCAAACTCAAAACTTCCTAGCTCTTCTATACCAAGATTCGGCCTCAACATGTTCATAGGGCTAGGGTTCTTAATTTAATAAACCAACTTGGATTTATTAAGCATACATACTAATAGCTTGATTACTAAGATCATTAATGAAAACTTTGAACAAAACTCATCTAGTTCCAAGAACTAGGGTTTCGGCCTTGATGAAATAAATAGGTTAGAGTTTGATTTTTGATCTTCTATGTACTTATATACAATAACTATCAAGGTATTTGAAGATTGAATCATGAATCAAGACATGAAAATGAAACAAAACCTATGGACACAACATTGACCTAGGTTCGGCCAAGTCCAGAATTTAGGGAAAGAAATTTCTCATGATCTTATGCTTCTAGATGATGAAAATAGAGATGATTATAAGATCATAGCAATTGGTTTCATGTCAAAAGGATTTTTCTAGAATTAGTTATGAATTTTCAAAGTTCTAGATCTAGAAACTTAAAAGTGATGAACAACTATGAAATAAACTTTGAATCAAGAAATTGATTGAAGAACATAGACATGATTAGAGAAGAATAATAGGATTCACCTCTTGGAGATAAAAAACAAGTGAAGATCCAAGAACTTTCTTCACAAACTTGACACTCAAAGACTTAAGAACTTTAGGTTTTTGAACAAAAGGCAATAGAAACTAAGTGAAAGGTGAGGAAGGGTATTTATAGGCATGTGGGCTGCGCCACTTTTGAGGACTAAGTATAAAGGAGGTGGCTTTTCAAAGGATTAAAGTGAAAATAACTCATAGGGACCATTTTGCAAAGATTCCAAAAGTATAAGGACTATTTTGCAAATTATCAATAAATGGTAATAATGACCATGTGCCACAATAAATGTGGTCTTATCTTCACTAACTTTGGCTGATTTTTCTCCATAAAATATTTTAAGAAAACCTAGAAGAGTTTAGAACACTTTAGATGGTAGTAGAATAATGTAGAATCATGTAGAAGAATGTGGAACATTCTAGAACATTCATGGCTCATCCAACAACAAATGAGGGCAGCCTTCCATCCCTCATGGGCTTGCGCATGGGCTTGGTAAATTTGGGCTTGAATTCATTTTTGTGGGGCCCACTTTAAGATTTAAGCATTAAGCTTAGGATAGGAAACTTATATGGCTTCAAATGGGTTTTATGAAACTTAAGTCATGGGTAAGGAATTTGGGCCTCAAAGCCACGGTCCTCTATTTATTTGGAACAAGGATTCTAGCCCAATTCACTTGAAAAAACTTAGAAACTAACTCAGGGACAAAAAGGTAATTAATAGAAAGTTCAGGGACTAAAGCGTAAAATCCATAAATTTTCACTTTAACCCTGAAAAACCTTCTAGACTTAAAAATATGATTCATCCCCATGAATCATCTCAAAATCCTAAGATAAACTCTTTATCTGCTCTTAGGAACTCCAAAATCCACTCCGTCGTCTACCCGATTACGTATTTTGCCTGTAAAACGTAAATTATTTTATTTTTTTACCAAAATTTTCAAATCTTCATGTATCGTAGAAAATACGATAAAAACATTTTTCATCTCATTCACGAATTAAAATTAGGTTTTCTGAGCAGCAAACTTTTACTGTCAGTGAAAACAGAAAACGGCAGACAGGTTTCCGTCTGAATTTTCAACCAAAAACTTCCCCGTAACCTTATGAAAATAAGTATAACAAGGAAATAACCTTGGTTTATCCAAAATCATTTTCTAAGTCTCAGATAAAAATATATATTTATATATTTATTACCGATATCACGAAGCAGCGAAAATCGGGGTGTTACAGTATATAACCCTTTCATTTTCACTTCATCATCTTCCTCCTTCAATCTCCATTAAAGTTCATCTTCTTCCTTTCTTCTAAAAGTTCAAGCTCTTAAAGCTTTAGTTTTTATTCATCTTTTCTACTTAAGTTCTTCATTAAAGTTCTTCCTTATACTAAGGGTAATGCTCTCATATAAATCTTTTTGCAAGTTTCATATTTTATTTCTTAGTTTTCTTTATGTGTTCTTTATATGCTTTAAACTTCTAAAATCTCTCTAAAATGGTAGAAAACTCCTTTTGAGTTGAAACCACTTTCTGTAGTCTTGTATTAACTCATATTTTCACATACTAAGAGGTTGTGTAAAACAAAAATCTCTATCCATCTCTTCCAATGAAGGCCGAATGCTTGCATTTGTGACCTAGGAAGTTTTTGTTTCAACTTTTGGAATATGATCACGTGTTTGAGTTTCTAACTATACCTTGATCTTGAATCTATAAATCTTGGAAGTTTTGATAGCTTGTTCCTATGATAGCCGAAAAATATGAATAAGTAGGCCTAGGATACTATGGTTCAACTTTCCAAGTATTGATCATGGATTTAGAACTTTTAATAACTTGTTTATTTTATATTATTAAAGCTAGTATGTGTTACTTTCATTTTTCCAAGATGATCGTGGACTTGAGCTCCATAAGATATTTGGATGCTAAGTCTAAGAGATTGGAAAGTTTAAGGATTTATAACTTGTTTATTTTATGTTATTAAAGCTAGTATGTGTTACTTTCATTTTTCCAAGATGATCATGGACTTGAGCTCCATAAGATATTTGGATGCTAAGTCTAAGAGATTGGAAAGTTTAAGGATTTATAATTTGTTTATTTTATGTTATTAAAGCAAGTATGTGTTATTTTCATGTTTCCAAGATGATCATGGACTTGAGCTCCATAAGATATTTGGGTGCTAAGTCTAAGAGATTGGAAAGTTTAAGGATTTATAGCTTGTTTATTCTATATTATTAAAGCTAGTATGTGTTACTTTCATTTTCCAAGATGATCATGGGCTTGAGCTCCATAAGATATTTGGATGCTAAGTCTAAGAGATTGGAAAGTTTAAGGATTTATAGCTTGTTTATTTTTATTAAAGCTAGTATGTGTTACTTTCATTTTACCAAGATGATCATGGACTTGAGCTCCATAAGATATTTGGATGTTAAGACTAAGAGATTGGAAAGTTTAAAGATCTCTAACCTATAAATCCTATGAAGGCCGAACCTAGAAGGTTATGGACATAGGATACCTTGTTCTTATTTTTCCAAAATGATCATGGTTTTGAGCTCTCTAACACATATGGATGCTAAACCTAAGAGATTGGAAAGTTTAGTGAATGCTAGCCTATTTTACTAGCCTTGGCCGAATGGCCTATGTTTTTAACTTAGTTGAATTTTAATTCAACTTTGTTAAATGATCATTGTTTATGAACTCCTAACACTTAAGGATCATAAATCCATGAGTTGTATAATTTTTGGAAATCTCTAACCTTAAGAACTAGTCTTGACCGAACCTAGACCTTGTGGTTTAGTGTTCTTGTTTTGATTTTAACTTGTGATTTTGTGTTCATAACCTTAGACTTCCATCGTGGAGGAAACAAGAATGTTCGTGACTTACCTCGTCAAGCATCTAATCTTCTTACCTTCACAGAAAGTAAGAGGGGATTGCCTAGGGATATTCAATGACTATATGCATGTGTGTATGTGTTTACTTGAGTCATTTGAATATTATTGTGATGTGGAGCAAACACTTGAATGCCTTGTTTACTTGAGCTATTGTGATTATTACTTGCTTTATAGTATTGTGAATTATATATATGTGATGAACTGTCATTAATTGTGATATTACTGTTGATTGAAGTTTGAGAAGTCGGACTTGAGTCTGTGCACAATGATTATAAGGATTGAAAGCCTTAATAAGCCTTGAATAGAGCTTTGAAAGTATTGGTTTCATTTATAAAAGTTCATTGTTTAAAATGCTTACTTCGAAAAGAATAAGATTCTCTGTTTTTTTTTAAAAAAATGTTGAAGTGATTTTAAGTCAACAGGAACTACCCTTTCATGATCTAAAGTTTTGTACAAGAGGAAACCTTTTTCGAACTATGTGTTTTATGAAGGAAAAACCCATTTGAAAAATATTTGACTTTATTCCATCAAGGATTTCAAAAGCAAACGAATTTCCAAATGTTTTATAAAATACTTTGTAAAGGAAATGATTTTCTCCTAAATGATTTAGAAACATTCCGGTTACTTGGATAAGTGACCGAGGTTTTGTTTTGGTTTTTGATTTTCGCTGAGCGAAAAGTAAGCACATGTGAAAGAGAATACTAGTTCGCGAGACGTCGCCTCTAGCATTCAGTTTATGCACGTGATCTGGGATCCGTGTCAAGAATTATGGACCAAGAGTCCCAATCGTGATATTATGGGCTAGGAGTCCTAATTTTGGAATTGAGGACTGTGTGTCCTAATTTCGTTGTTATGGGCTAGGAGTCCTTATTATGTTGAAATAAAACATGGATAAAATTATCATTGTTTCTACGACCACAACCTCGGACTGTGGCATCGGTCTAAGGTGTTGTGATTGAGCACTCAGACTGCATGTCCTGTGTTATTGATTTTCAAGTAATTAAAATTGTGAATAGTCGTTAGCTTTGGGCTTCGACAATGGAAAAGAGTGAACACAAAGAAAAGTCTCAATAATGAAAAGTCTTTTATTCATATGCATTTCCCCTTAGCAGACGTGCTTGAGTTATCTGAATACCCGCTTAAGATGTGGTATTCGACGAGGTATACATCCGAATGGCCGTTATAAGGGATTCGTGATGATGTTGATCCGGGTGCATGAGGTAACGGAGACAACTTGCCAAACAGGCGTATGAGCCACGATCAACTCTTTCTTTCTTAATGATAAAACGGTGATGGAATCTCATGAGATTAAGATTAGAGCCTGATGATAGAAGTGTCATGCATTATCTTTATAAGATTGATTGATTCGGGTATGAGACTCACTGAAATATTACTTGTTTACCGATGAGTAATATTTAAAATGTTAATATGCCAAGGTGTTGTATGTATCATGCGTATGGTTGTTGTGCGATATATCCGGTGTCGGTATCTCACTCTTTCATTTCTATTTGTTATTCTCTCTTCCTTTTGGTATCGCCGTATGTACATGAGTCTATATGGATCCTAATATCCCGCTTGTGCCGACAACATCGAAGACTGGGGTCTTCGACGATGCAGGGAATGCTGGGGCATGGCAGATACACCCAGGGGCGACATCTGCCACATACCACGGAGCAATCACATGACCGATTTAAATGCTGACGGAGACCCAATCCGTAGAAGCCACACTGTGGAAACTAGGAGGGTAGCTCTACCTATGATTTGGTATTACCTTCACACACTGCGAGCTCACGGACTGCTACATGAGCCACCACCTCTAGACGTAGAGCCGACAGCGTCGATCGAGGAGGATCCCGAGGAGGACCCCGAGGAAGACTTCAATGAGATCATGGAGGAGGATGAGCCTGAGGATCACGTTATGGATCATGACGATGACGACGATTCCGTTGATGAGGGTGGCGACGTTATAGATCCATTACCTGAGGTCTCGTCTCGTGGGAGCCTTTGTCCAGTGTTAGTAACCAGTTCGGAGCGTTTTGTGGCTCTATCTTGTTTCATTCCTTCATCTCAAAAAAAAAAACTATAGTTTTTAGTGTACTCGTCCATCGAGTAAATGATACTTTCCGAAAGGAACTAGCTTTGTAAATCAGAAATATTTTCGCATTTGGGTAACCATGTGATGCCGGGTTTAGGGTGTCACACTTAACAACTATTATTGATAAAAAAAAATAAAGATAATGACTCTTAAGTGTAAATAGTGAGTATCGATATCTTGTAAATATGTACTCTAGCTTGTTATCCATGTGACGTACAAGGAATATCACAATATTTATACAATTAAAAAGATTGATATAAAAATCTTTGCATGTGGAGAAAAAAATAAAAGAAGAATATTGTTATTTTAAAATATATGTTTATTTGAAAATAAAATTTAATGATAATACAAAAAGATGGTGAATATAAACAACATAAAAAAGATTGTGATTAATAAAAAAAATCGCTTCGAAATCTATTTGATTTATTTCTCCTTTTTTCCCATGCAAGTTAATCATTTTTAGAAAATATATTTATTTATCATATTATTATTTTTATTCTATCTTGAAAATCTAATTGATTTAATTTATTTCTCCTCTTTCCCCAAGTAAGCTAAACATTTTTAGAAAATATATTCATCTATCATATTATTGTTTCTCTCTTCGAAATCTATTTGATTTATTTATCCTCTTTCCCCGATGCGAGTTAACTATTTTTAGAAAATATATTTTTATTTCATATTAATTTTTTATTATATCTTGAAAATCTATTTGATTTATTTCTCCTCTTTTCTAATACAAATCAAATATTTTTATAAAACATATTTGTCTATCATATTATTTTTTATTCTCTCTTGAAAATTGAATTGATTTGTTTCTTCTCTTTTCCTCTAGCAAGTTAACTGTTTTTAGAAAATATATTTAGCTTCATATTATTAATTTCTTCTCTCTTGAAAATATATTTGATTTTTCTCTTCTATTTTACTCGTGTAAGTTAACCATTTTTAGAATATATATTTGTCTATCATATGTTTTTCCTTCTTGCTTGAAAATCTATTAATTTATTTCTCCTATTTTCCCTGTGCAAGTTAAATGTTTTTAGAAAATAAATTTACCTATCATATTACTTGCCATCGTAATCTATTTGGAATTGTTTCCTACTGTGGTACATACCTTGTGTGACACCCTTTACCCTGCATACGATAAATATAAAATAAAACATATGAAATAGACAATAAAATAATTTAAACTGAAGAGGTATCATGTATCACATGATTTGAAACATAAACAAGGTAACATAGCAACTACATAAAAGAAACATAAACCAAAACATAAAACATAAATTCCAAATCCCGATGTCACATAATCAAAGCTGGTAACCAATACCGGATTACATCAGAAAAACAACTAAACATAAAAGGTCCTAAATTATGAGTAAGCGGTTTCCTCGGGATCACTCCTCAACAGGATGCTCATCATCCTCTGCATAAACAAAGGTACATGCAAGCAACAACAACAAATAGGGAGTTAGAAACTATACGTATAAACATAAACGGTAATGGAATAGGGAGTAAGATGTTCACACAACACAAAATATCACAGCATGGCAGTATTTAACATGTCAATTTCATTACATCATATCAACTAAAATATACTATGTGATGTAGTGTTACTTCACTACTCCATATGCATGTGGATCCATAACAAACTCAGGAACGACTTTGGAGTTACATATCCACATTGGCCAACAAGCACCGACAGTCCACCAAACCATGGGTGGACCCCTTGGATAAACAATTCACCTTACTCTCGGGCGAACTCCTCTGTCATTGTAACTTCCACCAACTAACAACTCCATCAATGAATGCATGTAATGCTAACATACAATCATAGCATCAAAGCCACCTCCATCCACACCACTAACCATGGTTTAACAACTTTGACCAATAAGCATCAAAGCCAACTTTGACCAATAAGTATCAAAGTTTAACAACATCAACGTGAAATAACTCATCGTTATCGTCTTAACCAACATTAGCATCTTCATCATTAAATGTTTCTATAAGGCTTATAATGTTTATTGTATATTTGGACGATCTCTCTTGTTTTTACTTTACTTTCGGTCTCATTTCACCATGGGAGGAATTTGGGTGATGCCACAAAAATTACACTTAAGCACGGCGTGTTGGCTTTGAGCACAATGTACACGTCTAGTAGAACGTTCCTGAATTGAAGGCACCGTTCTTCGTTCTAAGGAGCCTCACAAGCTCTCCTAAAACACTCAAGATCATTCCTAAATGTCCTTTACTATCTAAGGAGCCTCTTTGCTATCTTCATGTCTTATGAACATTAACTACTAATTTTTAATCTTAGGCTCAATACTAACATCCTTATGTCTTAATTAACGCATTTTTATAACAACGACAACTCATTATTTCACGGCATTGCAGCACAATGCATTTACTAATGACATTCAATCATTGTCATCAATATTACAGATACATCACACCAAAATTATATGAATCATATAAACAGACATTCTCATTCCCATATCAACAATAACAATTTATAGTTAAACATCAATTAAGACATATAACACATAAAAGGGTCATGGGTTAACCATCATCTTACGCTACCCTAAAACCTATATGTTCATACTAATTCCTTCTCCCCATATCTGGCGTGACGGTCTAAATCTACGGTAAACTAGAGTGAACTCTAAACTCGACTCCCTCGAATGGTTCGACAGGTTCAACACGCCTTGGTCAAGAACATAAAAAAAAGGAAGAATAATTAATATCCAATTCAAGAAAACAAAAGGAGATTAATAAAGGTTTACAGGATTACCTTAGTTGACACTAACGCACGGCTTACCCTCCAATCGCAAAGAGAAAACATCGAGGGATTCGACGAAGAGGTTAAAGAAAAGATAGAGGAGAGGGTTTTTGTCGCACAAGGATTGCGAGAAAGTGTCAAAATGAGGGTTATGGCTCGTAACCTTCTCAACCCGACGTTTTTGTGCTGTCAGACCCCGAGCACGGGGTTGTTCTCAATACCGAGTAGGGGGTTGTGCTTAAAGGAGCACAGTGTCTGCAACAACCTTGTCAAACACTTGATTTTGACACGGCCATGCTCAATTGAGCACGGGGCTGTGCTCGTGGCTCGCGAAGCCACTGGAACACACCCTTGAGCACGGGGTCATGCTGCACATGAGCACGGTGCTCATGTATCAAGAAGGGATTTTTGACCAGGAAATCATCCTTATATGGTTAAATGAACTTTTTGGTCCCTACATTTTAGGTGAGTTTCGGTTTTGGTCCCTAACATTTTTTTTTGCAATGGTTTTGGTCCCTGAAAAATTCAAAACATTGGCTTTAGTCACTGGAGTTAGATAGGCCTAGTCCTAATTTCCAACCTAGGTTTGGAGGTTTCTATATGTGTCTTGAAGGCTGCAAAAAGGGTTTTATAGCTGGTTGTAGGCCATTCATCAAGGTTGATGGCTGCCACCTAAAAGCAAAGTACAATGGACAACTATTGATAGCATTTGAAATGGACCCAAATGATCAATATTTTCATCTACCAATGACCCCAAAAGACCCAAAAGATCAACATTAACACATATACTCACAAGGAGGGGTCGGTTTACATAAACTATTTTTTACTGACACGTCTTTACTCTCTCTCTCTCTATATATATATATATATATATATATATATATATATATATATATATATATATATATTTATATATATTATATTCATATAAAAATTGTATCCTTTAGTGTTTTGTCTCGTTCTTGTAGATCAGTTGTATCTTAAAGTAACCAAACTCAACATATAAGCATACTCAAAAAAACAATCATATTTCCTCTTAATCAATGATGCATATTTCAGTATATAACAATATTATATCGAATTTATTTCCGATCATTGAACTTTAGCTCTTCTAATGGCTCTTTGAATACATCCTAATATTTGTTCACTTTATTTTACATACCATTCTTATACTAAATGCAAAAGTAGAATAAATGACTACTTTAGAAACTATTATATAATCATATTGCCTTTATTAATTAAAGTAGATAGATATTTATAATTATTTGGCAAAGTTGTAGCTCTCCATATCTTCTATGGGCAAACATATGTAAGATCACTTGCATAATATAATCTGATACACTCGAGACTAACATAAAAACTAAAATGTACAGAGAAATATAAAAAATGAAAAATTATGACAACTTAACTGTTAAATGCAGTGACATTCATTCATAATGCACACCCCACGCAAGCCAAGAGGACAAAAGTCTATACAATCTTCATCATTCTGACAGAAACGACCTGCTGCTATGATGTAAAGTGGAAATGAAAGTATGTTATTAAAACAGAAGGAAAGCTTATCTATAAGGTAAAAAAAAATTGAAAAGGAGGAGAAAAGGGCCCACTTACCATTGGTTACAACAAGAAATAGGGAAAAGAAGAGGATTAAAGCATAAACACACTTGAGAGTTTCGGCCATGCTTTTGCTAACAAAACCAGAGGTGGTTTAATCACTTTATAGTGTGAAAAAAATGTCATTTTCGGTTTATATCAACAATATAATTTTGTAGCACTTTTGGTGTTGCAAGAAACTCATTTGTAATCTTAAAATCATTTTTATGTCTCTTAAGTACATTAATGTGTCATGTTTGTCCCCTTAATTCGTTCAATTAATCACTTGACCTCAATAAGGTTCTCGCATAAAAACACTGCTGGTCATTGGAGCTCATTCCTCTTCTCTTTTTTTCTTTACCAACCTTTCTTTCCTTTTTTTCAATTTTTCCCTTTTTTTTTTCACCTTTTAAAGTTACATAGGAACAAAAGCCAAAAAAGAAATAATAGTGTTGAGTGATAGCAAAGCTAGTTGTAGAAATGGTGCATGAAAAAGGTGGCAACATATTTCAACCAGAAATAAAAAATTATCATAGGATCCAAATTAATTCACATCAAATTAATCAAGGACTACTATTTATTCAATATTCTCATTTTCAACAATTTTACGATTCATATTAATTAGTAATAACATTGTTGAGAGTTTCAGCCATGGTTTTCCTCATCCTTGTGTAACAAACCAAATGGTTAGACCACTTTATAAACACCAATCTGGATTTACATCAATTATATAGTTTTGTAACACTTTTGGAGTTGCAAGAAACACTTTCGTAAAATTAAAATACTTTTTTGTCTCTTAAGCACATCAATATGCCATGTTGCTCCCTTTAACTCACTCAACAACTCCTTTGACCCCAGTAAGATTCACACCTAAAAATGTTGCTGGTCATCAAAGTTCATTCCCTTTTTTTTTACCAACCTTTCTTTCTTTTTTTATGTCCTTTTTTTTTTAACCTTTTCGTGACACATAGGAACAAAAGAGCAAAAGAGAAATAATAGTGTTGGATGATTGGTTGATAGCTTGTAAGAATGGTGCACGAAAGAGGTGGCAACATATTTTATGTATAAATTGAAAATATCATAGGATCCAAGTTAATTCACCACTACTAGAAATCTTTTTGTTAACTGCAGATTTTCCTGCGAATTTTGTTAAAAAATTAGCAGGAAACAGGTTTCATGCAGTCTTTTCTGTAAATTCTATCTATAGATAATATCTTGGTGGGTAATTTTGTCCTATGAATTTTAATATGTAGGAAATTTCCTGCAAATTTTCTTACAAAAATTTTAAATACGTAGGAAATGTCAAAATTTCCTACGAAATTTCTTACAAATTTAAATCTATAGGAAAAAACTTAATTTTGGAAAAATTGAACCAAAATTCTCAGGAAATTCCCGTGGAAAAAATCAACAGGAAAATCCGCAAGTAATCCATTAATTTCTAGTAGTGCACATCAAATTTAGGACTTGCATGATTTATTCAATTTTCTCATTCACAAAAATTTTACGATTCATCTTTGTTGAGTCAAAAACCATTTTGAACTTCATTTTTATTGACAAGAAACTTTCTAACGCAAATTTCTAGTTTTTTTAGATTTATATTACAAACGGTTGCCTGTTGAGATTGTTTTGTTAGAAAATAATGTTTTAAAAAAATAATTTTTATTAAATAGAGAAAGATGAAGAACATCAATAAAATTAAATAGAGAAAATAATGTTTATAGTCTGAGAAGTGTATATTACATTGTCCTTAAGGATTATTTAGCCACAATGATATTTTTTTATCAAACAAACCAATGGCATGCACAAGCATCACAACAGAGGAAGACATCCCAACTAGGTTGGAACCTCAACCTATACAAATGGTGATAATATTGCGAATATCTCCAAGATTTAATAAACTCTTATAGAATAATCTAGTACACAAAAACACCAAGATTTAAATCAATTCACTCAAAAGAAAAGGAAGAAAACCAAGTGGTTGAGTGCAAGTGGTTAACACACTTCTACTTAAGGACGAATGTTCGGGCTCTGCCCGAGTTCGATCATAAGGTATGCAACAACCCTTGACCAAGCTTTACTAACCGTGCGGCCGACTCGGAGATTAGTCACATAGCGGGTCCAAAGGATTTAAGCCGTGGGATACTTCGAGGGCTCACTCGGTCCCAATGACTAATTAGGGTGAATACCAAACAAAAAAAAACAAGGAAGAAATATGTTTAAAAACAACCAGAATTTGTAAAAAAAAAATTTGAAAAAGAAGGAAAAATTCAACACTATTTAACAACTACTGCCCAAATTTAAAACAAAACAAATAAAGAAGAATGATTTTCTTCTTCGTAGGCACAAATCGTCAATCCGATCCCTCAAGAAATGGACGTTCAGCCACCTACTGAAGCACCACCTTTTATCATTCTAATGATTTGATCCAATAATTAAGAAATATTAAGAGGCGTCAATGGCACATTAAAAACTAAAGTTATCAGATTATATAATCAAACTCATTAAAATTTATTAAGGAGTAATAAAAGCAAATTAAAATATTAAAGAAAATATTATAGGAAATAAATTATAATAAATAAACGAATTTAATTTTTTTCAAATATAAAATTATTTTGAAATATTTAAATAAAATATCCAACAATCCCCTGTATACTTCAAAATAATTTGCGAGAAGAATTAATAAAAAAAATATAGTTAATCACATGGCAATAAAATATCCAACAATCCCACGTATATTCCAACATACGTGTGTCTCTATCTTCAAATACAAAATATATTCACTATTGCCGCAATCACAATATATAAACACATAAAGAGTTAGTTTAACTCATAATAAAATATTTTCTAAGAAGTTTTTGCAACCACTCAGCCTCATTATCAGCCAATTTCAGAGTAATAATCTTTGACCCGGTCCACTGTATATTTAAGAATAAAATGTTTGGCTAATCTCCAAGTAATTAGATCACCACAAAGGGTGAATACATAACCAGAGCTCCAATATCATCATATCATTGTAAAGAGGAGAAAATAGTTTACTCACCGGGAGATACAACAAGAAATAGGGAAAAGAAAAGGATCAAAATATAAACACACTTGAAAGCTTTACTCATATTTTTGCTCCTCTGCATGTAACAAACCAAAAGTAGTTTAATCAGTTTATAATGTGAAAAAAATGTCATTTTCGGTTTACATAAACAATATAGTTTTGTAGCACTTTTGGAGTTGTAAGAAACCCATTTGTAATATTAAAATCATTTTTATGTCTCTTAAGTACATTAACATGTCATATTTGCCCCTCTAACTCACTCAATTAATCACTTGACCTCGATAAGGTCGTTCTCGCATAAAAACATTCTTTTTGTCTTTTTACCTTTTTGAGATACATAGAAACAAAAGCCAAAATATTGATTAGCATTAACAAATTTGAGAGTTCTTTCCATGTCTTTCCTCACAGGGCCGACCACATGGTAAAGCTTCTAAGCAGCTTTAGGCCCCAAAATAATTTCTAATTTTGCAAGGATTTTAGACCTCCAAAAATATCTCAAAATCAAAATATAATTTTTTTGTATTTGTTTTTCAATTTATAATATTTATTTTTGTCCCTCTCTTAAGTGTTGTTGTATGTACACACATAACAAATATTTACATCAACTAAAATAATTTCTCTTTAAAAATATAAAAAATACAATAAAAATAAATTTTAAATATAATATTATTTTTTAAAATTATTTTATTAATTTTAAAAAAGCCTCACTAAACATTCGTTTTAGGCCTCAATATAGGTTGGACTGACGTACCCTATTTCCTCATCCTTATGTAACAAACCAATTAACCAAACAATGGTTAGACCACTTTATAATGTAAATAAACACCAGTCTCGATTTACATCAACAATATAGTTTTGTAACACTTTTCAAGAAACCCTTTTGTAATATTAAAATAAACTTTTTTTTTGTCTCTTAAATACATCAATATGTCATGTTGCTCCCTTCAACTCACTCAACTGATCCTTTGACCTTAGTTAAGTTCTCACATAAAAATGTTGCTAGTCATCAGAGTTCATTCTTTCTTTTTGTTATCAACCTTTATTTCTTTTTTATGTCCTTTTATTTTTACCTTTTTGTGATACATAGGAACAAAAATACAAAAGAGAAATAATAGTTTTGGATGATAGCAAAGCTAGTTGTAGAAATGGTGCACGAAAGAGGTGGCAACATATTTCATGCGTAAACTGAAAATATCATAGAATCCAAGTTAATTCACATTAAATTTAGGTATTTGCATGATTTATTCAATTTTTTCTCCTTTGTGTTGTGTTTGGGTTGGTGTATCTCTTGTACCCTTTTAATAAAACTTTGTTTGCTTATAAAAAAGATCAATTTTATCATTCACAACATTTTTACATTAATATTGAGTCAAAGACCCTCTTGAACTTTATTTTTAATGACAAGAAATTTTTTAATGCAAATTTCAAGTTTTTTGAGATTTGTATTACTAATGGTTGTTTGTTGATGCAGCGTACTTGATGGAACGAACAAGGATTCAACAACTCGTTGATTCGACGAATACCCGATAGGTTGACAACACGAAAACTGAGAAAACTTCTCAGATTTTATTAAATATCAAGCTGCCTCTAGTGAAAGCTAAAACAAATATATATGGTGTCAACAAAACCCTAAAGCAAAAAACAAAAGAAATACCAAAAAAAAGGTCCTTACATAACAAAATTGAAAAAATACCCCTAAAATTATGGTAAAAGTAAAAATTGTCGTTTTGACCCCTTAAATGATGGAATTTGGCCAAAATCACGCGACGTGCAATGTAGCGTTTTGCTCAGAAGGTCGTTTCCATATGAAAAAGAGTGCTCATTTGTCAAAATCGGACATTGTTGACTTTTCGGTCAACTCTACACTACATCATCCTCTCCGAGGTGGAAAAGATTCGCCCTCGAATCAGATGCCATCTCATCTTCAGAAGAAGAAGTATCACCAGAGTATGGTATAAGGTGATTGACATTGAAAACATCTGAAGTATGAATATGACTAGGAAGCTGCAAACGGTAAGCATTCTGGTTGATCTTTTCAGTAATTTCCAGCGGACCAATTTTTTGAGCAGCAAGCTTGTTATACTCATGAGCAGGGAAACGGTCTTTGGTCAAAATTTCCCAGACAAAATCGCCAATAGAGAAATCAACAGGTCTACGTTTCTGGTCAGCTTTCAACCTGTATTTTTCAGTGGAAGCAGTCAATTGGGAGTAGGTTGGTTGGTGTATCTGACGGAGTTGGTCCACTACTTGGGATCAATTGATTTGCAAGTTCTTGGCTAAATATTTTCCCCCTTCGAAGTCTGCCAAGTTTAGTGCTGATATTACGAACTTTGCACAATATGAGCATGAGTCCTTATATGAAGCTTGGGAGCACTTTCAAGATTTGATTAGGAGATGCCCACATCATGGTTTTCCGGTGTGGCAACAGATTCAGATGTTTTATAATGGACTTTCTTCTCAGAATAGATCCAGTATTGATGCTGCACGGGGAGGAAGTATTTGTAAGAAAACTCCTGAAAAGGCATATGCTTTGATTGAAGAGATGGCTGCCAATAATTATCAGTGGCCATCAGGTGATAGACATGTAGTCAAGAGGCCAGCTGGAGTTTATCAAGTGGAATCAAGTGCAGCTTTGGAGCTTAAATTGGAAGCTATCACTAAGAAATTGGAGACATTGATGCAAGCACAGACACAATCCATACCTGCATCTCCTGTTCCTTGTGATCATTGCGGAATGGTAGGACATGAGAGCATAGACTGCCAAGTGGGTAATCCTTTTGCCCAGCCAGCTGAGGAGGCTAAGTATGTTGGCAATTCCAACCGGAATTAGAATGATCCATTTAGTTCTACTTATAATCCTGGTTGGAGGAACCATCCCAACTTCTCTTATGGAGGTCAACAGAAGAACCAAAATCAGAATCAGGGCCAATATCAGAATGTCTATAGACCACCATATTTGCCAAATCAAGGTCCTAGACAAGAAGATAGAAAGTCGAGTCTTGAAGACACAATGATGAAGTTCATAGAGAAGACTGATGGTAGAATTCAAACATTGGAAAATCAGATGTCTACTCTTGCAACATTAATGTCTCAAAGGGTGCAAGGTACACTACCCACTCAAACTGAACCTAATCCAAAGGAGCAAGCTAAAGCTATCACCCTTAGGAGTGGCAAAGAGTTAAGTGCAGCACCTCAAAAGGAAGAACAAGTGGTTGCAAAAGAAAAGAAAGCTCTTATTGAAGGGAGCACTTCTGAAGAGGGTGAAAAAGGTAAGGTTGATCATGAGCCATAAAAGGTAAACATCGCTTTCCCTCAAAGGTTAAAAGATGAACATCATGATAAGCAATTTGCTAGATTTATGGAAATTTTTAGAAAATTGCATATAAATATTCCATTTGTTGAAGCTATATCTCAAATACCCAAATATGAAAATTTTTTGAAAGAAATAATTTCTAATAAAAGGAAATTAGAGGGCTTTGAGTTGGTAAGGTTGAATGAGGAATGCTCTGCCATTCTTCTTAAGAAACTACCACCTAAATTGAAAGATCCGGGGAGTTTTACTATTCCTTGTTCCATTGGTAATTCTTATTTTGAAAAAGCATTATGTGATTTGGGTGCCAGTATAAATCTAATGCCTTTCTCTGTCTTTAGAAAACTTGGCATGCAGGAACCTCAGCCCACTAACATCTCCTTGCAGTTAGCAAACATATCCATCACTCACCCACGTGGTATCGTGGAAGATGTTTTAGTTAAAGTCGACAAATTTGTTTTCCCTGCAGACTTTGCTGTTTTGGACATGGAAGAAGATACGGAGGTCCCAATTATTTTGGGAAGAACTTTCTTAGCAACAGGGAAGACGATAATTGATGTCCACCAAGGGAAGTTGACTTTATGTTTTGGTGATGAAGAAGTTGTTTTTAAAGTCTTTAATTCTATTAAAAAACCTTCTTCTTTTGCTTCCTGTAATTTTATTCAGGATGTTGATGTCACTGATGCGGTTGTTTCTAGCAATTTTCAGGATCTAAGGATAGAGGATACTCTGGAGAAAATTCTTACTATAGAGGATCATGATATATTGGTGGGAAATGAAGATGAAGAGATTTTGTTATATCTTGGAGCTCATCAATTGCAAGGAAAATGGAGAGATCGCCGGTTTGAGGAGTTGGAAAAGGGCAATGCTCCAAAGTACAAGCCTTCGATTGAAGAAGCCCCCGAGCTTGAATTAAAACCTCTCCCCTCAAATCTTAAACATGCATTTTTGCAACCTCCTTCTTCTTTGCCAGTGATTATCTCCGCTCCTTTGACATGTACCATGGAGGAACAGCTCATGGGAGTTTTGAGGGATAACATGGAAGCTTTTGGGTGGACAATTCATGACATCAAGGGTATTAGTTCCGCCATTTGCACTCATAGGATTTATATGGAGGATGATTATGAGCCTCGAGCACTACCTCAGCACCGCCTCAAACCGAACATGAAGGAGGTGGTTAAAAAGGAAGTGATCAAACTTCTTGATGCAGGTATTATCTATCCTATTTCTGACAGTAAATGGGTAAGTCCTGTTCAATGTGTTCCTAAAAAGGGAGGTACCACTGTCATGGAAAATGATAATAATGAACTCATAGCGATAAGGAAAACAACGGGGTGGCGCATGTGTATTGATTATAGAAAATTAAATGAAGCCACTAGAAAAGATCATTTTCCTTTACCTTTTGTTGACGAGATGCTTGAAAAATTAGCAGGGCACGAATATTACTGTTGTTTAGATGGGTACTCTGGTCATATGCAAATACCAGTGGCTTTACAAGATCAAGAGAAAACAACTTTTACCTGCCCATATCGTACTTTTGCATATAAAAGGATGCCATTTGGTTTATGCAATGCCCCTGCCACTTTCCAAAGATGCATGATGGCAATTTTTTCTGATTTAATTGTGGAATGCATCAAAATTTTCATGGATGATTTTTCTGTCTTTGGTTCCTCATTTGATAATTGTTTGCATAATCTAAATCTGGTGTTGAAAAGATGCAGGGACACTAATTTGGTGCTAAATTGGGAAAAGTGTCAATTCATGGTGCAAGAGTGTATTATTTTGGGGCACAAGGTATCCACCAAAGGTATTGAGGTAGACCCTGCCAAGGTAGAGGTTATTGTAAAATTACCTCCACCGAATTCTGTGAAGGCAGTGCGTAGTTTTTTGGGACATGCAGGTTTTTACAGGAGATTTGTTAAAGATTTTTCTAAAATTGCTAAGCCCATGACAGACCTTTTGGTTAAAGATGCCACTTTGGATTTTTCTGATTTGTGCTTAAAGGCATTTAATTTACTAAAAGAAAAAATTAGTTAGTGCCCCTATTGTTGTGGCCCCTGATTGGACTCTTCCTTTTGAGTTAATCTGTGATGCCAGTGATATTGCTGTGGGGGCAGTTCTGGGTCAAAGGAAAGATAAGGCATTTCATACTATATACTATGCTAGCCGCACTCTAGATGATGCTCAAAAGAATTACACTACCACAGAAAAAGAGTTGCTAGCAGTAGTATTTGCTTTTGACAAATTTCGTCATTATCTTGTCCTTTCAAAGGTTGTTGTCTATAATGACCATTCTACTATTAAGCATTTGTTTAAAAACAGGATGCGAAGCCTCGGTTGATTAGATGGATTCTTTTGCTCCAAGAGTTTGATTTGAAAATTAGAGATAAAAAGGGTACAGAAAATCTTGTGGCAGATCACCTGTCACATCTTGACCAGAGTGTGATGCAACCTTCCGATGATGGGGAGGTCAAGGAAGTGTTTCCTGATGAGTGTCTCTTGGCTATTTCCACTGCTCCATGGTATGCAGACATTGTTAATTATCTCACTAGTAAGGTTGTCCCTACGCACTTCTCTTATCAACAGAAGAAGAAACTTTTTTCTGATGCTAAACACTATATGTGAGATGAACCTTATTTGTTTAAAGTATGTGGGGATAAAATGATTAGACGTTGTGTGCTTGCTGACGAGATACCTTCTATTCTTGAACATTGTCATTCTAGGGAGACTGGTGGTCACTTTGGCCCTAATAGAACTGCATATAAAGTTTTGCAATGTGGTTTTTATTGGCCTACCATCTTTAAAGATGCACTTGAATTTGTGAATGCTTGTGATAGTTGCCAGCATAGCGGTAATATTTCTAGGCGACAAGAGATGCCCTTGAATAATATTATGTGTGTGACATTTTTGATGTTTGGGGAATTGATTTCATGGGACCTTTTCCTAAATCTTTTTTAAATGAGTATATTCTTGTTGCTGTGGATTATGTTTCTAAATGGGTGGAGGCAGTGGCCTTACCCACTAATGATGCTCGGGTTGTGGTAAATTTTTTGAAAAAAAAATATTTTTACATTATTTGGCACGCCTAGAGCAATCATAAGTGATGGTGGCACCCATTTTTGCAATAAACAATTTGAAAATCTCTTGATCAAATATGGTGTCACCCATAAAATAGCTACTCCCTATCACCCCCAAACAAGTGGTCAAGTGGAAATTTCTAATAGGGAATTGAAGAGGATTTTGGAAAAAACTGTTAGTGCATCCATAAAAGATTGGTGTTTAAAATTGGATGATGCATTATGGGTATACAGGATTGCGTTTAAAACTCCTATTGGTATGTCCCCTTACCGTCTTGTCTTTGGTAAGGCTTGTCATTTACCTGTTGAGCTAGAGCATAAAGCATATTGGGCACTAAAATTTCTTAATTTTGATGCACAACTTACAGGTGAAGAGCGGTTGCTCCAACTTAATGAATTGGATGAGCTTCGTCTTGAAGCTTATGAAAATGCCAAGTTGTATAAGGAGCGAACAAAAAAAATGGCATGATAAGCGCATTCAGCAGCGTGAGTTTCATATTGGTGAAAAAGTTTTAATTTATAACTCACGTTTACATCTTTTTCCAAGTAAATTGCGCTCACGTTGGTATGGACCTTACACCGTGACACAAGTTTTTCCATCTGGTGTGCTTGAGGTTTCTACGGATGATGGTAGCACTTTCAAGATCAATGGACAACGTGCTAAACATTATGAGGAGGGTGTTCTTCATATGAAATATGTTGCCTGCCTTCAGGATTGACTGTCTCTATGCTGACCGTCAGGCTCAAGACGTTAAACAAGCGCTGCACATGAGGCAACCTGTGTTTCTAAACCTTTTTATCCTTTTTATTTTATTTTATTTTGTTATCTTAGGACTTAAGTGTAGGTGGGGAGGATTTTCTTTTCTTAATTTGTGTTTATTTCTCTTTGCTTTCAAAAAAAACTTGAAGGGAGACACAGTTGTGTCTATTGAAGACACACCTGTGTCTAACTCTCGTATGCGGTGGCCTCTCAATGAGACACAGTTGTGTCTCTGAATGACACAGCTGTGTCTCATCCCCTTTAACGCTAAAGGATATGTTTTTATAAAAAAAATTATAAAAAAAACCCTAAAACCCTATTTTTCTTCTCTGCTTTTTCTCTACCTTATCTCCCCATTTATCTTTTTCGTCTCAGTCTCTCCCCAAAAGCCACCACCTACACTTGTTCCCTGCTCATTTCACCACTGCCGCACGCACCTCCGTTATTCCGGCCAGCACGTCACCTCTATTCACTCAGGCCACCATGACGCAGTGGCGCGTTGTGCTCAGTCCCTCCGCAAAGGCCACCGCCGCACGCACCTCCGTTTGGCCGTCACCGCCGTGGGCCGCTGCTGTATTCTGGCCAGTACGTCACCTCTGTTCACTCAGGCCACCACGATGCAACGACTCCTTTCATCATCCCTGTTATGTGTGATTCTCCTCCACGCATCCATGCTTCGCGGCGCATCCGTCTCTACTGCCGCTATACGCTGCTTCATCTCTCCTTGGGTTTCTTGATTTGGGTTTGGGGCACCATTGGGGTTAAGGTTATTTGTGTTATACTGTATTCATCCCCTCTACCAGGTATGCTCCTCTAGATTAACCTTTTTCTGGCATTCACTCCCCCTTTCAGTTACTGAATGTTGAACATGATTTGTGTTTTGGAGGTGGGGTGAGATTGCTTGTTACCATTGCCAGATGTTCTTGATTTGGTTTACAGCTATTAATTTAGGAATTTTTTTTTCTGGATTGTTATGGCTGTTATTGCTTCTCTCTTGAATCGGGTTTGAACTTGCTTGATTCTTGTTGTTGTGATGTGCTAACTTACTCATATTAATTAGCTATCAAACCTCCATAGTATCTTGATTTTGGGGATTTTTGGGGTTGCGGACCTGCAGTCTTTGTTAGTTTCATTCTGTTTCCTTTGGTATTACGAGACTAGTGTAGGTGTTACTTACTTGACATTCTACACATATTAATGCTTGGATTACTCTTTGAAGGCATGTCTGTGAACTTTGAATTATCCTGATGATTATGTGGTTTTGGTGCTCTTGTATTTTATTTTGTTATGCTCTTAGGTATGATGGGGATTAACTTATGCATTATTGCTTGGTTCTTTGGACTGATATAGTAATTTTGCATTTTCAGGAACTATGCCACCCAAGCGTCAGTGCCCTACTGATAGGGCCAGCACTTCTCAAGTTGCTCTTCCTGATGTCTCTGTCACCCACATGCTGGTATTTGAATCCTCTGTGCATCAGGAGCGATTTGAAATACTTCAGAAGTTCCATCTTGTCCCAGCCAAATGTCTCGATGCTCATACCATTGATGACTTTGGTGTCCGTAGGCAGATTGAGGATTATTTATGTAGCGCTGGATGGGAGCATCTAGCTGCCATTCACTGTGATGCTTATCGAGAGACCACTCTCGAATTTTGGGTGACATTGAACTTTGATTGCTCGGTTCAAAGCCCGGAGGAGCCTGCTACCATAGGATTCCGTCTTAATCGGCACAGCTTTTGCATGTCGCTGACTGAGTTTAATATTCACATGGGCTTTGAGACATTTGCTTCTGTGCAGACCCCAGCCTACCAGGGGGCCCTATTTTCTCCTCCGCCTAATTTCTTTGATGCCATCTTTTGGACAGAGATTAGCCGGCTAGGACAGCCTTATAATCCTAGTCAGAGTAAGGCCTCTATGCTTTGTGACCCCGTTCTCCGATGGTTGCATCGATTCATATTTCATGGCATTAATGGTCGTTCTCAGAGCACGGCCGTTGTGACTAAGATGGACTTGTTCTTTCTATGGTGCTTAGTGCATGGCAACCGCCGCAATCTGGGATACTTATTCTTGCAGGATCTGAGGCAACAGGAGAAGCCCAAGGGTAGGGACCAACAACGATATTTTACCTTGGGTTCCTACATTACACATCTGGCTCGTAACCTTGCTGCCTTGCACCCGGGTGTCACACATGCAATCCCCATGGAGCCTATTGATCGAGACTTGTTACTTCGTATGGGCGTTGTTCATCAGGTTCGACCCGGGCATTTTGCATTACTTAGAGCTGCTCCAGTTGACCCTCAGGAGGTCGATGTAAATGCTGGTGATGATGATGATGTTCCTGCACCGCCTCCTCCTACTATGGATGATATTGTGGCGCACTTAGATCGTATGGAGGTAGATATTCATCGATGACTTGACTAGCTCTTCTAGTTGATTGAGGCTCGCTTGCCACCTCTTCCACCTCAGTGACTGTATTTCTCTCCTTCGTCCTCTGATGACATTCACCATGTGCCGAATCACTTCAGGGAAGTTTCACTCTTCTTTCTCTTTTGGTGGTGGTTTTATTTTTGCTATCTTGACATTGAGGACAATGTTGGGTTTATGGTGGGGTACCAATTATTTTTTTGAAAATTTATTTCTGGCTCCCCATTTATTTTTGAAAATTTGAAGAACTACACTTGAGTATTGTGAATAATTAGGCAAGATGTGACTTTGAATTTTTGGAATTAATGTTAGGCAGATAGAGATATTTTTCGAAGGGCACTTCATTGCTTATGAGAGATTGTTTTGCTAAGTGATGTTTTCCCAGTTTGATATGACATGATGTGATCCTAGTTGAAAATTAGCCTGTTTGCTTGCATTTGCTTTTCTTCTCAACTTAGCCCCAGAAAGTGAGTTTTGAGCCAAATTGATTGGATTTTCATTTTGAATACAATTTTCTTTTGGGAGTGATACTTCTCTAGGTTTATGTGTTCTAGAACTTGCTTTGATATCTTGTTGAGACTTCAATAATTCGCATGCATGCTTGAAGGTGATTAAGGCAATTAGGATTTATTGTTCTTGACCTCCTGAGTTGCATTGACAAAATTATTCCCTTATTTGCCCTATTTGAGCTTGATATGAAATTTCCTTGCTTACCCCTTTTTGAGAATTTCAGGTTGAATGTATTTGATTATTTTGATTATTCTTGACATTGGGTGAAGCATGTAAATGGGTTGATAAAAGGTCATTGAAGGTTATTTGTGTGTTGATGGATAGAAAAGCAGAAAGCGAAAAAAAAGACAAAAAGAAAAAAAAACAAAGAAAAAAATCAACCCATGTGGATTCAAATAAAAAAATATGATAAAAGGAAGATTTTTGGTGAAGTATAATGGAAATAAGGTTGGAAGTGAAAGATTATTATGTGCTTGTGCATTGAGTTTCACTTGTTTTCTTTTCAACCTGATTTTACTATGTTGTGACTTATCCAAATTATCTTCATCCTTTTTATCCTACCTTTTATTGTTCCCCCGTAGCCCCGATACAACCATTGCAAGTCCTTTTGATTCATGTTGTGCATGTGAATAAGAAAGTGGAGATGAGATTGACAATCAAGCCTATGGTAACGCATCTTCCTAGAAGAAGTTTGGAGTGATCTCTTTGTCCTTAATCAGTTGAGTGATGGAAAGTTGAGTGATCTTATTTGTTGATTAGGAAGTGATGCTAGTTGAACTCAAGCTTCTAATTGTACTAGGTACTGATTGTTCATATTTGACTGATTTTGATCCTTGGCCTGACTGAATTCATTTGTTATGAAAGCCCTTTGATTTGTGTCTTTGGAAGCTGAAGTTAATCCTGAGTTTAATGTTATTTCTTTGCTTGAGGACAAGCAAAACTCAAGTGTAGGTGGTTTGATAACATGATTTTATATAGCTTAAAACCATGTCCTCATTGCAATTATTCATTGATTTTTGGCTATTAAAGAGATGGATTCTCATAAATTGTGATTACTTTTGCAAATTATTAAGAGTGGACTAAGTTGGAGCATAATTGGAGGAAAAATTGTATTTTTGGAGCTTAAAACGAGGTGAATTAAGAGTTGGGGCAAGAGACACAACTGTGTGTCCTGATAGACACAACTGTGTCTCCAAAAAGTGGACGTTTCTCTCTCATGGAGTTCAACACAGCTGTGTCTCCATATAGATAAAGCTGTGTCTAATCGTCGTATGCGCTGTTCTTCCGAGAGACACAGCTGTGTCTCCTAATAGACACAGCTGTGTCTAGTCCCTGGAGCATGGTTTTGCCAAGAGACATAGCGGTGTCCCCTAATAGACACAGCTGTGTCTATTCTGTTTGTTCTGAAAATATCAGTTTTACCCTTTTTATTTTAGTTTTAAATAGGGTTAGAACCTTAGTCCAGGAACGATCTTTTTTCGAGAGGCTGGAGACGGTTAAAAACACTGTTCTTGGGGTTAGCTATTGTGAGAGTTCTTCCAAACCTTTGGAGCGATTCAAGAGCAAGGCAAGGCACTTGAAGAATCAAAGTGGAGATTACTACTGTAAAAGGGGTTCTTTTTCCTTGTTTCTTCATGTACCTTTATTTGGATTTGGTTCTCTTTTATTCTATGGATAGCTAAATACCATTACTAGGGTTATGGTGGATCTTGCTACTTGAAACTCTTTTCCTAATTTAATATGATTTCATGATTTTGCTTTCATATAGATTATTCTATTGCTTTAATTCATGTTAAGTTTTGATCACTCTTGGCGTGTTTGAGTTGATTGATTGATCGGCGGCCGTACCGCAATTAATTGACAGACATATAGAATAATTGATGTTAGGATTATTGCATGATCAAACTTTAATCCTAGTATTTCAATCAGGTTAATCAATTAGATTAATTAACCTCTCCGTGCTTTATGCTTTCTCAGGATTTGAATTTCTTACATGACCAAATAGGAAATTAATTCGGGGAAAAGATTATTAATAGCCAATGACCAAACGTATTAATAGAATTCGTTGAGGGATTGGTATATGTTGCTTAATTCAAAAATCATAAAGAATTAGGAATTGGGAATTATTTGACAAAGCTGAAATAGATGGGACTGAGTTTTGTTACTTAGTTAAATTAAGGTTAGGATTTTGGCTTAAGGGGTGGAACCAGGATGTACCTTTTAATCCTGGAGAAGTAGCAACAAAACTTGAATGTCTTAGACTTTGGAGAAAAAGAAAGGAACCAAGACAGCCAGTAGCTTGGTGTGCTCCACCTTCTAATAGGATTAAATGGAATGTAGATGGATCTTCCAGAGGCAAACCGGGTCCTGCATGGATTGGAGGGATACTTAGGAACGACCAAGGAAATGTTCTAGCAATGTTTGCAGCCTCAGTAGGTGTAAAAGACTCAAACGAGGCAGAGTTTATGGCCATTGTATTTGCTCTTGAAATGTCTTTACAACAAGAATGGATTAGAGGAATGGAGATTATCCTAGAATCAGATTCAAGGAATGCTCTAGCTTGGGTTAACAAGCAGGAAGAGTGTCCCCGGGATTTGCGGTTTTACTGTAATAAAATGAAAAATATCCTTCTTATTCTAAAAAAATGTTAATTTTGTGCATATAAATAGGGAAGCAAATGAGGTTACTGATTCTCTTGCAAAGGAGGGATCTCTATCACAAGGTAGATGGATAATGTGGCTGTGAACTCAAAATCCTGGAGACTATAGAGGTGTGACAATGTTGAAAAGAGAGTCCGAACAAGTAGTGAGAGAAGATGCATATGGTGATAGGAGGCAAACTGTTACATTTCCTTAATGGCCTTCTTGATGTTATATTCTAAAACTAGAAATAACTTAGATAAGAAAAATGGTAAATTAAAGTAGGGTGAGGATTTAAATCTGGCTTAATGTCTTTTGGAGAATAGCCTGTCATATTGTGCTTTTACAGGGACTGAACAAGGCTGAACTAGCAATTAATTTTCTGGAGTTTTAAGAGAGCAGATTTCTGAAGCAAGAATATTGAAGGTTACCTGGCCTAATAAAGACTGATACAGGAGTTTGCATTAACTTGTATTGTTTATTCTTCTTTATTTGTAAAGCTTTTTCTGGTGTTATGTTTTGTTAGATCAAATAGGGCTTCTTGCTGTAAGCTATTCTCAAAGGTGTAAAGTTAGCCTTGAATGCATTAAGGGGGGAAGGGCACCTGACCAGCACATGATAGAATAGTGTCATGCTCTTCTCAACATAGAAGGTAACTCTGCTGAATGATATATGGAGTTATACTTTCAACCTCAATAAGGAGTGGAAGGTCTGGATTGGTGTACCTACTGGAAGTGCTCAATATGCTTTGGTGTTACTTTTGTTTTTTTCTTTGGTTTATATTATGATGCACGGCTGGATTCGTGCTTGATGTTTTATGGGTGTTTTATCTTTGTATTAATGTTATTATGACTTTATATGGTGTTTTGTTACTCCCTAGCATAGGATACTTGTAATCAGAACAGGTGGTGTATCTTTGTTTTTGGTCTAGCTTGTTAGCATATGATAGAGTGCGTTCTCTGCAATCCTTCCTAGAAGGTGGGTAGAGTTTCTCACTGTGATGCTGTAGCTAGATGCTTATTAATGAATTTCTAAATTATTGGGAAAAAAATCTAGAGGGAAAAGGACAAGTGATGTGAGGAGAAAGGTATTGAAAATGAAACAAGTTTGAGAGAGTTTTGTGTGCTCCATCATGAAAGTGTAGTCTCTTTTATAGAGCAAAAGTGCCTTAGCCCATAAGGATTATCTCCCTCTCTATTTTTTTCTTTTCTTGTTATTATTTTTTTTATTTTTAAGTTACTTAACCTCCTTGTGACTCCCCTTCTTGGGACATCACACATGGTAACACATGACTAACACGTAGCGAACCGTCCAGAACCACATCTCAAAAATCAGGACTCTCAGTAGCCAAAAACAGACTGATGAAAACACTACCCCAAAAATGAACTCATCCTACAGCTGGTTGGAGCTAATGGTAACCATTGGGGAGACTGTGGTGATTATCCCCAACCTCAGCAGGAATGTCTAGTGAAGACACTACTGCCCCCGCTCCCACATCGGGAGAATCATCATCATAATCAAGTGAATGATACTCAGGCTCCTCCTCTATGAACTCCTCAGGGTCCTCCTCGACCTCGGGAATCAAAACAATCGGCACAGAAGGTGATGCAGGTGCTGCCGCAGGCAAAGGCTGCACTATCGGAGGATGAATCTCTAGCTCTCCCTGGTCCACTAGATGCTGTAGTAAAATCCACATCGGAGGTAATGATACCTCGATAGTCTCCACCGTATGCGTCTCTCGCTGAGGTCCCGTCGCTAGCGTGCCTTCGATCGTTCGTACTTGGCCAGTATAAGTGGTGCTATGTTCCCTTGGGTTTATCACCTATGCACCAACATTCGCAGCATGCTTAAATGTTAGGGAACGTATCCCCGTATGAGCCAATGCTACCCCCGGCTCCATCTGTACTCAGATATAAATATATGCCACACAAAAGAGAAACCAACAAGGAAACGCGCAAGGATGAGATACCAATATATGGATTTAAACACGATAACTACATGCGCGACACACAAAACAGCATGTAGGCATATATAGTCATAACAACATAAAATTCTCATAAATAAACAAGTAGTTTATCAATGGGTTTCACACCCGACAATCAACGTCATTTATAAAAGTGCATGACACTTCAACGTTCAATGTCTAACTTTTTACTTAATCTCCGAAGATCCCAACATCGTGTAAATGAGATGATCAAGCTCGATTGCCAAATAAGGCACACCATATTTACCATAGCACACTGTCCAATACAAGGCACAATGATCACTGTATATGGTTTTCATTGTCCATCAAGGCACAATGATACACCGTAACATGGATACCATGTCCACCAAGATACCATGATTAACACCGTAGGCATGTCTGCCGAAAATGCATGTAAACCATTTGTTCTCGTTACTTTTCTTCGTGTTCGCTCTTTCCTTGTTGAAGCTCTAAGGCTCAAGACCATTCAACATTTTTAACGTTTTAAGATTTTTCATCGTCAACACATGATACGAAGTCCGAGTGCTCAATCATGAATCCCTAGATCTATGCATCCGTCTTAGGTTCATGGTGATATAAAACAACATTCACCTTTAACAACGTTCATCACAACATAAATAGAACACAAAGTCCATAACACCGTAACACGGATCAAAGATCTACGTTGTAACACCCTGTATTTTACTGTTTAAATAACAGTAATACATATAAATATGTTTATAAATTTATTTGAGTTTTAGAAAATTATTTTAAATAAACGGAGTTTACTACTCAATCCTACTTGACCGTAGGAAGCTACGATTAAAATTTAGGTTGGAAAGTCAGGCGAAACCCGGCTCGTGAATTCCATTGACAGTATAATAATACTGCTCAAAAGACCTAATTTTAATTCGTGAACGAAGGACTTAAGTTTAGTATTTTATTTTCTACAATTCTGTATTTTTAGAATTTTTTTCAGAAAAAATAAAATAATTTACGTATTACGGGCGGAAAGCGTAATAGGGTAGACGACGAAAGGGATTTTAGAGTTTCTAAAAGCCGATAGAGGGTTTAACTTAGGATTTTGAGATGATTCAAGGGGATGAATCATATTTTTAAGTCTAGAAGGTTTTTCAGGGTTAAATAGAAAATTTATAAATTTTACGTTTAAGCCCCTGAACTTTATGTAAATTACCCTTTTGTCCCTAAATTAGTTTCTAAGTTTTTTCAGGTGGATTGGGCTAGAATTCTTGTTTCCAATCTCAAATGGCCGTGGCTTAGAAGCCCAAAATTTTCTAGTTCATGGATTGATTCCATAAAGCCTATTTGAAACTATATAAGTTTCCTATCTTAAGCCTAATGCTTAAATTTTCAAGTGGGCCCCACAAGAATGAACCCAAGCCCAAACTAACCCAGCCCATGCGCAAGCCCATGAGGATTGATGGCTGCCTCATTGTTGTTGGATGAATCAAGATGTTTCTAGAGTTTTCCACAATTTTCTACATCATCCTTGGTTATTCTTCAACATTCTTGATTCTTCTCAAATCTTCATGAATTGTCTTCACCTATCTTTGACTCATAAATTCAGCCAACAAAGTCAAGATAAGCTTGCATTAAATGTGGCCAAATCATCATCATGACACTTTATTGACAATTTGCAAACTAGTCCTTCAACTTATGGAATCTTTGCAACTTAGTCCTTAGAACTTAATTGCATTTGAATCCTTTAGCAAGACAACTCATCATCATCTAGATCCTTCCTAAGATGGCGCCACTATCTCTATAAATACCATACTCTCACTTTTCACTTAGTTTCTTTTGCTATTTGCTTCCAAAACCCTAAAGTTCATAAGTCTCTTAGTGCTAAGTTTGTAAAACAAGTTCTTGGATTTCCTTTGTCATTGATCTTCAAGAGGTAAATTCAAATCTTCATTCTTAATCATATCTATGTTCTTTATCGAGTTTCTTGATTCAAGGCTTATATCATAGTTGTTCATCACTTTAAAGTTTCTAACCCTAGAATTTTGAAAAGTCATAATAAATTCTAGAAAAAATCTAATGATGATGAAACTACTTTCTATCTTCTTGATATCATGCATATTATCTAAATCCAAGAGCATGATGTAATCAAAAATTTCTTTCCTAAAAATCTAGCCTTGGCCGAATCTATCACATTAGGGTTTGTAGAGTTTTGTTCATGTGTTGTCATGTATGATCATGTATTCTATATGGCATGTATGACTACACACTCTAATCCATGTTAGTTTCTTAAAATGAATATCTTACTCAAAAATCTTTATGTTGGCCGAAACCCTAGGTGGGTTAGATTTGTTGAGTTTTGTTTAAAGTTTTCCTTAATGATCTTGTTAATCAAGCTATTAGTATGTATGCTTAATAAATCCAAGTTGGTTTATTAAACTAAGAACCCTAGCCCTATGAACCTATTGAGGCTGAATCCATGTATAAAAGAGTTAGGAAGTTTTGAGTTTTAAACTTAGTTATTTAGTCACTAATCTATGGTTTAGGTTAATCAAGGATCATTAATCCATAACTTAATCATGATTAGAAGTTTTAGTCATTCAAAAACCCTAGAGGCCGTGACTATGTATTAGGGTTTAGAATGTTTTAGTTTCTTGATTTGTAATTATTTGGTTGTAATGATTGAAGGTTAGTTGAGTACGACGTTTACGAGGTAACCGAAATTCCGAAGGAATCTGTAAGTTCACCAAAAAGTCTTCAAGAGGTAAGAGGGGAACACCAGAGGATTTATTCAATGGCTATATGCTATCCCGTGGTTGTTTGTAATTATTTGTTTGTTAGTATTTATTTATTTATGTTGTTTATTGTTGTATTAATTGTGTCTGTGTGGTTTTAATTGCGTTAAATGTTTATCTGCAATTATATTATGCTACTGTGATGCATGATCTGCGTGGGAAATATCTGTGATATAATTGTTGGTTGATGTGTGAGAAGCCTGACAGTGGTCAGTGCACAATTAAGTAAGTCGGATAAAAGCTTTAAGAAGCTTCGCAAATTATATTCAATGTTTTAACGGTAAAATATTGATATATAATATTAAAGGAATTTTATTTTGAGGAAAATGAGGAGTTTTGGAAAATATTATTATTTTAATAATTTATTTCTAGAAAAGGGAATTATGAGTCACAACGAGCTCGAAACCGTGAAAATATTTTCGCACTGCTGAATTTTACGTAAGAAAACCCAGAATATTACAAAATATTCTTTTATAAAATTAAATGGGGAAAATAAGTTAATCAGGATTTTAAAAAATTAATTAAGTGGAAAAAGTTAAGTTTTGGCTTAAAAAGCCTTAAAAATAATATTTGACGGCAAATTTGGAAAAAGTATAAATGGCAAGTATTTTCGAAACGGCAGTGCCTATTTTGAGGAAATTAAACCTCAAGTGACTCATTGGTTTGTGAAAAACTAAGTTTTTATTATTTAAGGATTTTATAATGAATTTCTACCTTGGAAAAGAATTCCTGAAAATCAAAAGTTGATTTAACCGTGTTGAAAGTACAGTTGGACTTAGTAACCGAGACGTCGGGGTACTAATGTTCTGTGTTGTGATGGACTCAGTCATTTGGACTTTGAGGGCCTGTATTGTATAAGTGAGGTATACCGTGTTGAAACATTGAAGATGTTTTCTAGTACCACGAACCTAAGACTGGTGCACCGGTCGAGAGGTGTCGTGATTGAGCACTCGGACAGTGAGGTCCTGTGTTGTGATGAAAGTTTTAAAAGTGTTTTAAAACTATGTGAGTCATAAGCCATTTTGAGCTTCGGCAAAGAAAGATTGAACACAAAGAAAAGAACGAAATAAAAGTATTTTACATGCATTTGGCAGACGTGCCTGCGGTTTGTGGTTTAATGCATTAATTACCAGCGGCGAAAGGTAATTCCGTTATGCATTTAATTCATGTGCCTAGTGAGGACATGGAGCCCCCATCTTATTTGCTATTGGTGCCCTGAGTGTGGACATTAGCAATGTTTAATTGTCTTGTGTACCTGGCCTTGTGTGCCTATGTGGATGGGAAGAGGTTGCGCACCAATTAGCAGAGTGCCAAGTTAGCCAGTGTGGCTATGGAGCCTGATCAACTCATTATATGTTGGGATATCTCATGAGATTAGGACGAAAATTAGATGATGAATATGAAGTGTCATGCATAATTTTGATGGATGATGTTTGGGGTGTTGAACCCACTGATAAACGATTTGTTTATAAATGTTTGTATTTGGTAAATGCTGATGTGTTTATATGGTGGCTAGTATGTAGTTATTGAGTAAGATCCATGTATTGGTTTCTCACTCTTACACACATTTAGATGAACCCAGAAATACCCTTGGTACAATCGAGGGTTCAAACGATCACTTTTGATCGTGAACAATACGGTGGTGCCTGGGAGAATAACCTTGGGGCACTCAGCGCCACCTACCATGGATCGAGTAGAGAGGTGATCGGTACAGTAGAGGAAGGACCACAACAGAGGATTCATGTAGTGGAGACGGTCGAGGTATCTCTACCTCCAGTTTGGCTTTACCTACAGTACTTGGAAGAGCACGAATTGATGGATCCACCTCAACCACATCCTCTTCAGATATTAGGACCCGAGGAACCTCCTGCTGAAGTGAAGTTAAATGAGGGAGAGGAAGATCCGGAGGAATACATTGAGGACGATCCTGAGTTTCAACCTCCTGCGGTTGATGATGAAGATTCTTCAGATGATGCAGTTGTAGTAGAGGCATCATCGTCAGATTCGTCAGCTGTAGGTAGGATTGATCATCATGATCTTCCCAATGGGTTTTAGTAGCTTGACCAGCTTAGGTAGAGTCTTTGGCGTAGTGAGTCTTGACAGTTTTGATCTGGCTTCAGAGAGCCATGAGTTATGAATGTGGTTCTGAACTACTTGTTGCCGATGTGTATATATCTTTATTTTCTCTGTTTAGTTTGATAGAGAATAGCCTGTGCTTATGAGGGCTCTTTTGTTATCTCCTATTATAAGTTTCATGTATGTAAAAGGTGATATATATATATATATATATATATATATATATATATATATTTAAATAAATATATATATATATATATATATTGTGTATGTTTGTAAGGGTTCTATGTTATGAAAAAAAAATCCGCACTATTTTTGTAAAGAAACGTTTAATTAAAAATATATTTTCCGAAAGTAACCAGCGTTAATAATTTCATTTCCTTTCTTGGGTAATAGTGTGATGACCCTAGATTAGGGTGTCGCAATTTGTGGTATCAGAGCTGGTCGAGTCTTTCGGGAATGTTGGGAATATAGGTTTGTGATGTCTTTGTTGTGTGATCTCTCACTTTGACTTGTTTTTAATTACTTATTAGAAGTAATGTGTGGTAGTGAGTAAGTTTGCGTTTCAGTTTCTGGTTTGGTCTAACTGATTTTAATTAGTAGGTCAGTTATGGAACCAGAAGCTGGACGTGGACATGGTCGTGGACGTGGACGCGGTCGTGGACGAGGCCGTAAAGGGGGTCGTGTTGGTGGTCGTGGCAATATTAATGAGGAGTATGAAGAAGGAGTGGACTATGCGGCTCAAGCAATGGAGAATATGGCAGCGGCAATTGCAAATCAAACTGCAGCGATGAATGTCCAGAATCTGCAAGCTGCGGAAGGCAAGGCTTTGATTGCATTTCGAAGCCAAAATCCTTCACAGTTTGGTCTGGATGCTGATCCTGAGAAGGCTGATCTGTGGATCCAGGAGTTGGAGAAAATCTTCGAGTTGGTTGCTACGCCGGCAGATGTTCGGGTTACTTATGCTGCTTTTCTATTGGTGGGAGATGCGGAGTATTGGTGGAAAGGTGCTAGGCTGCTGTTGGAGGCTGAGCATCAAGACATTACATGGGATGTTTTTCGAACTGCGTTCATGGACAAATATTTTCCAGAGAGCATAAGGATCTAGAAGGAACGACGATTTCTGGTATTACAACGGAGAGAGTTATCTGTAGGGGAGTATGCGGCGAAGTTTGAATCGCTGGCTAAATACTTTCGTTTCTTTCAAGCTCAACCGAATGAAAGCTAGAAGTTTGAACGATTTGAAGCGGGAATGCGATTTGAGATTAAGGAGTCCGTTTTACCTTTGCAACTTCGTAATTTTCAAGCTCTAGTGGAAATGAGTCGTAAGATTGAGCAGATGAGGAAGGGAAAGGATAATAGAGGGAACGTTGGTGGATCTTCTCAATTCAATAACCATAATCAGAGTTGGAGAGGAAAACAAAATTAGAGGAAGCCTTATTTCCGTCCACAAGGAAATAATCAGAATCGACAACAAAACCGTTCAAATTTTATTGCGTCAGGGAGTGGAGGTCAAAGAAATCAGAATCAAGGTCAGATTAGGAGATGTTTTAACTGCAGAGATCCCAGTCACATGTCGAATGTTTGCCCTAGGAGGGAATTTAGATGTTATAACTGTAATCAGTTGGGACACGTGATGAAGGACTGCAAAGTACCAAAGCGGGAGTCGACTGTCAATAACATCGGAGCAAATAAACCGACAGCCAAAGGGAGAGTTTATACGATGAGTGGGACTGAAGCTTCAAATTCTGACGATCTCGTACAGGGTAAGTGTGACATAAATGGTAATCTTTTAACTGTACTATTTGATTCGGGTGCAACGCATTCTTTTATCTCGATGGATTGTGTGAAACTGTTGAAATTGCCTGTTTCTTCCTTGTTGTGTGATCTTATTGTTTCAACCCCTACTGCTAAACCAGTGGTAGTCACTTCTGTTTGCTTGAATTGTCCTATCATTATTCAGGATAAACGTTTTCTTGTTAATCTGATCTGCCTTTAATACAGTTAGATGTAATTTTAGGCATGGATTGATTGTCTTCTAACCATATCTTGATTGACTGTGCTCGTAAAACCCTAGTTTTTCCTACGGATGAGATTTCTGGATTGTTAACTGCTAATCAAGTAAAAGATTCTTTAAAGGAGGGAGCGCAAGGATACATGCTATTATTTTCCTTAGATGTTAAGAGTAAGTTAGACTTGCAGTGTATACCAGTTGTCAATGAGTTTCTGGAAGTTTTTCCTGAAGATGTACCAGGATTACCACCTGTTCGGGAGATTGAGTTTGCGATTGATCTGGTTCCAGGAACTGGACCAATATCCATAGCACCATATCGAATGTCACCATCAGAACTTGAGGAATTAAAAGGACAATTAGTGGAACTGATGCGGAAGGAATTCATTAGACCTCGTGTATCACCTTGGGGATCTCCAGTTTTATTAGTGAAGAAGAAAGACGGAACTTCTCGGTTATGCGTAGATTTTCGTCAGTTGAATAAGGTGACGATTAAGAATAAGTATCCACTTCCAAGGATAGATGATTTAATGGATCAGTTACGTGGAGCAGTTGTTTTCTCAAAGATAGACTTACGTTCGGGTTATCATCAGATTCGCGTGAAGGCAGAGGACGTTCTTAAAACTGCGTTTAGGACACGTTACGGACATTATGAGTATCTTGTGATGTCGTTCGGAGTTACGAATGCTCCAGCAATATTCATGGATTACATGAATAGGATTTTTCGTCCTTATTTAGATCAGTTTGTCGTTCTTTTCATCGACGATGTTCTAATCTATTCTCCCAATAAAGAAAAACATGCTGAACATCTCAGTGTGGTTCTCCAAATTTTAAAGGAGAAACAACTTTACGCGAAACCTGAAAAGTGTGAATTTTGGTTAGACCAAGTTCAATTCTTAGGACACATATTTTCGAGTGAAGGAATTGCTGTCGATCCGTCGAAAGTTGAGACTGTTTTGCAATGGGAAAGGCCTAAGACGGTGACAGAAATTCGTAGTTTTGTGGGTTTAGCGGGATACTATAGAAGATTCATTGAGGGATTTTCTAAAATAGTAGGACCTCTTACCCAATTAACTCAAAAGGAGCAAGCGTTTGTATGGACTGAAGCATGTGAAGAAAGTTTTCAAGAGTTAAAGCGAAGGTTGACTACTTCACCGGTATTGATACTACCTGATCCCCATGAGCTTTTTGAGGTTTATTGTGATTCTTCACATCAAGGATTAGGATGTGTATTGATGCAAAACCGGAAAGTCGTGGCATATGCTTCAAGGCAATTGAAGATTCATGAAAGGAATTATCCTACACATGATTTGGAGCTAGCAGCAGTGGTATTTGCTTTAAAAATCTGGAGACATTATTTGTATGGAGCGACTTTTAATGTTTTCAGTGACCATAAAAGTTTGAAATACCTGTTTAATCAAAAGGAGCTGAATATGAGACAGAGGCATTGGTTGGAATTTCTAAAGGATTATGATTTTCAACTATAGTATCACCCTGGAAAAGCAAATGTTGTAGCAGATGCTTTGAGTAGGAAATCAATGCATATATCGGCAATGATGGTTAAAGAGCAACAGTTGTTGGAACAATTCCGAGATATGCGATTGACAATTAAGACATTTCCAGGAAAATTGTGTTTGTGTATGATTACTGTTTCAAGTGGACTGATGGAGCAAATTAAGGAAAAACAAGAAAGTGATCAGTATCTACAAAGAGAAAGGGAATTAGTGCGGCAGGGAGCTGTGTCAGAATTTAAAGAAGGAAATGATGGAATCTTAAGGTTTGGTGAGAGGATTTGTGTACCAAATGATGTTGAAATGAGGAAGTTAATTCTTGAAGAAGCTCATAGGAGTAAGTTGAGTTTGCATCCCGGAGCAACTAAGATGTATCAGGATTTAAAGAAATTGTATTGGTGGCATGGCATGAAGAAAGAGGTAATGGAATTTGTAGCTGCGTGTTTAACTTGCCAAAAGGTTAAAGTGGAACATCAAAGACCAGCAGGGATGCTACAATCTTTAGACATTCCAGAATGGAAATGGGATGGTATTGCGATGGATTTTGTGTCAGGTTTGCCAAAGACTCGGAAAGGGTATGACTCTATTTGGGTAATAGTCGATCGATTGACAAAGGCAGCTCACTTTTTACCAGTTAATGTGAAATACTCATTGGAAAGACTAACCCAGTTGTACAATGATGAAATTGTTATGTTACATGGAGTGCCTTTGAGTATTGTTTCAGAGCGTGATCCGAGATTTACATCAAGATTTTGGCAAAGTCTGCAAGAGTTATTGGGAACGAAACTCAGATTGAGTTCTACGTATCATCCTCAAACGGATGGACAATCAGAGAGGACTATTCAGTCTCTTGAAGATTTATTGAGAGCCTGTGTGCTGGAAAATGCTGGAAGCTGGGATGAATATCTATCATTGATAGAATTCACTTACAATAACAGTTTTCACTCGAGCATAGGAATGGCACCCTATGAAGCGCTGTATGGTCGACGGTGCAGAACGCCTTTATGTTGGTACCAGGATGGTGCGAGTTTCATGGTTGGACCAGATATTGTGCAACAAACGACGGAAAAGGTGAAAATGATCCAAGAGAAAATGCGGACAACTCAGAGTCGACAGAAAAGTTATGCTGACAAGAGACGACGACCTCTTGAATTTGAGGAAGGTGAGCATGTGTTTTTGAGAGTCACGCCAACGACTGGGGTTGGTAGGGTAATTAAATCCAGGAAACTCAGTCCTAAATTCATTGGACTATATCAAATTCTTCATCGGATAGGTCCTGTAGCATATAAAATTTCTTTACCACCGTTTCTATCCAATCTTCATGATGTCTTTCATGTTTCACAATTGAGGAAGTATATTCCTGATCCATCTCACGTAATTGAACCTGATCTAGTACAACTAAAAGAAAACATGTCTTATGAGACTTTACCTGTGAGAATCGCGGATAAGATGACTAAGCAGCTCAGAGGTAAACAAATCTCGTTGGTCAAAGTTATTTGGGATGACGTGACTGGAGAAGCAACGTGGGAAGTAGAAGACAAAATGAAGTTACAGTATCCTGATTTATTTACAAGTACGTAATTTCGAGGACGATTTTTTTTTAGTGGGGTAGTAATGTAACACCCTGTATTTTACTGTTTTAAATAACAGTAATACATATAAATATGTTTATAAATTTATTTGAGTTTTAGAAAATTATTTTAAATAAACAGAGTTTACTACTCAATCCTACTTGACCGTAGGAAGCTACGGTTAAAATTTAGGTTGGAAAGTCAGGCGAAACCCGGCCCGCGAATTCCATTGACAGTATAATAATACTGCTCAAAAGACCTAATTTTAATTCGTGAACGAAGGACTTAAGTTTAGTATTTTATTTTCTACAATTCTGTATTTTTAGAATTTTTTTCAGAAAAAATAAAATAATTTACGTATTACGGGCGAAAAGCGTAATCGGGTAGACGACGGAAGGGATTTTAGAGTTTCTAAGAGCCGATAGAGGGTTTAACTTAGGATTTTGAGATGATTCAAGGGGATGAATCATATTTTTAAGTCTAGAAGGTTTTTCAGGGTTAAATAGAAAATTTATAAATTTTACGTTTAAGCCCCTGAACTTTATGTAAATTACCCTTTTGTCCCTAAATTAGTTTCTAAGTTTTTTCAAGTGGATTGGGATAGAATTCTTGTTTCCAATCTCAAATGGTCGTGGCTTAGAAGCCCAAAATTTTCTAGTTCATGGATTGATTCCATAAAGCCTATTTGAAACTATATAAGTTTCCTATCTTAAGCCTAATGATTAAATTTTCAAGTGGGCCCCACAAGAATGAACCCAAGCCCAAACTAACTCAGCCCATGCGCAAGCCCATGAGGATTGATGGCTGCCTCATTGTTGTTGGATGAATCAAGATGTTTCTAGAGTTTTCCACATTTTTCTACATCATCCTTGGTTATTCTTCTACATTCTTGATTCTTCTCAAATCTTCATGAATTGTCTTAACCTATCTTTGACTCATAAATTCAGCCAACAAAGTCAAGATAAGCTTGCATTAAATGTGGCCAAATCATCATCATGACACTTTATTGACAATTTGCAAACTAGTCCTTCAACTTATGGAATCTTTGCAACTTAGTCCTTAGAACTTAATTGCATTTGAATCCTTTAGCAAGATAACTCATCATCATCTAGATCCTTCCTAAGATGGCTCCACTATCTCTATAAATACCATACTCTCACTTTTCACTTAGTTTCTTTTGCTATTTGCTTCCAAAACCTTAAAGTTCATAAGTCTCTTAGTGCTAAGTTTGTAAAACAAGTTCTTGGATTTCCTTTGTCATTGATCTTCAAGAGGTAAATTCGAATCTTCATTCTTAATCATGTCTATGTTCTTTAGCAAGTTTCTTGATTCAAGGCTTATATCATAGTTGTTCATCACTTTAAAGTTTCCAACCCCCGAATTTTGAAAAGTCATAATAAATTCTAGAAAAAATCTAATGATGATGAAACTACTTTCTATATTCTTGATATCATGCATATTATCTAAATCCAAGAGCATGATGTAATCAAAAAATTCTTTCCTGAAAATCTAGCCTTGGCCGAATCTATCACATTAGGGTTGGTAGAGTTTTGTTCATGTGTTGTCATGTATGATCATGTATTCTATATGGCATGTATGACTACACACTCTAATACATGTTAGTTTATTAAAATGAATATCTTACTCAAAAATCTTTATGTTGGCCGAAACCCTAGGTGGGTTAGATTTGTTGAGTTTTGTTTAAAGTTTTCCTTAATGATCTTGTTAATCAAGCTATTAGTATGTATGCTTAATAAATCCAAGTTGGTTTATTAAACTAAGAACCCTAGCCCTATGAACCTATTGAGGCCGAATCCATGTATAAAAGAGTTAGGAAGTTTTGAGTTTTAAACTTAGTTATTTAGTCACTAATCTATGATTTAGGTTAATCAAGGATCATTAATCCATAACTTAAGCATGATTAGAAGTTTTAGTCATTCAAAAGCCCTAGAGGCCGTGACTATGTATTAGGGTTTAGAATGTTTTAGTTTCTTGATTTGTAATTATTTGGTTGTAATGATTGAAGGTTAGTTGAGTACGACGTTTACGAGGTAACTGAAATTCCGAAAGAATCTGTATGTTCACCAAAAAGTCTTCAAGAGGTAAGAGGGGAACACCAGAGGATTTATTCAATGGCTATATGCTATCCCGTGATTGTTTGTAATTATTTGTTTGTTAGTATTTATTTATTTATGTTGTTTATTGTTGTATTAATTGTGTCTGTGTGGTTTTAATTGCGTTAATTGTTTATCTGCAATTATATTATGCTACTGTGATGCATGATCTGCGTGGGAAATATCTGTGATATAATTGTTGGTTGATGTGTGAGAAGCGTGACAGTGGTCAGTGCACAATTAAGTAAGTCAGATAAAAGCTTTAAGAAGCTTCGCAAATTATATTCAATGTTTTAACGGTAAAATATTGATATATAATATTAAAGGAATTTTATTTTGAGGAAAATGAGGAGTTTTGGAAAATATTATTATTTTAATAATTTATTTCTGGAAAAGGGAATTATGAGTCACAACGAGCTCGAAACCGTGAAAATATTTTCGCACTGTTGAATTTTACGTAAGAAAACCCAGAATATTACAAAATATTCTTTTATAAAATTAATTGGGGAAAATAAGTTAATCATGATTTTAGAAAATTAATTAAGTGGAAAAAGTTAAGTTTTGGCTTAAAAAGCCTTAAAAATAATATTTGACGGCAAATTTGGAAAAAGTATAGACGGCAAGTATTTTCGAAACGGCAGTGCCTATTTTGAGGAAATTAAACCTCAAGTGACTCATTGGTTTGTGAAAAACTAAGTTTTTATTATTTAAGGATTTTATAATGAATTTCTACCTTGGAAAAGAATTCCTGAAAATCAAAAGTTGATTTAACCGTGTTGAAAGTACAGTTGGACTTAGTAACCGAGACGTCGGGGTACTAATGTTCTGTGTTGTGATGGACTCAGTCATTTGGACTTTGAGGGCCTGTATTGTATACGTGAGGTATACCGTGTTGAAACATTGAAGATGTTTTCTAGTACCACGAACCTAAGACTGGTGCACCGGTCGAGAGGTGTCGTGATTGAGCACTCGGACAGTGAGGTCCTGTGTTGTGATGAAAGTTTTAAAAGTGTTTTAAAACTATGTGAGTCGTAAGCCATTTTGAGCTTCGGCAAAGAAAGATTGAACACAAAGAAAAGAACAAAATAAAATATTTTACATGCATTTGGCAGACGTGCCTGCGGTTTGTGGTTTAATGCATTAATTACCAGCGGCGAAAGGTAATTCCGTTATGCATTTAATTCATGTGCCTAGTGAGGACATGGAGCCCCCATCTTACTTTCTATTGGTGCCCTGAGTGTGGACATTAGCAATGTTTAACGGTCTTGTTTACCTGGCCTTGTGTGCCTATGTGGATGGGAAGAGGTTACGCACATATTGGCAGAGTGCCAAGTTAGCCAGTGTGGCTATGGAGCCTGATCAACTCATTATATGTTGGGATATCTCATGAGATTAGGACGAAAATTAGATGATGAATATGAAGTGTCATGCATAATTTTGATGGATGATGTTTGGGGTGTTGAACCCACTGATAAACGATTTGTTTATAAATGTTTGTATTTGGTAAATGCTGATGTGTTTATATGGTGGCTAGTATGTAGTTATTGAGTAAGATCCATGTATTGGTTTCTCACTCTTACACACATTCAGATGAACCCAGAAATACCCTTGGTACAATCGAGGGTTCAAACGCTCACTTTTGATCGTGCACAATACGGTGGTGCCTGGGAGATTAACCTTGGGGCACTCAGCGCCACCTACCATGGACCGAGTAGAGAGGTGATCGGTACAGTAGAGGAAGGACCACAACATAGGATTCATGTAGTGGAGACGGTTGAGGTATCTCTACCTCCAGTTTGGCTTTACCTACAGTACTTGGAAGAGCACGGATTGATGGATCCGCCTCAACCACATCCTCTTCAGATATTAGGACCTGAGGAACCTCCTGCTGAAGTGGAGTTAAATGAGGGAGAGGAAGATCCGGAGGAATACATTGAGGACGATCCTGAGTTTCAACCTCCTGCGGTTGATGATGAAGATTCTTCATATGACGCAGTTGTTGCAGAGGCATCATCGTCAGATTCGTCAGTTGTAGGTGGGATTGATCATCATGATCTTCCCAATGGGTTTTAGTAGCTTGACCAGCTTAGGTAGAGTCTTTGGGGTAGTGAGTCTTGACAGTTTTGATCTGCCTTCAGAGAGCCATGAGTTTTGAATGTGGTTCTGAACTACTTGTAGCCGATGTGTATATATCTTTATTTTCTCTGTTTAGTTTGATGGAGAATAGCCTGTGCTTATGAGGGCTCTTTTGTTATCTCCTACTATAGGTTTCATGTACGTAAAAGGTGATGTGTGTGTGTGTGTGTGTATATATATATATATATATATATATATTGTGTATGTTTGCAAGGGTTCTATGTTACGAAAAAAATAAAATTTCAGCACTATTTTTGTAAAGAAACGTTTAATTAAAAATATATTTTCCGAAAGTAACCAGCATTAATAATTTCGTTTCCGTTCTTGGGTAATAGTGTGATGACCCTAGATTAGGGTGTCGCATACGTGCTTTTATTATAGAACACTAGTATCACGACGTGTCGGTTACTAGGTTCACATTTCAACGTTTACATCATTTTCGTTCTGTGAAATACAAATACAAAACAAAATCTACACAACTTATCCAAGTTGTCAGAAATAACACCGTTTAGTAAAACCCATTTACAGAAAATCATTTCGGTTTGAAATTCATTTATAAAACCGTCAAATCACCAAGAAATTCATTTTCCTCTGAAAATCTCTGAAACCTTAGTTCTTGAAAAAGAAGTCATTTGAGACTAACTCTCTGTCCAAATAAACACTGCTGTTTTTAAAAATGCTTTCCGTAAATATTTTCGGAATTAACCGTCGTTTAGCATTTTAAAAACGTTTTAAGTAAAAATTTAACTTTTTCTCTAAAAATAATTTTCTCAACATAATAATTAAGTTATTTTTGAAAATTAACTTTTTCTAATAACCTTTTATTTTATTTTGGAATTTCTTTCGTAAAAATTAGCATCACTAAAAAAATTTCAGGGTTACGTCATCACTATCATTCATAAATCACTCTTACACCGACAAATCATTAAAATAATAGTAATTTCAACTATTTCCCATTTTCAATAAATCAAATATTTAAATAATATTATTTTACCTTATTTCATCAATTAAATAATTGATATTCCTCATTAAGTTATTTAAAGCTTTTATCTCATTAATTAATTGAGCACTGACCATTGTCAGGCTTCTAAATCAACATCAATAAAATTACCACGTCCACGTTATAGCATAAAATATAGTTTATAACATGCATCAAAGCTATACCACATGTCTGTAGATAATTAATCAAAAACAGATAATTAAAAGCAGATAAAAAAATTACGTCAAATAAATCTAAACAATCATAACGAAACTCAATAAATTTTACAGACCCCTCACAGATAGCATATAGCTATCGGAAAATCCCCCAAGTAAACTCCCCTTACCTCAGAGTATGGATTTTCTGTCTGAAAATGATCTTCCGAAACTCAGCTTCCTCAACACAACACCAAACCACAATTACTCAACAAATCCTTCATAAACAACATAATACAAGTTAAACTTTGAAAAAAAACCCTACTAACTTCTAATGGTGTAGGTTCGGTCATGACTAGCAAAATTGCCTAGAAATCTCCAAATTTCACATACTCTTAGATCCATGACCTTAGAGTAGTATAGAGTTAAGGAAAATTATTATAAGTTGAAAAATGAAACAAAATCATCCAACTAACCAAGAGCAAGGATTCAGCCATCAATGAATGAATAAGCTATGGATTTTATTTTGTTTCAATCTATTGGATTCAATACATATAGGTAATAGGATGAAATCAATTGTCACTTTGTAAAGATTGAAACAAAATTCCTCCACCCTCACAAACTAGGGTTTCGGCCTTAGTAAGAAAAATAGGGAATAAAATTTATTTTGATTCATGCTCATGAATGATGAATATAGAGATCATGACAAATTCATAGAAATTGGTTTCATCACAAATGGAGTTTTCTATGATTTTCTAGAGATTTTAAAACATAAAAACCCTAGAATGAAAAATGATGATCATGGCCTTGAAACAACAAAATGAATGAAGAACATGATATTGATTGATTGAGATGAGTAAGGTATACCTCTTGGATGTTGGAAAATGGCAAGGAATCAAGTAGTAGATTCATAGACTTGCTTATGGGTAACTTAGAGAAAATGAGAGAAAACTTAAGGAAGAAGATGAAGTTTGATGAAAATTAATGAAATGGCCTATGTGTGGGGGGTTTGGCCGTGAACCTCAAGGGCAAGGAGGTCCAAGTTTTTTTTTCATTTGAGGACAAAAGCATAATTTCACTTAGGGACAATTTTGACATTTACAAACGATTAAGGACATAAATGACATTTCAGGCCAAAAACCATCATGACATGGTGAGTCACACCATGACTCACCATGGTGACTCACCTTCATGAGTCATCATGAACGACAAGGTCTTTATCCGTTAGCGGGTCCCTGAAATCCCGTATTTAGCTCCGTCGTTCCCCGATTAAATATTTCGCCCGAATAATATATATTATTTCACTTTTAAGTTAAAAAATTCAAAATAACTAAAGTTGTTGGAAAATCGATATAAAACCTAACTGTTTTGTTCACGAGTCAAAATTAGGCTTTTTGATCAGTAAAATTTTACTGTCAGTGAAAACACAGACCGGGTTTTGTCTTAATTTTCAACCCAAAATTTAACCATAACTCTCTACAACAAAGTAGAGTATGGATATGATGTTGGTTTATCCAAAATCATTTTCTAACTCTCGGGTAAAAATATAAACATATTTATATATATTACCGATATTAGAATAGTGAAAAATCGGGGTGTTACACTCCTCATATACAGCTTTAGAATTTTAATCACATGATTTTATCTTTACCCCTTCCCCAGCAAGGAATTCACTTACACCAGTTGCTTTACGCCATTCTTCTATATCTCTTTTTTTCTTCTTCTTTCTTTTACTACATATAGCTTATCTTCTAATCACCCATTCTGTCATTCACTACACATACACACATTCTTACTTATCTCTTACGCACACACACTCTGCAAATAATTTAGTGTAGCTATACATTCACTTGTTACATAATAATTCACAAATAAAGTTTATTTTTATCACCATGATATTAACTAATCTAACTTGCCTTATATAAGTACATACATAAGATTGCACAAATAAATCAAGCAATAACATACAAAATTTATTTCATACACAGATGCACACATAAATCTAACAATACAAATTTTAACTTAAGTTGATTGTTACCCCTAACTATACTAGTACGTCCCTTCAACGTCAAAAATTGTTTATTAAATTAGTAGGTTATAAAAACCTTATTTCTTAAATTTTGTTATATTATATTCATAAATATTCCAATCTAATTCTTGGCACCATGTCCATTATTTATTACTATTATCATTGACTAAAATTTTAATTAAAACATCTGGAAAAAAAATTCCCCTGTTATCTAAACTTGACAAATTTGAGCTAGATAAATCTCAGCATACTATATTAATAGCTTTTAGTCTTTTCCTTTCACAAAATATTTTGCTTTTAAAATTTCTATTTTGTTTTTATTTTAATTTATATCTCTATATCTTGTAAGGAATAACTAATCCAAACCTTCAAAAAAAAAAATTCTAATGAAGTGAAATTTGAGGATTGTAACGCCTCCCTCGACGCTACACCACAGAAAATAAAAGAAAGCGATTAGATGGTTTTCTTTTGGAAAATATATTTTTACTTGTTCTGGTTCGAAAAACTAGTGTAAAAAAAACTTTTGACTTATACACAAGAACTTCACCTGTATATAAATATACATATCCATACATCTACACATTCTAAACATCCTTACATCATTTGTTTTCCTTTCTACAGTCAGGACCCTTATAGTTACGAGTCATTGGTCAGAGTTCTAACATTTGTAAATTAAAATACATACATAGTTATACAATACCAAAAAAAATCAAAGGGTTAAGCAGAGAACCAAAATTACAAAAAGATATGGCTCTCATAAGCCTGGTCATCTAATGGAACCCGTTAGGGAGGCCTCCATGGCCATCCCTATCTGGAGAAGGATCGGGTCAAACTCCTCCGACATCCACATCAGTGATGGGATCAACAACCTCCTCATCCAGAGGGTGGTACTCTACCACCTCCTCATCATCCTTTATAGGATTCTCTTCAATCAGATCTCCTTCTTCAGGGTCTTCTTCAACCATGACATCATCATCATCATCCTTCCCTCCAACAAGGACAATGGGAGCAGGTAGCTCTGGTACTGGAGATGCAGGTGCTGATCTACGTGCAAACTGTAGTGGTGGAGGCAGATGGTAAGTGTTTCCTGTCTCCACTAGGGTCCTCAAAAGAAGCCATATAGGTGGTAATGGAACTTTAACTATCTTTATGCTATGGGTACAAGATGTCGTCCCTACTTTTGTCCCTTTAGTAGTAAGTAAAGACCCGGTATATACAGGGCTTCGGGCTCCCGGGTTTATAACCCAAGCGCCACCGTCATCTCGACGATCAAACACCAGGCCCATGAACCCCGAGTGGGTCAAATGATTCATCGGGTCCATATATATACGTATAAAAATATAACAAAAAAAACCAAACATAAATAATGCAAAGGTGAGATACCAATATATGAGTTTTATCATAGCAGTCACATACACGACTCGTAAAACAACAACATATGACAACAATAAAACATAACATAATATCACAATAATTTCCATAGGGATTCATACCCGACAACCAAATGCATTTGTAAAACATTTCAGGTCACTTCAATATCCACTACCTATTTCATAATTCTCCGGAGATCCTAACTTCCCTTCGTCGAGCATGATAGGTTGCAATAATCCCCATAACACAATTGTTTCATGTTGGGTCGTCCTCTCAATTTGGGTCTGATCCCCAATTGTACTAGGGTATCACGTCTAACCTAAATAATACAAAATAGTTCCCGATTGGGTACATTACGTGCATGGTAACCGATTTCCACTACTCGAGATTCCAAGGCCCTGAGTATCCTGTGGAGTTCGAGCCCAAATGTCCCTAAAGACCCAAAAACTAAAGAATACGTCTTTGGTCCGTAACTATTCAGTTCGTCAGTTCATCCTGTGTTAAACTGTAGCTCGATACACAATGGCACGTCTACCAGACTATGCATGTAAACCAATGGTTTTTGTTTTGTTTTTATTTTTCGCTTCGTTTGTCGAGGCTTAAAGCTCCTGACTACTTTTCTTCAGGTATTAAATAAACTTTAATACCAACTTAGTATTTTAAAACAAAATCAATGATTTAAAATCTCTTTCTCAAATGAACACTAGCCTGATGTCTCAGAATTCTAGATTCTTATCAGTAGGAACACTAGCCTGTCTTCTCGGTAATCCGAATCCAGCCCGATATCTCGGCAATCCAGATCCAGCCCGAATCTCTTAGCATCGGCAATCTAGGTCCTTTCCTTTCCTCGAAACTCAAATAGGAACTCTAGCTGTTATTTCGGTAATCTAGATCCTTTTCATTTTTCATCTTTTCCACTTGGTTTTTCATTAAGTGAAAAACAAAATTCGAAGTTTCTCAACTTTGTATCATAAATACCTTTTCGTTCTTATAAATACATTTTCACAAAACCTTTTTCTTTTAAAACAATCCATTTTCTAAAACTTAGAAAAACCACTAAAAATCTTTTTCTCCACTTCGAACTAAAAACAAAATTTTTATAAATGAATTATATCCAAGAAAGTATTTTCTCTAAAATCTTTCCATTTTGAACAAAATATTTGTAAACTTAAAGAAATCTTGATTTTCAAAATACTTTTTCTTCAAATACTTTTAAGACCTTTTCATAGATTTTTGACGTCTTCCATTTTCTTTCTTTTCCTAAAAGCCTTGTTCTAATTTCAACACTTTAATACTTAGAGTTTCTTCTCACTTTTCAAAACCAAAACTTCACTTTTTCAACTTTTCCGAGTTAATGCATTTTAATGCCTTAAATCTTTATTAACAAGCAATTACCAGTGTCATGCCCTCAGCCAATCATAGTCAAGCAATACAGTAAATATAATCCAATACATACATAATCCATTTACATAACTCAACAACAACATATACATTTTCAAAAATTTCTAATAACATCACAACACATTTTCAATCAACATATATCCAATCACACAAACAAGGTACATGACTAGCTAAAACTCCTCGGGTAAACACCATTTACCTTAGAGTGTGAATTCTCGTTCTGAAAATGATCGTCTAGGCTTCAGTTTCCTCCATACAATCTTAAACAACAAACTATCCAACAAAACCTTCACAAAACAACATAGAACAAGTTAAATTTTGAAGAAATCCTACTAACTCCCTAGGTGTCAAATTCGGCTAACACGTGATAAAAAGGTTAGGGTTTGCAGATCATCCTAATCTCCTAGATACATGATCTTAGAGTACTAGGTATACAAGATCAATTAAGATGACTCAAGAATTGGAAAAATTTCCTCCAACCCTTTTGAGTTATGGTTTTGGCCCAAACTAGGAAAATAGGCTAGGGATTTTTGTTGAATTTAAGCTCATGGATTTTGATCATATAGGTACTAGAGAGCTTAAATCAAGCATTAGATTTTTTTTAAAAAAAGAAACAAAAACATCAAACCCTTTCTCCTTGAGGGTTTTGGTCAAAAAGGGGTTTTATGGGTTAGGGTTTTTCATCTCATTCAAACTCTCAAATACAAGGAGTTAGGACCTTAGATTGATGATATAAATGATCATGGTACAAGAATCTCATGCATAAAATTCATGTTGATTCCATTTTCATGAAGCAACCAAATGGGTTTTCAAATAAAAGAATCATGAAAGAGATGAAGATGATTATTAGGAAGAGGAAAAGATGCTCAATAATGATGAGGTTACCTCAAGTGATGAAGGAAATGGAGTGATATTGATGAACTTGAACAAGAATATCAACTTAACTCTTAAGGAAGTAACTTGGTTTTTTCTTTGTGAGGAGAGAAAATGAAGATCAAGAGTGTTTTCTTTTTTCTTTTCTTTTTTTTTTTTTTTGGGGGGGGGGTTTAAGGGTAGATTAGGAAAGAAAAAAAAGTTAAGGTAAGGTTTGGATCTTCATAGTAAACACTTAATAGGTTTTAGTTTAATAAAAAACTATATTCTTAAAGTTGTCATTATGACTTTGATGAGTCATGATATGACAATTTTCACAAGTCCCATCAATCACTTCCATCATCTCTGCTCCATATTATATTTGCACCACATCCAGTTCTACCGTTTACCCGACTTAGGGTTTTTACGCGTGTCTTGTTTAAATATTTCGCCCGAATAAAATATAATATTTATTTTAGAACGAAAATATTGAAATGACTCATATCACTTAAAAGGGATAAGAATCATTTATGTTTTGTTCACGGGTCAAAATTTGGTTTTCTGATCAGTAAATTTGTAATATCAGTGAAAACACAGACCGAGTTTCGTCTGAATTTTCAACCCAAAATTTTACTGGAACTCTTTACTATCTAGATATGATTTTGTTTTAGTCAAAATCATTTTCTAGGTTTCGGATAAAAATATAAACATATAAATATCTTTACAGATATTTGAAAGCAGTGAAAATCGGGATGTTACAACATCACTCCTCTGTTATTGTTTCGTCTAGCGAATCTTTATTTTCTTACTAAAAAGTATTATTGTTTCCTGACTAGACCTGCTTTGGTGTACACCTTTTACATTCACGATTATCGTTCTGCATTATCATTGAACATAAATTGTCAAGGACAATTGTATGATAATTCATTGCTAGTCCTCTAGTGCATAAAAAGGTAATTGTTTTTCTCCCTTATTACTTTTCCGCTTGTTTTTGTAAGAAGCAAAGCATGACAAAATAGAAAAAAATATTTACCAACGGATTTGCATCAGTTATAATAATTTGATCCTCCTCATAACTAACTTCAGTTGGCTCGTCTAAGAGGGATGATCATATGTAAAATTTCATAAAATAGTTCTTTCTCCTGTTGCGACACCCCTGCTTGGGATATCACATCATAACCCGTTGAGGAAAATAAAACTTTAATTATGCTGGTTACTTTCTGAAAATAAGATTTTCTAACAATTTTCTAAATACAAAAATGGTGATAAATTTTTGTTCTTTTACCTTAACATACAACAACATAGTCAAACATAGCATATATATATATATATATATATATATATATATATATATATATATATATATATATATATATATATATATATATATATATATACATACATACATATGCATCAGCAGTCTTGTACAAACTATATCACTATATAAAGCCTTTATCAGAACATGCCATTCTCAACCTATAAAGTAAAGAAAATAAAAACATAACTGACATGTAGCGAATCAACTATGACCGTATACAAAATCATGTCTCTCAGTAGCCAGAAGTACACTGACGAAGACACTACCTCAAAAATGGAATCCGCCTACAACTGGTCATAACTAATGGTACCCATTGGGAAGATCAGGATGATCATTCCCACTCTCGGTAGAAGTGTCTGATGGAGACACGACTACTCCCTCATCAGGTGAATCGTCATTGTCATCGAGTGGAGTGTACTCTGGCTCCTCCTCGATAAACTCCTCAGGATCTGGATCCACAACCATCTGCTCATGAGGTGATGCTGGTGCTGCCTCATTCAAAGGCTGCGCAATCGGAGGAAGGATATCAAGCTCTCCCTGGTCTACCATGTGCTGTAGCAGAAACCACATCGGAGGTAGGGATACCTCGATGGTCTCTACTATACGAGTCTTTCTCTGGGGTCCTGTTGCAATTGTACCATCTACTGTACATATGGGGCTGGTGTATGTGGCACTGTGGACCCCTGGGTTTATCACCCATGCGCCAATGTTATCTGCATCCTCAAACTGGAGGGAACGTATCCCCGTATGGGCCAGTGGCATCCCCGACTCCATCTGTACTCAGACATCAATATATTCCACATGGAATAGAAACCAACCATGAAACGAGCAAGGGTGAGAACCAATATATGGATTTTAAAATGATAACTACATGCGTGACACACAAACATCATATAACAAGTATAGTTATAACAACATAGATGTTCAAAAATAAACAACTAGTTTATCATGGGGTTTCATACTCGATAGCCATTGTCATTTTTAAAATAAATGCATGACACTTCAATATTCACCGTCTAAAATTTTATACTTAATCTCCGGAGATCCCAATCCCGTAATAATGAGCCGATCAAGTTCTTTTTCCAAATACAGCATACCAATTTAACCATAGCACTGTCCAAAACGATGCACAGTGGTTACTGTTTTTAGTATATGGTTTCATTGTCCGTCAAGGCACAATGTTACAACGTCATGGATAACTTGTCCATCAAGATACCATGTAAACCCCATAGGCACGTCTGTCGAGTAATGCATGTAAAACGTTTTATTTCACATCACTTTTCTTTTTGTTCATTCTTTCCTTGTCTAAGCTCAATAGCTCACGACCATTCGTAGTTTTCAGCGTTTTAAGATTTTTCATTGTCAACATAGGACATAAAGTTCAAGTGCTTAATCATGAAACCCTAGACCGATGTACCAGTCTTAGGTTCGTGGTAATATAAAACAACGTTCTCTTTTAACACCATTTGCACACCATAAATAGGACACAAAGTCCATAACATCGTTTCACGGATCAAAGATCTACATGATTTAATTACGGAACACTAGTATCACGACGTCTCGGTTACTAGGTTCGTGTTTCAATGTTTACATCATTTTCGTTTTGTGAAACACAAATCCAAAACAAAAACCTCCGCAACTTCCCCAAGTTGTCGAAAATAATGCCGTTGTGTAAAACTGATTTGCAGAAAATCCTTTTACGTTGGAAATTCATTATTTTCTAAAAATCTTTATTTGAAACTTTAGTTCAAAGAAACATCATTTGAGACTAAATTAATGTTAAAGAAAAAACAACTGTTTTCAAAAATGTTTTCCATAAATATTTTCGGAATTAACCGCCGTTTAGCATTTTAAAAACGTTTTAAGTCAAAATTTGACTTTTCCAGTAAAATAATTTTCTCAACACCATAATTAAATTAATTTTGAAACTTAACTTTTTATAATAAGATTTTCTAATATTTGGTAATTTTTTACGTAAAAATTAGCAGTACTAAAATATTTTCATGGTTACGCCCTCCCTATGACTCATAAAACACTCTTACGTTGTTAAATCATTAAAATAATAATATTTTCAACTATTCTTCACTTTTAACCAATAAAATCATTATGTAATATTATATTACTTTATTCCAACAATTAAAAAAAATCCAATATTTCTTGAGAATTTTTTTAACGCTTTTAACCTCATAATTAATTGTGCAACACCCCTTCTTGGGTCATCACATAGTAACACGTTGCAGAAAAATAAACTTTAATTATGCTGGTTACTTTCGAAAAATAATATTTTATAACACTTTTCTTAATACAAAAATGGTGATAAATTTTTTTCTTTTTATTTTTATCTTCACAACATACCACTACATACCCAAACATAACATATATATATATATATATATATATATATATATATATATATATATATATATATATATATATATATATATATATATATATATATCTCATATGCATCAGCAGTTTTGTACAAACTATGTCACTATACGAGCCTTTATCATAACAAGCCATTCTCAACATAACAAAGTAAAGAAAATAAAACATAACTGACACGTAGCGAACCATCTATGACCATATACAAAATCATGGCTCTCGGTAGCCAGAAATAGACTGACGAAGTCACTACCCCAAAAATGGAATCCACCTACAGCTGGTCATATCTAATGACACTCATTGGGAAGACCATGGTGATAAATCCAACTCCCCACAGAAGTGTCTGATGAAGACACGACTGCACCCTCATCTGGTGAATCATCGTCGTCATCTAGAGGGATGTACTCGGGCTCATCCTCAATGAACTCCTTCGGATCCTCCTCAGGATCTATAACCATCTGCTCTGGAGGTGATGGCGGTGCTGCCACTACTAACGACTGTGCAATAGGAGGGATGACATCGAGCTCTCCCTGATCAACCAAATGCTGTAGTAGGAACCACAACAGAGGTAGGGATACCTCTATGGTCTCTACCGTGCGATGTTCTCGCTGCGGTCCGGTCGCTTTGGTGCCCTCTAAAGTACGTATAGCTCCGGTATATGTCGTACTGTGGGCTCCCGGGTTAAAAACCCACACGCCTATGTTCTCCGCGTCCTCAAAAAGGAGGGAACGAACCCCCGTGTGTGTCAACGATATCTCCGGATCCATCTATACTCAGATAGAAATATACGCCACAAAGAAGAGGAACCAACAATAAAACGCGCAAGGGTGACAATCAATATATGGATTTTAAAACGATAACCATATGCATGACACACAAACATCATATAGCATGTATATTAAAAAATAAACAATTTATTTATCAAAGGGTTTCATACTCGACAGTCGTCATCGTTTTAAAAACAATGACACTTCAATATTCATCATCTCAATTTTGTACTTAATCTTACGGAGATTCAATCACCAAATAAATGAGTTGATCAAGCTCTCTTTTGCCAAATAAAGCATACCGGATTTAAACCATATCAATGTCCACAACAAGGCACAGTGGTTACTATTTATAGTATATGGTTTCATTGTCCATCAAGGCACAATGATGCAACGTCGATATGAATACTTGCCATCAAGAATTCAAGTCCAATGCATAGGCATGTCTGCCCCAAAAATGCATGTAAAACGTTTTGTTCACATCATTTTCTTTGTGTTCATTCTTTCCTTGTCGATGCTCAAAGGCTCACGACCAATCCAACGTTTAAACGTTTAAGTTTATCAATTATTCCAATAAAACAGACTCCAAGTCAAAATATACAAATCACGAAATCTAGACCGATGCACCAGTCTTAGATACATAGATTTTAGCATACAAAATCAATACAACATTTGATAGGACATAAAGTCCATAAATTCACCTTTAGGACACCCGTCTGTAAGACTAAGCCCTCATTCATGTTTTGATGTATGACAAACAAAGTGTATTTTGCATAAGTTTTTTTGATTTTGACTATGTACTTATTACGTGTTAAGTTGCATGCAAGATCACTCATGAAAATGATAAATCAAGGATTAAAGGAAGGAAGACGTCCAATACTGGGATAATACAAGCAGACGTCCAACAAAGAAAAACAAGCAGACGTCCAAAACAAAGCAAAACAAGCAGATGTCCAACAATGTAAAACAAGCAGACATCCAACAAAGTGAAACAAGCAGACGAAGGGATAAAAAGCTGGCGTCCACTAAAGTACCATTTGAGCGCGTCCGTTGAAGTACAACAAGAAGAGCTCGTCTACTGAAAGCAACAGAAGCACGTGTCTACTAAAAGTAACAAGAAGCGCTCATCTGCTGATGCGGCACATATAGCTCGTCTATTGAAAGTAACAGAAGCGCGTGTCTACTAAAAGTAACAAGAAGCGCTCGTTTGCTGATTTGGCACATATAGCTCCTCTACTGAAAGTAACAGAAGCGCGCGTCTACTGAAGTAAAAAGAAGAGCTCGTCTACTAAAAGTGGCAAACGGAACTCGTCTACTAAGGTTACGTGCTTTGGACATACTAACATCTCAATGAGAAGCTTCGTCCACTGACATGGCATATGAAGCTCGTCTACAAGTTGGAGCACGTCCAATTACCTTGTGTTAGCACTCCCGTCTACTGACGTGGCAAAATGGACGCGGCTAGTTTACTCTTCAAATAGACTTGGCTATTCTTTCAGATGGAAGCGGCTAGTTTACTCTTCAAATAGACTTGGCTATTCTTTCAGATGGAAGCAACTATTTTACTCTTCAAATAGACTCGGTTATTCTTTCGGATTAAAATGGTTATTTTCAAGAAGGACGCAAACTCTACAAGAATCAACAGAATCTCATTTCAAGAACAAGAATCAAGAAAACAGATTTTATTAAATCAGATCCAAATATGTTTTAAATGATCCCAGCGACTATAATTTGTCTTCTATATAAAGAGGGATCAAAGGAACACTTTTCATAAACCTTACTCATTCTTATTGTGAAACTACAAAAGATTCAAAAGCTTCATCTTTGATAGAAAAGTGTGATATTACTTAGAACTTCAATTTGTATAATCAGACTTTTAGAGTCTTTGTTCTACTAAATTCTTTCTATGAATTAGTGTGATTAAGAGAGGGTATCTCTTAGGCTTGAACAAGGATAGAAGGGATCCTTGGGAATAGAAAAGCAAGTTTGCTTTCTGTTGAATTCTTGTGCAAGGAGGTTATCCTTGTGTTGCTGTAATTGGAATTTTGTAATTGCTGATTATAGTGGAGAAAACCACAGAGGTGTGGGACTGGATGTAGGCTTACCAGAGGAGATAGCCGAACCAGGATAAATCGGTTTGCGTGTTCTTCTCATCTCTAAACTCCATATACTTGTTATATGCACTTGTGTGTTGTGAATGAGTTTTTAAGAATACTTGTTAACTTGAATCTTTGATCTGCAATCTGTGTTAAACATGTTGTTACTTCTTATAATTCTTCTTGTCATCATTACTTGTTCCATAACCTGATTCTTGGGAATTAAAATTGAGTGAAAACCAATTTTCTTTAAGAAAACATTGTTTTGCTTTAAATTGTTGAAAAAGTTTTCAATATCTCAATTCACCCCCCCTCTTGAGATTGTCTACACTACCAACAATTGGCATCAGGGCTAAAACTCTTGTTACAAAGCTTAATAGCTTCAAGAGATGGCTACAAATGATATCCTAGGTGATGGGGCTTCACTCACTAGACCCCCTGTCTTTAATGGCTCCCAATACATGTATTGGAAGGAGAGAATGCTTATCTTTCTTGAGGCTGCTGGTTTAGATGTATTAGATGCTATTGAAAATGGTCCCTATGTTCCATTTATTCTTGATGCTAAGGGAAATAAACAAACTAAACCAAAAGATGACTGGAATGATGATGATAAAAGAAGAGTTGGTTATAATGCTAAGGCAAAAAATATTATAACAGCTGCTTTGAATTATGATGATTTTTTCAGGGTCTCCAATTGCAAAACGGCAAAGCAAATGTGGGATACTCTTCAACTCACTCATGAAGAAACCAACAATGGGAAAATAGCAAGAATGAATGCACTAGTCCATGAATATGAACTCTTTCACATGAAGAATGGTGAGGAGATAGATGAAATGCAAAAGAGGTTTACACACATTGTAAACCAGCTAGAAGGACTCGGATACACAATCACAGATGAGAAAAAGATTAACAAGATAATGAGATTTTGAGTCATGAATGGCAGCCAAAAATTACTGCAATTGCTGAAGCAAAGGATCTAGACACCATGCAGATTGCTACTTTATTTGGCAAGTTGAAAGAACACGAATTGGAACTCAATAGCTTGAAAAGTCATGAAGATAAGGAGAAAAGGAAGAAAGGACTCTCACTCAAGGCTCATATCTCCAAAGAATCAATAGAAAGTGTTGAAGATGAACACCTTGATGAAAGTGAAGAATCCGAAGAAGAAGACATGGGATTGCTTGTGAGGAAATTTAGAAGATTCATCAAAAAGAATAGAAACAAGAAGCAATTCAGTTTTCCTACCAAAAAGAACACGAACAAAGGTGAAAGCTCTTCCTCAACAACCAAATGCTTTGAACGTGGAAAGCTGGGACACTACAAAAATGAATGTCCAAAGCTACAAAAGAAAGAAAAGTATGAGAAGAATGACAACAAAGAAAAGAAAGGAAGAAATCCTAGAATATCATACATAGCTTGGGAAGAAAATGATATGGATTCCACTAGTAGTGAATCTGAAAATGAAGAAGCCAACCTATGTCTCATGGCAAATCAACAAAGTGATAGTGAAACCGAGGTAAAGGATTCTTCTCCTACCTATGATGAGTTACAAGATGCTTTTGATGAATTGCATGAAGAATATGTTAAAATTGGTAAACAACTTATATCTTCTAGGAAGATCATTGCAAAATAATGTAGTGACTCTGTATCTTTACAAATAAAGCTTAAAGAACTAGAAGCTGAAAATTCACAATTACTTGCATCTAGTTCAATTTGCACCAAATGCACTATACTAGAAAAGGAAGTTGAAAAACTGAATACAACTCTATCTAAGTTTACTTTGGGTAGAGATAACTTGAATGGCATATTAGGACAGTAAAAGGGTGTGTATGACAAAGCTAGAATTGGATATAAGCCAATGGTACATGAAAAATCTTTTAAGAAGCTTTTTGTTGCACCTATTTCATCAACTAGACCTTTTGTTAAATGCTATTATTGTCTAAAGAAAGGTCATACAGCTGCTACTTGTAGACTTAGAAAGAACATTCATGTTGGCATTAAACAAATTTGGGTTCCAAAAGGAACTTATGTTGCTACTAACACCAAAGGACCCAACCAGATTTGGGTACCTAAAGGAAAAGTATAAAAAAAATCTGTTTTGTAGGTGTGTTTGAAGGCCAAAATCTCAAGTTGGTTTTTGGAAAGTGGCTACTCCAAACACATGACCGGAGACATCACAAAATTTACATCTTTCACTCCCAAGGAAGGTGGAAATGTCACCTATGGAGACAACAACAAAGGAAGAATTCTTGGTGTTGAAACAATAGGAAAGAGTCAAGCAATCAAGATTGAGAATGTTCTCTATGTGAAAGGGCTCAAACACAATCTACTAAGTATAAGCCAATTATGTGATAAAGTCTACAAGTGTTTTGTGCTAAATAATGGCAAGGATAATCTTGGGAAATTTGATCCCAAAGCTGATGAGGGCATTTTCCTAGGTTATTCATTAACTAGCAAAGCATATAGAGTGTTTAATAAGCGTACTTTATCAATGGAAGAATATGTTCACATAACATTTGATGAGTCTAACCCCAAAAGGTTGGGAAAGGACATTTTTGATGATGCAGAAACTCTTGAGGATGAAGTGAAATCTGATGAAGGAAAGGAGAGCAACAAGGAAAAGGAAGATGAAGAGAGCAATAAAGAACCTCAAGCAAAACTTCAACAAGAAAATCTTCCTAAGGAGTGGCAAGTTTCAAAGAATCATCCCTTAGACAAAATCATTGGTGAGATCACCAAAGGGGTAACCACTAGAAACTCTTTAAGGAATATTTGCAATACCATGGAGTTTGTATCTCAAATAGAACCAAAATGTGTTGATGATGCTATTAATGATGAACATTGGATGATTGCAATGCAAGAGGAGTTAAATCAATTTAAAAGGAACAAAGTTTGGAATTTAGTTCCAAAACCCAAAAGTAACCAAATAATCGGAACTAAATGGGTGTTTAGAAACAAAATGGATGAGAATGGAATAATAGTAAGAAACAAGGCTAGACTAGTAGCTAAGGGATATAATCAAGAAGAAGGAATTGATTATGATGAAACATATGCTCCCGTAGCTAGATTAGAAGTCACAAGAATGCTCTTAGCCTATGCGTGTATAATGAACTTTAAACTGTACCAAATGGATGTGAAAAGTGCCTTTTAAATGGAATAATACAAGAGGAAGTATATGTAAGCCAACCCCCTGGCTTTGTTGATAGTGAGTTCCCAAATCGTGTCTATAAACTGACTAAAGCCCTCTATGGACTCAAGCAAGCTCCTAGAGCTTGGTATGAGAGGTTAACCAATTTTCTCCTAGAGAAAGGATTTAAAAGAGGAAAAGTTGATACAACACTATTTACTAAAACAAAAGCACACAATATCTTACTTGTTCAAATATATGTTGATGACATTATTTTTGGCGCTACTAATGAGTCTTTATGCAAGGAATTTGGTGAACTAGTGCAAAGTGAATTTGAAATGTCCATGATGGGAGAGCTTACCTTCTTTCTTGGACTTCAAATTAAACAATGCCAAGATGGAACCTTCATAAGCCAAACAAAGTATTGCAAGGAACTACTAAATAAGTTTGGAATCGAAAGCACAAAGGAAATGGCAACACCAATGAGTCCAGCCTGCTACTTGGACAAAGATGAACATGGTAAATCTATAGATGTATCCAAGTATAGAGGTATTATCGGATCCTTACTTTATCTCACTGCAAGTAGGCCAGATATAATGTTTAGTGTGTATATGTGTGCAAGGTATCAAGCTAATCCTAAAGAATCGCATCTTACTACAGTTAAAAGAATCATGAAGTATCTTTTAGGAAGAAAAGAAATGGGGCTGTGGTATCCCAAGGGATCCACTTACACATTAATAGGATATTCCGACTCTGACTTTGCTTGATGCAAGTTAGATAGGAAGAGCACAAGTGGAACATGCCATTTATTAGGAAATTTCGTAGTGTCTTGGTTTAGTAAAAATCAAACTAGTGTGGCCTTATCCACAGCTGAAGCAGAATATGTTGCAGCTGGGAGTTGTTGTGCTCAAATCCTATGGATGAAACAACAATTAATTGACTATGGTGTTTATCTAGATCATGTACCAATAAAGTGTGATTACACTAGTGCAATTAATCTAACAAAGAACCCAATTATGCACTCAAGAAGCAAGCATATTGAAATTAGGCATCATTTTATCAGGGATCATATTCAAAGTGGTGATGTTGTGATTGAACATATAGATACAACCAAGCAATTAGCTGATATATCCACCAAACCACTAAATAAGGAGAGTTTCTTCTTTATAAGAAGGGAACTTGGTATAATTGATCCTCAAAATAATTGATATCAGATGTTATTTTTGATAATATAGTCAATATGGCAAGCAAGGCAGCACAAGTTGTTGAAAATTATGAAGGACATGGGCAAGATGCTTTTATCGAGTCTCAGTTTAGACTAAGTGTCCTTAGGTGTCTGTAATTCCTGTTTTTTTTTTATTTCATTGTTTTGGTTGTTTTGATGTATTGCCTATGCTCTGAAATGATTTATTATCAATGAATGCAAGACTATTTTTCAGTTTGATTTCAATATTCTCCATAGTTTCTTTTTGATAATGACAAAGGGGGAGAAAGATGAACCATACAACCATCAATTATGTCTTGCATTTGCTGTAAATTTTTTCTCTGATATGTAAATTTTTTTCTCTGATACCTAAGTATGAACTGCATTGAAAAGACATACTTGAATTTATAATAAATGCAAGATGATTTTTTTTTCATGATAATGATATGGTAACACTTGATTTTTTGAAAGATATCAATGACACAGGGGGAGAATGAAAATGACTCAAGAACCATGCTTACTGAACAACTACACTCTGATTTTTATTTTTTTTTAATAACTAAGGTTAAGTATGGTAAGGTTTGTCATAATAAAAAAGGGGGAGTTTGTAAGACTAAGCCCTCATTCATGTTTTGATGTATGACAAACAAAGTGTATTTTGCATAAGTTTTTTGATTTTGACTACGTACTTATTACGTGTTAAGTTGTATGCAAGATCACTCATGAAAAAGATAAATCAAGGATTAAAGGAAGGAAGACGTCCAACACTGGGATAATACAAGTAGACGTCCAACAAAGTAAAACAAGCATATGTCCAACAAAGCAAAACAAGCAGACGTCCAATAAATCAAAACAAGTAGACGTCCAACAAAGCAAAACAAGCAGACGTTCAGCAAAGCAAAACAAGCAGAAGTCCAACAAAGTAAAACAAGCAGACGTCCAACAAAGTGAAACAAGCAGACGAAGGGATAAAAAGCTGGCGTCCACTAAAGAACCATTTGGAGCGCGTCCGTTGAAGTACAACAAGAAGACCTCGTCTACTGAACTACCATATGGAGCTCGTCTGCTGATGTGGCACATATAGCTCGTCTATTGAAAGTAACAGAAGCGCGCGTATACTAAAAGTAACAAGAAGCGCTCGTCTGCTAATGTGGCACATATAGCTTGTCTACTGAAAGTAACAGAAGCGCGCGTCTACTAAAAGTAACAAGAAATGTTCGTCTGCTGTTGTGGCACATATAGCTCGTCTACTGAAGGTAACATAAGCGCGCGTCTACTGAAGTAAAAAGAAGAGCTCGTCTACTGAAAGTGGCAAATGGAGCTCGTCTACTAAGGTTACGCGCTTTGGACTTATTAAAATCACAATGAGAAGCTCCGTCCATTGACATGGCATATGAAGCTCGTCTACAAGTTGGAGCACGTCCAATTACCTTGTGTTAGCACTCCCGTCTACTGACGTGGCAAAGTGGACGTGGCTAGTTTACTCTTCAAATAGACTTGGCTATTCTTTCAGATGGAAGTGGCTAGTTTACTTTTCAAATAGACTTGGCTATTCTTTCAGATGGAAGCGGCTATTTTACTCTTCAAATAGACTAGGCTATTCTTTCAGATTAAAATGGTTATTTTCAAGAAGGACACAAACTCTACAAGAATCAACAGAATCTCATTTCAAGAACAAGAATCAAGAAAACTGATTTTATTAAATCAGATCCAAATCTATTTTAAATTATCCGAACGACTATAATTTGTCTTCTATATAAAGAGGGATCAAAGGAACACTTTTCATAAACCTTATTCTGATTGTGAAACTATGAAAGATTTAAAAGCTTCATCTTTTGAGAGAAAAGTGTGATATTACTTAAAACTTCAATTTGTATAATCAGACTTTCATAGTCTTTCTTCTGCTCAATTCTTTCTGTGGATTAGTGTGATTAAGAGAGGGTATCTCTTAGGCTTGAACAAGGATAGAAGGGATCCTTGGGTATAGAAAAGCAAGTGTGCTTTCTAGTGAATTCTTGTGCAAGGAGGTTATCCTTGTGTTGCTGTAATTGGAATTTTGTAATTGCTGATTATAGTGGAGAAAACCAGAGGTGTGGGACTGGATGTAGGCTTACCAAAGGAGGTAGCCGAACCAGGATAAATCGGTTTACGTGTTCTTCTCATCTCTATACTCCATATACTTGTTATATGCACTTGTGTGTTGTGAATGAGTTTTTAAGAATACTTGTTAACTTGAATCTTTGATCTGCAATCTGTGTTAAACCTGTTGTTACTTCTTATAATTCTTCTTGTCATCATTACTTGTTCCATAACCTGATTATTGGGAATTAAAATTGAGTGAAAACTAATTTTCTTTAAGAAAACACTGTTTTGCGTTAAATTGTTGAAAAAGTTTTCAATATCTCATTACCTTGTTACCATCACAAAAAAAAAATCAAAATATTTTTTAAAATATTGTTTTAATAATTCTCTTTATATTTTTATATATAATTTATAATTTTTTTTTTTATTTTTTATAATAACATTTTCTAATATTTAGAAATTTCTTACGTATAAATTAGCAGTACCAAAATAAATTCACGATTACGTCCTCACTTTGACTCATAAAACACTCTTATGCCGTTAAATCCTTAAAATAATAACATTTTCATTTATTCCTCATTTCTAACCAATCAAATACTTAAATAATATTATATTACTATTTCCCATCAATTAAAACTTATTATTCCATGAAAAAATTCTAACGCTTTTGACCTCGTAATTAATTGAGCACTGACCACTGTCAGGCTCTTCAATCCACAATCAACATCGATAACAATTTCATGCCAATAATATAGCAAATAGCACAATTATGAAATGCATTAAAATATAATAACAATTAAATGCAAATAAATAATTAAAAGCAAATAATTTAAAAGCAGTTATTTATAACTACGTAAAACAATAAATACACCCAAATAAATTATACAGACCACAAACAAATTACATACAGCTATCGGAAAAACCCTTCAGGTGCTCCCCTTACCTCTTAGAAACGCTTTCTTCCGATTTTGATTTTTGTCACAAATCCGAGCGTCGGTATCACACGTACTCGATATAATAGTTATCCTTCAACAAATCACAACAACCAATCAACAATCAAACAACTTAAAAACACCTATTTTCCTACATGATGGGTTCGGCCCTAAGGTGTTTGGATGACTAAAAATTTCTAAAATTCCTAATCTCTTGGATTAGTAATCTTTAATCACTTGAAACCCAAAATCAATGATTAACAAAGAAAGATTGAAATAAAATACTCCAATCCTTCAAGAACCAAATTTCGGGCATGAGTAAAAATTTGGGTTAGAGGTTTTATTTTGATTCAATATCATGGATTTAAGACATGCATATACTAAAAGGAATGAATCAAACATGATTTGCCAAAAAAATTGAACAAAGTTCCTCCCTCCACACTTGTTAGGGTAGGGCGTTGATGAGTTAAATGGGCAATAAATTTTTGTGGGATGCATACTCTTGGATCTTGAACATAGAGAGGATAATAAGATCATAGAAATTGGTTTCATGATCATAGGATTTTTCTATGATTTTCTATGAATATTTGAACATGGAAACCCTAAGATGCAACATAATAATCATGGCCTCAAATCACAAAAATGAATGACGAACATGGTGATGATTAAGTGAGAAGAGTATGGTATACCTCTTGAAGATTGAAAATGAGCAAGAAATCAAGTGGTTCCTTCACAAAATTGGCTATGGAAACTTAAAGCTTTTTAGAGAAAATGATGAACAACTTCATGAAGAAGATGAAGTTAGGCTTGAATAGCAATGGAATGGGCTCACAAGGGGGGTTGGGCCGGGGGATAATGGGGGCAAAAGGGTCCAAGCCATAAAATTTTAGGGACAAGGTTGTAATCTTACAAAATGGCAATTTTGTGATAAAATGACAACTTAAGGACAAAAAGGTAATTTCCTCCAAAAGCCATCATTTCATTTGTGAGTCATCTATATGACTCACCCTTACGAGTCATCTTTGAATGACTTACCATTTATCCCTTAGCGGGTCCGGGAAATCCCGTATTCAGCTCCGTCGTTCACTCGATTTCGTATAATGCCTGCATAATATATATTATTTCACTTTTTAGGTAAAAAATTTTAAATTAACCAAAGTCATTGGAAACACCATAAAAAACCGAAGTATTTCGTTTACGAGTCAAAATTAGATCTTTTGAGTAGTAAAATTTTTACTGTCAGTAAAACGCACACTAGGTTTCGTCTGAATTTTCGACCCAAAGTTTAATCGTAACTGTCTACATTAAAGTAGAGTATGGATATGATCTTGGTTTATCCAAAATCATTTTCTAAGTTTTAAAATAAAAATATACACACTTCTATTTATTTTACCGATATTAAAACAGTGGAAAACCGGGTGTTACAAATTGAGCACTGACTACTGTCAGGCTTTTCAATATACAAACAACAACAATAATACTTTCATGTCAACACTATAGCAATTAGTACAATTTATGACATGCATTAAAATGCTATAACAATTAACTGCATATAAACAATTAAAAGCAGATAATTTAAAACCAGATAATTTTAACTACATAAAATAATTTAAACTAACAAAAACACACCCAAATAAATTATACAGACCACATAAATTATACACCCCCTCATGTACTCCCCTTACCTCTTGAAGATTTTTTTTCCTTCCGAATTAAAATTCCATCAACATCCGGTTTCCGTAAACTCGTACACGATTTACACACAAATCACCCTTCAACAAACCACAACCAAAACATCAATCAACAAACAATTATATACACCTAACCCTAAATAAAGGTTTCGGCCATGAGGTGTTTTTGTGGCTAAAAATTTCAAAAATTCTTAAGCTCTTGGATTAGCACTAGTGGAAAATATACATTAGACGGTAAAGGTTTACGTCAGTTAACCAAAAGCTAGACGTTAAAAAGGAGGCGGTGGCAGTTTTGTAAATATCAGACTTCATTAATTCAATTTTAACGTCAGTTGTTTTAATGACTGACGTTAAAAGTGAAGTGACTCACTTTTAACGTCAGTTCAATAAAGAACTGACGTTAAAAGTGAACATTTTAACGTCAGTTCGATAAAGAACCGACGTTAAAAGTAAGTCACTTCACTTTTAACGTCAGTCCTTACATCAACAGACGTTAAAGGTTATTTTAATAATTTTTTTATCTAGTATACGATCTCTTCCGCATTGCCTTCCTCAAAGTTTCAGTTTCACATGAATTGCTTTGATGTTTTGTGTTTCTGTTTTGAAAACTAAAATATATGTGCGAAATATATGATGAATCAATAACCCAAACCGGATCTCATTCATGAAGTGTAATACAGACTGATACAGAAGATTGAAAGGGTTTAAAATCCTATAAAAAGTTACATTGAAAGGGTTTAAAATCCAATAAAAAGTTACATTGAAAGGGTTTAAAATCCTAAACATTAAAGCTACATCCCATCAGAGAGTTTTATGAAATATGCCAAAGGGAAAACTATATATACTCCGAAGACCTCAGAAAACTGGGGGGCATGAGATAGCTCAAGAGAGAGGCAAAACAGGTGCACTAGATCTGTTTCAAGCAAAGACAATGGTTCCAGAGACTTCCAAGACGGTCACTTGCTGCCAAAGCTGAGGTTTTGGAACTGTGACCCCCGAGCACCTGATTAGCCCTCCAGCAGCTAATTCTCCGGAAGGTGATAAGGTGAGCAACTCACATAATGTAGTTTACTCAAACTTATCACCCATGTAATGTAATTTACTCAAACTCAGAAGTTGTTTGACCATTAAGACAAAGACCTTTGAGTCTAGGAATAGGAAGAAAGAGTGATGAAGTTAATCTCCACGGCAGAGCCATATTGTGAAGCAGAAAATTAAAAGGATGGAAGGAAGCTATTTATAGGAGCAGTGGATGAAGTTACTAAGCTAGCAAAGATTCTGATTTTCTTGAAAACTTATCTATAAACTTAATGCTCATTAAGAGGATTGAGTTACAAGGTGCATGGGTAAGTAGCACAATAGTCAAAGGAATTAATGTTTTTGCAGATATCTATACACTTTAACGTCAGTTGTTTAAAACAACTGACGTTAAAAGTGTTTTTAAAATAAAAAATATTTATTGTTAACGTCAGTTTTTTAAAAAACTGACGTTGAAAGTTTGATTTTTACTTCAGTTAATTAAATAGCCGACGTAAATAATCCTATATATTATAAACGTGCAGAATGAATATTGGAAATAATGTAATTAATATACGGGAACTTGGCAGTCATAAATTAAGTTGATGTTAAAAATGAGGAGTTGGCAGTTTGTAAATATTAAATCACTATTTGCGTCGGTTCTATAAATAACCAACGTAAATAATTATGAAACCCATTTCATTGGTTGTCATGTCCCTGTTGTCCTTCTTAACGCAGATCACTCCATATAGTACTGCAGTTTATTTCTAAACCTTTTTTTAAACAAGTTTATTTTTAATTTTTATTAATTAGCTTGAATTAGTAAACAAATTCTTGTGCAAATTAAAATAAATAAACACTTAACATAAAACAAGTTATATGTATAATCAAATCGTATGACATTGAAGCGATTCATAAGTTAAAATTACATGATTAAAAGATAAAAAATTTCTGCAACATAGCCCTAAAATATAAAAAAGTTTCTGCATCAACATCATTTTCTTCTCAGTCCTGTCATCAGAAACTCCAATGGATGCATCACCTCCTCCCTAATGAGAGAAATTCATGAGGAGGAAAAATGAAAAACAGAGAATTTGTGTAAACTGATTCTCATTTTATGAATAAATCTGTGTACACCTTTGGCTATATATATACTAGCCAGCAGAGCAGTTATACAGTTAGAATAGTAACTGTCCTAACTGTAGAGAGTAACTTACCTACCTAATTGCTAACAACAGAGGATAATTATACTAACTGTTATACAGTTGTTTATTACATAGCCTTACTCTATTATTCCCCCCTCAAGCTCATGGGGGTTTTGGACATAAAACAACATTGAGCTTGGTTCTTAACTCTATAAATCTAGAGGAGGAAACAGGCTTTGTTAAGGAATCAGCTAGCTGGTCTGTACTTGGAATGTGCACAACATTGAGAGCTTTGGAGAGGACCTTTTCTCTAACAAAGTGGATATCAAGCCCTATATGTTTGGTCCTTGCATGAAGAATAGGATTGTAGGCTAAGTTGACTGCACTTAAGTTGTCACAAAAGAGTTGGGGCATGGCAAATGGAATATGCAATTCAGTTAGAAGTGACTGAATCCACAAAGTTTCAGCTGTAGCATTGGCCATGCCGCGATACTCAACCTCTATGCTGGATCTAGCAACAAGGGGCTGCTTCTTTGAGCTCCAGGAAATCAGATTTGGCCCAAGGAAGATGCAGGAGGCAGAGGTTGAACGTCTATCATCAGGATCACTGCCCCAATCTGCATCACAGTAGGTATGCAGAGAGTAAGGTACAGAAGAAGCAGCTGCATGTCTGAGGAGAAGACCATAGTCTAGGGAGCCTTTGAGATATCTTAAAATCCTCTTAACAGCCTGCCAGTGAGAGTCAAGAGGGTTGGACATGAATTGGCACACTTTATTCACACTATAGGCAATGTCAGGGCGAGTGAGAGTGACATATTGAAGTGCACCCACAATGGATCTATAGTAATGAGGATCTGCCACTGTATTAGTACCAAACTTGGATAGTTTACAATTACTAATCATAGGTGAGGAGATTCCTTTAGCCTCTAACATGTGGGCTTTAGCCAATAAGTCTCTGATGTACTTGGTTTGAGTGAGCAGAAGTGCATCATTGCTTAGATGCTTAGCTTCAAGGCCAAGAAAATAATCCAGATCTCCAAGTTCCCTGAGAGCAAACTGTGCATCAAGCTTGTGAATCAGAGTCTGAACAAGAGCAGGAGAAGATCCAGTGACAAGGATGTCATCAACATAAACCAAGACATATATACAGATAGATACTTTTGAATATATGAACAAGGAAGAATCACACTTGCTGGCCAGGAACCCAAATTGCAGAAGAGTGGAGGCAAGCTTTTCATACCAAGCTCGAGGGGCTTGCTTGAGGCCATAGAGAGCTTTGTGAAGCTTACAAACAAGAGATTTGTCACTGTGCTCAAACCCGGGTGGCTGCATCATATAGACATCCTCACTGAGAACACCATTCAAGAAAGCATTGTTTACATCAATTTGCTTAATTGCCCATCTGTTTGTGAGAGCCAGGGTAAGAATGATCCGAATAGTGACAGGTTTGACCACCGGAGAGAAGGTTTCAAAGAAATCAAAACCATACGTTTGATGAAAGCCTTTGGCAACCAGCCTAGCCTTAAATTTGTTGACTGTACCATCAGGATTTTCCTTCACTCGATAAACCCACTTGCAGCCAATAGCAGTTCTGTCTGGAGGCAGTGTTACTAGGGACCAAGTGTTATTTTTAATGAGAGCATTATGCTCATCTTTCATGGCTTGAAGCCATTGTGGACTAGCCAAGGCCTCCTTGACAGAATGAGGCTCAACATAACTCAAGAATATGCTAGGAGGCAAGTGTCCAGTTTTGGATCTTGTCATCATAGGATGAAGATTGATAGGTGCAGGTGGAGATGAAGTGTCAGAAGAAGGAGAGGAAGTAGTACTAGAGGTTGTAGGATTAGAGGTTGCAGGAGACATAGGTGCAGTTTGTGGAAGAGCAGGAGAAGATGCAGGACTGCTTGTCACAGTATTACCTGCAGTGACAGAAATACTAGGTGAAAGAGGCAAAGGAGAAGGTGCAGCACTGGAGGACTCATGAGACACTGAGTTAGATTGAGCAGGACTGGTTCCAACAAAGTCACTGGTAGTGGCAGGGACACTAGGTGAAAGATGCAAGGGAGAAGGGGGATGCTGAGTTATAGGAGTAGCATGCAGAGGAGGATATGTAGGAATAGGTATAGTAGAAGGGTAAGTTTTAGAGTTAGAAACAGGTGAGACAGAATGTGATTGGAAGAGTTTAGGGTAGGGAAACATAGATTCATTGAACAAAACATCCTTTGAAATATATATACGGCCATTAGAGTCAAGGCACTTGTGGCCTCTATGTTGAGGAGAGAGGCCTAAGTAGACACACTCAGAGGATCTGAAATCAAACTTGTGTTGATTATATGGTCTAAGAAAAGGAAAACAAGCACAACCAAAGACCCGAAAGGTAGAGTAATCAGGTATGGTACCAAACAGGGCATGAAAGGGAGAGGAGTGTGAAGTTAATGCTGCAGTGGGAAGTCTGTTGATTGTATGAACAGCATGTGTAAAGCTGTGGTCCCAAAATTTTAAAGGTAGAGAAGCATGGGAGAGAAGAGTCAGTCCCATTTCAACTATATGACGATGCTTTCTCTCAACAGTCCCATTTTGATGGGAGGTGTGAGGACAGGTTAGTCTATGCAAGATGCCAAGCTCAGTTAAGTACTTGGAGAAGGGTCGAAATTCCCCTCCCCAATCTGACTGCAAAGCTTTAATTTTGGCAGAAAACTGAGTTTCAATGAGAGTTAAAAATTGTTTAAATGCAGTCAAGGCATCCGATTTCTGCTTTAAAAAATAGATCCATGTGAATCGTGTATGAGCATCAACAAATGTAATATAGTAGGAATAGCCACCATAAGAAGTGAATGGTGCAGGTCCCCACAAATCACTGTGGATTAGTTCAAAGGGAGTAGGATGAATGGTGGGAGAAGGGGGAGCATGTAGTCTATGGGATTTACCAATGCAACAGGCATTACAAAATTCATAGGATGTTTTATTCAATGATGGAATATTACAAAGTTGAAGAATGGTTTTTACAGCATTATTGTTTGCATGGCCAAGTCTATAATGCCAAGTGGCAAAGGAACTACTAGATACAGCAGATGGACTAGTTGAATTGGTGACACCAGAGGATGGAGCTGAAGATTTGATACCACCTGCAGCTGAAACAGTATGTTGAAAGCAAGAGGTGGAAGGTTCCTTTAGAATATTGATGTTTTCAAAACTGTAGAGTCCATCTCCTCCTAGGGAACCATGAAGAAGAATCTTACTAGAGCCCTGTGATTTAACATAGCAAGAGAATGGGTGAAACTCGAAATAAACATTGTTATCACGGGCAAACTTGGAAACAGAAACCAGATTCTTAGTTATATTAGGAACAAGGAGGAGATTATTAAGTTTAAAAATCGTTTGAGGACAAGTAGGAGAGAAAATTTTGGAAGAACCTATAGAGTCAATTGAGAGACCTTGGCCGTTACCCATTAACACTTGGTCCTGTCCTCCAAAGGGACTGCTTTGAGTGAAGTTATTGGAATCAGCAGTAATATGATGAGATGCACCAGAATCTGGGAACCATGCCTGAGGATCAAATTGTCTTTGCAGAGGTTCTTGAGTATTTGGAACAAACTGTGGTTGCTGCATTACCAAATTGGCACTAGGTTGTTGCTGGGAGGGTGGAAATCTTGGAGCAGTGCTTTGAACACCTTGATTGTAATCATGAGAGTTGTAGGTCTGGGTATAGCCTGACTGAGCCGGAGGAGGAGGTCTTTGAATCGGAACAAAGGTATCATCAAATCGATACCAACAATTGAAGGCTTCATGGCCATACTTATGGCAAAGTTGACATGTAGGTTTAGGACCACTGCGCCCATGACCTCGATCACCTCTGCCACGTCCTCGAGCACCACGACCCCGACTACTACCACGAAAACCACTCCGATTCTGCCGATAATCAACTGATGCAGACAGATTTCCCAGATTCAGTGCTTGAGCCACATTAGCAGTAACTGAAGGAGACGATAATTCTTGTCTGAACCTCGCAAGTTGAGCATCTTGCATTAGAAGCAGAGATTCAACCTCATCAATTGAAGGCGACTCTGCCCTAGTAAAGATCATCATCACGAAGGAACTATATTCCTCAGGAAGCCCTTCGAGGACCGTATCAATGTGATCCTGCTCTGTGACAGGATTGCCAATTGCTTGGAGAGACTCGATTAGGGCACGAATACGCATTAGGTATTCCGAGATCGTACATGTGCCTTTCTTGGTGTTTTTCAATTCAGAACGAAATTGACGCACCTTGACCTTCAAGTGTGCATGGAAATGCTTGTGAATTTTGTCCCAAACTTGCCAGGACTGTTTGCAACCAATGAATCGAGGAAGAATGGATGGAGAAATCGAGTTCAGGAGCCATGTGAACAGCATTTGGTCCTGAACGATCCAGAGTTGATACTCATCGGACCCAATCCCTAGCGCGCGAGTCGTCTCTGAAGTGAATTGTGGTGGAATCGATGGATTTACTACAAATCGATGAAGCTTGTGCGAGATTATGACAGCTTCGACTTACTGCTTCCACAACAAAAAGTTGTGATCATCAAGTTTGATGGACATGGAAGATTGTAAGGTTGATGGTGATGGTGTTGAAGCAGTTGTCGAAGCTCCAGAAGTAGGAATGTCGAATGGATTGGGAACTGAGGCAGCCATGGAAGAACGCGATGAACTCGATGAGAAGAAGGAAGAAGAAGAACGAGCCCAGAAAATTAGCTCATGATAACATAATGAGAGAAATTCATGAGGAGGAAAAATGAAAAACAGAGAATTTGTGTAAACTGATTCTCATTGAATGAATAAATCTGTGTACATCTTTGGCTATATATATACTAGCCAGCAGAGCAGTTATACAATTAGAATAGTAACTGTCCTAACTGTAGAGAGTAACTAACCTACCTAATTGCTAACAGCAGAGGATAATTATACTAACTGTTATACAGTTGTTTATTACATAGCCTTACTTTATTACTCCCTCACTTGAATTCCATGATGCAAAGTAAATCCTCAGTCACTAGCAGCGAAAGCAAAGTGAAATGGATCTTTGCATCTTTCTTCTTCAGTGGAATTACTTGATGCATCATCTTGAATCCACAATCACTTGCTTCCAAAGCAAAGTGAAAGGGAAGACGGGGATGAAATAAAGTGAGAGAATCATATTACGTGATTCACCCAACCTTAATATCCATGTAATGTGATTTACTCAAACTCAGAAGTTGTTTGACCATTAAGACAAAGATCTTTGAGTCTAGGAATAGGAAGAAAGAGTGATGAAGTTATTCTCTATGGCAGAGCCATATTGTGAAGCAGAAAAATTAAAAGGATGGAAGGAAGCTATTTATAGGAGCAGTGGATGAAGTTACTAAGCTATTCTGATTTTCTTGAAAACTTATCTATAAACTTAATGCTCATTAAGAGGATTAGGTACAAAGGTGAATGGGTAGGTACAAAGGTGAATGGGTAAGTAGCACAGTAGTCAAAGGAATGAATGTTTTTGCAGAAACTAATAAACTTTTAACGTCGGTTGTGTAATACAACTGACGTAAGAAGTTGTGAGTGTTTTTAACGTCAGTTGTATTAATACAACTGACGTTAAATATATGACCTTTAACGTCAGTTGTTACTAACAACTGACGTAAGAAGTGTGAGTGTTTTTAACGTCAGTTTCTTAAGAAAACTGACGTTAAATATATGATCTTCAACATCAGGTTTTACTAAAAACTGACGTAAAATGTTGTTTTATTTTAATTATAATGTTTACCCCCGCGCGCCTTCTCCACTTCTCTGTACGTACGTGTCTTTTCTCTTTTCATCACGCTCAACCCTCACTCTCAACCCTCACTCTCGCTCTCACTCTGCCCTAATCGCGAGCTCATCTCCACCGCAACCACCGCGAGGGCTTCTTCGCCTCCACCGTGAGGTACACTCTTAACCCCTAACTCTGTCTTTGCCGCTCATTCTTTGCAATAACTTGACATCTCTCTTTCCCCTTCCCGCGCACTAACTCTCCTTGTCCCTCTGCTCTCAGTAACCACATTGAACGTTGGCCACCACTAGAGCTTCCCACCACCACCACGCGAGCTCCTATTTCTGGTGAGTCTTTAATTAGGGCACATTTTTTTATTTTTGGTTTTGAGTGCATGCATGTTGCTCTGCTGGTTTGAAACTGTAGTCTCAGTAGTTGAAACTTGAAACTGTGAGTTTGAGTTGTTTGGAATGTCTCTATTTTTGGTTTTGAGTGTATGTTGAAACTGTAGTCTCAGTAGTTGTAACTTTAAACCGTGATTTTGATTTGTTTGGAATGTCTCTATTTTTGGTTTTGAGTGCATGTTGCTCTACTGGTTGATCTGTCACGGCCGTGATGCTCATCACGGCTAGGCCGTGATGCTCATCACGGCTAGGCCGTGATCAGTTCTGCCTATGAGGGTCTGGTTCAGTTGGCACGTTACGGCCGTGATGGACATCACGACCAGGCCCTGACCAGTGCTTGGCAATCTTCAAAAACTATAGTTTTCAATCTCCCGTATTGTCCTTATATTGGATATATAGATGTTTTGTATATCTATAGGACCTATCTAGTTATTTTTATTTATACTTCAGTATTTATTTTGAGTTATAACCTATGTTAATACATATATATTGTTTCTGAGCAGGCATACATATGGATCAGTCGGATAGCCCACATGCACGTGAGGACACTGTGGGGGTTTCACAGGACCCGATCACGCCTACGCCTGATTCTAGTGTAAGTTTACATGTTATATATTATCTTTAGTCCTTCTTTTTAATGTAAGTTTATAATGTTACAACCCTCTATTTTATCAATTTTTTTTGTCCATACAGACATCACAGGCTCATAGGAAACGGGGTAGAGGAGCCACCTCGTTGAAGAAACTAGAGAAGGACAGGTAGAGCGGACAAAAGCTTGAGGTGTCCTTCGATGCTAATCTAAATGCCCAGGGACCCCTTGCTAAAGAATTTAATAAGTGGGTGTTTCTACAAGCGAAGCAGCACGTAAGCATCAACTACAACCACTGGAATGACGTTCCACAGAACATTAAGGATCAGATTTGGGAGGCTATCACAGTATTTTACCTTTACATTCGTTTGATTTACATTATTAGATAATTATCCGAGTTATAATCCATCCAGTTGTTATATATGTATCTAATGTGTAGGTAGCTTGGACTATGCCAAATGACGAGGATCATCGTCATAAATGTATGAAAATGGCATCAAAGCGTTGGAATGGGTTCAAGCATGATCTTACCAGGTACTATGTATCTGGGAAGAAGCAACTTGATAAAATGTTCTTGGATTATCCCTGGATTGATCAGGATACTTGGGATATGTTTGCCAGGAGTCGATAGGATGAAGAATTTCAGGTTGGTTGATTAAGTTAATTTTGTATGCTTATTATAGATCATTTAACTGTATTTAATTCTGTGTTTTTGTTTGAATAGGGAAAGGCAAATAAGGGTCGGCAGAATCAGGCGAAGAACGTCCACTGCCACACCATGTCTCAGGGTGGGTACCAGACTCGGATCGAGCAGATGATGGCGGATAGGCTGAGGGCGAAGCAGGAAGAGCACTATGCTAGGATTGAAAGAGGAGAGGTGCCTGAGGGCACACCATCAAGTCCTCCATCGGACATCGACTCGCGAAGTGGCAGATAAGATTGTAAGTAAATAATTAACTTGATTTCAATTGATATTTGTATAGATATTTGCAACACTTTTCACTTGCACGTTTTTTCATTTTTTTTCATTGTAGATGGATCTTAAAGCAAAATCCTCCCAGGGCGCATTCGTCCCTTCTGGACGGCAGGACATCTTGATGACTGTTCTAGGCAAGAAAGACCATCCTGGTCGGGTTCTCGGTGTTCCTGGGAACGTGACCATCAAACAATATTATGGCAAGTCTGCTTCACGAAAGCGGGTGGTCAATGAAGCATCAATTTTGGCTGACATTACTCAGCACCTCATGTCCAACCCAGCTATTACATCACATCTGATGCAAGGCTTAATATCTAACCCAGAATTCAAGCAGGCGCTTGCCAGAGAGCTTTCCTCCGTCGGTACATCCCAGGACACCGCAGGGCTTGCCAACCCTTCACATGTGAGCACAAAAGAGAGTTTTAGTAGGGCACATGTGGAGGACGATGAGTTGGCAACTAGGGAGCGGGAGTTGGAAGTCCAGCGCCATGAGCATGAGTTGGAAATGAAAAGGTGTGAGCTTGAGTTGGACTCCAAACGACGTGAGCTCGAAATGTTAACAAATGTATTTATTCATTATTAATGTCCAAATTAGTCAAATAATTACTTGTGTTTTTTTTAATTATCAACAACTTATCTATTTTATTTTTCCTAAACTGAAGGCCAAGTCGACGTTGGTGTCGCTGTCACCTATCACTCGTTTGTTCTCACTTGGTGAGGATTATGCGTTTGAGATTTTTGTATGTCCATTGGATCACGATGGATGGGTGGCACGCCCAGATCAACAGAGGATATTTTCCTTCGTTGGTGACGATCTCGGGAACGCCTGCAGAAATAACATCTAGATGAACAGTAATGTCATCAGTCTCTGGTGCACGTAAGTTAATTTTAATTTTATAACTTATTTATTTTTGGTATTTTTCCATGTAATAATTTATTTTAATTTCAATATATATATATATATATATTATGTAATTAACATCCACACCTTTTCATATCTTAGGTATCTCCATCGTCTTCAGCTTGATAAGGGCGTTGCATCAGTTTACGGTTTCTTAGATCCGTCAATCCTTGTGCCCGAATTCTTTGCTAGTGATGCATTGAGTAAATACTTAGGGAACTTGTTGGGAGGCAATCCGAAAGAATTATATCTGGTTCCCTACTGTATGGAATGCCATTGGCAGTTGTTCGTACTTCACCCGTCTAGGCATACTGTCATATTCTTCTGCTCTCTCCACCAAGATCCGCCACCGAAGGTGGTGGAAGCTGTAAATAAGTAAGTAACTAATATTAAATTTAATTTAAGTTTTAATATTAGTTGTTTTTAGTTTATTACACACATGATATATGAGTTTGTTAATTGATCGGCATGATTATTTGTTTATGATAGCGCGCTGAAGGCGACTAGCATAAGTTGCGCCAACGAGAGAAGTAGGACTTCTAAGGCTAAAGCAAATCCTGTATGGAACATCCTCAAGGTTTGGTAGTTTATTTATCAAATAATTAATATTATAATTACTAATTTATATGTATATTCAACTGACGTTGAAATTAATTTTGTTGGTAGTCTCGATTTCAAATTGACGGGTGGTCGTGTGGCTATGATGTGATGCTTCATATGCTGAACATAGTCTCCGCATCTATTACGGATGGATGGAAGAAGGTAATATTTAAACAACTTGTTAAATTATATATTATAGTTTTGAAGATGACTTGCACTGATGTTATTGTTATTATTTGAACGTGTCTAGGCATTTATCGACCAATCGCCTATTGAAGAAGAAGAGTTAAGAGACTTGAGGATGCGCTTCGTTGAATTCTTCTTCAAGTATGCGGCTGAAAAAGGAATTGACAACATACCTCCGCACTACTTAGATGAATAGTTTTTTTGTTAGACTTTAGAAACTAATTAATAACATGTATATATATATCCTTAGATAGTTTTGTTTTTTAGACATTGGAACTAAAATTTATTTATATATATACATGGGTTTTGGGTTTAAGTCCCCCCATTGTTCAATTTTCCTTTGCAATTCTGTAATGTGTGTGATATTCTGTGTTACTGGGACTGAATGCAGGGATAGCTGAGGGGAGTGATATTTTAAAACTGAATTTTAAAAAAAAAACCTATTAACGTCAGTTGTTTATTACAACTGACGTTAAAATGATACCTTTAACGTCAGTTCTTTATAACAACTGACGTTAGTTTTAACAAAATCAACGTCCGTTGTCTTAAAGAACTGACGTTAATAGTTTTATGTTTAACGTCAGTTGTTTATAAAACTGACGTTAATTTTTACAAAATTAACGTCAGTTTTGTTAAAGAACTGACGTTAATAGTTTTATATTTAACGTCAGTTCTCAACTGACGTTAAAATATTAACTATTAACGTCAGCTGTATTTACGTCAGTCAGTATTCTGACGTAAAAAATCAATTTTAACTGACGTAAAAAGCACTTATTGCACTAGTGTAGTGATCCTTAAGCACTTGAAACACAAAATCAATAATTAAAACACAAAGATTGAAATAAAATATTTCAACCTCTACAGAACCCAATTAGGGCCTTCATTAAAAAAAAGGCTAGAGATGTTATTTTGATTCAACATTTTGGATTCAATACATACATGAATTATAAGGATTGAATCAAGCATGACTTTCCAAAAAAACTAACAAATTTCCTCCACCCACACTAGTTAGGGTTTCGGCCTTTAGAAAGAAAATGGGACAGAAATTTTTGCTTGATGCATACTCTTGGATTATAAATATAGAGATGATAACAAGATCATAGAAATTGGTTTCATGATCATAGGATTTTTCTATGATTTTCTATAGATTTTTGAAGTTGAAAACCCTAAAATGGAAAATGATGATCATGGCCTTGAATCATAAAAATAATTGAAGAACCTATAACATATTGATGATGAGGAGTAAGGTATACCTCTTGGAATTTGAAAATGAGCAAAGGATCAAGTAGTTGCTTCACAAATTTTGGGTATGGAAACTTATGAACTTTGGAGAGAAAATGATATGAAATATGATGAAGAAGATGAAGTGATTCACAAATGAGTGTGATGGCCTAATGAGATGGGTTTCGGCCGTGGGAAATGAGGGGCTAAAGGGTCCATGTGATGTTAAATTAGGGACAAAGAAGTAATCTTACTTAAGGACAATTTTATCATTTTAAAAACAACAAAGGACATGATAGACATTTCACTTCAAATGCCATCATGACAAGAGTGAATCACTCTTATGACTCACCCATGTGAGTCATCCTTGAATGACATTGTCTTTATCTGTTAGCGGGTCCCAACAATCCCGTTTTCAGCTCTATTGTGCGCTTGATTTCGTATAACGCTCGAATAATATATATTATTTCACTTTTTAGTGAAAAATTTCAAAATAACCTAAGTCGTTGGGAAATCGATATAAAAACTAACTATTTCGTTTACAAGTCAAAATTAGGTTTTCTGAGCAGTAAAATTTTACTTTCAGTGAAAACACGGACCAGGTTTTTCGACACCCCTTCTAGGGTCATCACATAGTTACCCAAAAGCGGAAAATTAAATTATTAATCGCTTGTTACTTTCAAAAAATAAATTTTAAGTTGACTGTCTTATCACGAAAATAGTGAATTTTTTTTAAAACATCGATAACCAAACACGTCATGAATATAACAAATGTATGTATGTATCTATATATATATATATATATATATATATATATATATATATATATATATATATATATATATATATATATATATATATATGCATCATCAGTTAAATACACACTATATCACTAATAGGAGATCACCAAAAGAGCCCTCATAGGTATAGGTAATTCCCCATAAAACTAAGTAAAGAAAATAAAGACATATACATATAAAGTAATGAGTAGTCTAGAACCATACAAAAACTCATGGCTCTCAGTAGCCTGATCAAAAACTGACAAGACTCGCTACCCCAAAACTATACCTATAGCTGGTCAAGCTAATGAAAACCATTGGGGAGATCATGATGACCACCCCCTCCTAAAGCAGGACTGACCGATGAGGACGCTGCTGTTCCCATACCCTCGTTGGATGAATCATCGTCGTCATCATCAATAGGTGGAAGATCCTCAAGTATATCCTCTACGAACTCTTCGGTATCCTCCTCAATCCCATCATCCAGAACTACCTCTACTGGAGGCTCAACTGGTGGAGCTACACCTGGTGCAGCTATCTGTAAAGGCTGACCCAACTGAGAGTGAAACTCGATCTCTCCATGATCCATCAAGTACTGTAGGTAAAGCCATGGCGGGGGTAGAGATACCTCGCAAGTCACCACGACATGAGTCCTGCGCTGAGGTCCTGCAGCTAATGTGCCAGTAACCTCACGAGTGGGGCCAAAATAGGTGGCACTAGTTGCCCCGAGATTTACTTCCCAAGCACCACCATGTGCCCTATGCTCAAACATAATGCAGCGGATCACCGAGTGCGCCAGGGGCATCATCAGATCCATCTAATCTTAGATATAAATAAATATTCCACAAGTAGAGAACGAACAAGAAAACATGCAAGAGTGAGAAACCAATATATGGATTAAACGCGATAACCACATACACGACACAAAAGATACACATATATATACATCAAAGGGTTTCATACCCACACATCATCATTTTAAAATCATGCGCTACACTTCAATAATCGTCCTCTAACATTTCACCTAATCTCATGAGATATCATCAATAGATGATGAGTTGATCAGGCTCAATAGCCACACAAGCAATGGCACGAAGCCAAACCCATTGCCTACTTTCAAAAACCGAGGCACAGTGATAGCATTGTAAATGGATCTCATTGACCACCAAGGTACAATGACGTCAAGACATGAATATCACCATGATACCATGATTAACCACGCCGCGACACGAATACCCTCAAGATACCATGCTTAACCACGTCGTGACATGAATACCCTTAAGATACCATGATTAACTTCATAGGGACGTCTCCCTAAAATGCATGTAAAACCTTTCATTCTCATCATTTTCTTTGTGTATAAGGTTTCCTGTGTCGAAGCACAAAAAGCTTACGACCATCTTAGTTTTAAACATACTTTAATTAATAACACAGGACCTCAAGTCCGAGTCCTCAATCACGAAACTCTTTGACCGATGCACCAGTCATAGGTTCGTGGTAATAGAAAACATCTTAAATGTTTAAATAGTATACACCAAGTATACAATAGACACCAAGTCTACCAGACCTCAAGTCCAAAGGACACCAAGTCCATAACACCAACGAACCTTAGTACCCCGACGTCTCGGTTACTAAGTTCTAAACCACTTTTTAACATAGTCAAGTAAAAACTCGAATCCGGAAAATCGTTTCAAATGGGAAATTCTTTAATAAAATCATCTGATACTAAAACTTAGTTTTTAGAAAAGTGAGTCAATCGAGGCTCAAACTTATTTAAGATACGTACTGCTGTTTTCGAAATACTTACCGTTGATACTTTTCTAAATTGTCGTCAATTAACATTTTTAAAGTCATTTAAGCCTAATATTAGCTTTTTCCACTTAAATAATATTCTAAAATCATAATTAAGTTATTTTGGAAAATTAGTTTCATAAAATAACTTTTTATAATATTACGAAATTTCTTACGTAAAAATCAGCAGTACTAAAATAATTTTACGGTTACGTCCTCACTGTGACTTATGGTTCACTTTTTCGCTGACAATTCATTAAAATAATAATATTTTCTAATCCTTCTTATTTTTCCCAAATAAAATTTTCCATAAATATTATGTTCCAACATTTATCAGAAAAACATTGATTATAATTTATAAAGCTTATTAAAGCTTTTATCTGATTAATTGATTGGGCACTGACCACTGTCAGGCTTCTCAAACAACAATCAACAACAACATCATAATTATATTCCCAGGCAGATCATGCATCTCAACAATATAATATATAACTGCAAATAACCATTTTAAATGCAGACAGATAACCACAGTATAAATAACACAACTTACACATATTAATTAAAACACCACAACCACAAAACAATTATACAGACCAACAAACAATGGTACGTGGCCATCGGAATAATCCCTCAGGTAATCCCCTCTTACCTCTCGGAGATTCCTCAGCGAAGTAAAATACTTTATCAGAAGTCCGGTCTCACGTACACCGCGAACTAACTTAACCTTCAACAATTACAATCCAACAATTACTAATCCAACAATTAAAACACCTAGGCACCTCCTATGTTGATCACGACCTCAACATGATTTTGGGATAACAATTTCCAAAATTGCCTAAGTCATTGGATTAATGATCCTAATTAATTAAGACAATGGATTAGTGATAAATCAACAAAGTTTGAATAAAAAACTTCTAAACATCGAAAGACCTAAATTCGGCCATGATGATTAAATGGAGTAAATGAATTTTGTTTGATACATAGGCTTGGATTCCACATGGATATATATTAGAAAGATAGGAAACAAGATCATTTATGAAGAATGTGAACATAAACATTTCCTCCAACCTCATGTATAGGTTTGGCCATAACAAGTTAAATGGGGAGGAAATTTTAGTTTGCATCAATCTCTTGGATTATGAATCTATAGATGATGACAAGAACATATAAATTGATTTCAAACTCATAGGATTTTTCTATGATTTAATATGAATTTCTAAAGACAAGAACATATGAACATGACATGGTGATTAAAGCCTTAAATCATGAAATGAATTGAAGACACTATTGCTTAAAGATGATGAGGAACATGAATCACCTATTGGAATTTGAAAATGAGCAAGAAATCACCAACTTGCTTCATAAATGGAGGTTTCTTGTGTTAGAGAGAAATAGGGGAATGAAGAAGATGGTGGAGGATTTGAGAAGAAACTAGTAGCTTCATGTTGATTCATGAACTTATGAGCAAGCCAAGGAAAGCTTGGGCCTTGCGCCTATGGGCTGGGTAAAAGTCCATCAAAGTCCAAACATTTTGTATCATATAAAAACTTAAGACAAAACCAAAACAAACAAAGAAACTTAAGTTAACAAAGTGGCTTCATGAAAAGTAAAATTATGAGCATGAAATGGGCCTCATGGCTGCAGCCCCCTAGTGGGTTTTGGATAACAAGAATTTGGCCTAATTTGACATGGATATCTTGAATTTGGCCTTAAAATGACATTTTAATCATGTGAAAACTTAAAAAATTCACATGTGTGACTCATCCACATGAATCATCTTCCAATCATAAGATAACTTGTTCATCTGCTCTTGGAAACTCCACAATTCGCTCCATCGTTTACCCGATTGAACACAACACCCGTAAAATGTATATTATTTCATTTTTAATGAAATAATTCTAAAAATACACAATCATAGGAAATAACATGAAAACCTTAGGTTTTTCGTTCATGAATTAAAATTAGGTCTTCTAATTTGTATAAATATATTGTCAGTGAAATTCGCAGGTCGGGTTTTGCCTGACTTTTCAACCTAAATTTTAATCGTAGTTTTCTACGTTCTAGTAAAGTTGAGTGATAAACTCTGTTTATTTAGAATAATTTTCTAATACTCATATAAATATATACAGATATTCATACTCATTTCTATTATAAGAAAACAGCGGAAAAATCAGGGTGTTACAGGTTTTGCAACACCCCTTCTAGGTTCATCACATAATAACACGTTGTGGAAAATAAAATTCAATTATGCTGGTTACGTTCGGAAAATAATGTTTTCTAATACCTCACTTAATACCAAATTTGGTGAATTTTTTTTTTCCTTTTCTTGTTAACTTAACAACATCTAACAGCATACAACAACATAAGTAACACACCATATATATATATATATATATATATATATATATATATATATATATATATATATATATATATATATATATATATATACATATATATATATATACATATATATATATATACATACATATATATATACATACATATATATATATACATACATATATATATATACATACATATATATATATACATACATATATATATATACATACATATATATATATACATACATATATATATATATATATATATATAATTTTTGTACAAGGTATAAACTATATAAGACCTTTATCAGAACATGCCATTGTTCAAGCTAAGAAAGGAAATAAAAACATAAGGACACATAGTGAAACGTCTAGGGTCATATACAAAAATCATGGCTCTCAGTAGCCAGAAAGACTGACGGAATCACTACCCCAAAAATGAGACTACCTACAGCTGGTCATAAACTAATGGTACCCATTGGGAAGACCAGGGTCAAAACCCACTCCCCGCCGATGAGTCAGATGAAGACACAGTAACACCCTCATCGTGTGAATCGTCATCGTCATCCAAAGGTATGTACTCAGGTACATCCTCCACGTACTCCCTGGATCCTCCTTGGGATCAATAACCATCTCCTCCAGTTCCACCACAATCTCCTTTGGAGCTGGCATAGGTGCTGCCTCAGCTAAGGGCTGAGCCTCAAGCTGTCCATGATCGATCAGATGTTGTACAAGTAGCCACAAAGGAGGTAGAGATACCTCAATCGTCTCCATAGACCTATGCTCCCTCTGGGGCCCCGTCTAAATCGTGCCCTCTATAGTGTGTACATACCCGGTATAACGAACGACATAGGCTCCCGGGTGGATCACCCACGCTTTTATGGATCATCCACGTGTGTGCCAATGGTATGACCGGATCCATCTAAACTCAGATAATAATAATACCCATACAAAGAGAAGAACAACAATAAAACATGCAAGGGTGAGAACCAATATATGGATTTTAAAATGATAACCACATGTACGACTCTCAATTACCACTTAACATGTATGTTCAAAGATAAACAATATATATTTATCAAAGGGTTTCATACCCGACAGTCGTAACCGCCATGACACTTCAATATTCAACACTAACTTTGAGACCTAATCTCCAGAGCTCCAACCAACAAATAAATGAGCTGATTAGGCTCCAATTGCCAAATAAGGCAGAATCAGTGCCAGATATGGCAAAGTTCAAATAACCATTCCACAGTCCAAAACGAGGCAAAGTGGTGACTACGTATAGCACATGGTTTTCATGGCCATATATCCATCAAGGCACGGTGATCCAAACGTCATGAATACTTTCCATCCAGCATTCAAGTCCTATGCAAAGGCACGTCTACCTTGAAATGCTTGTAAAATGTTTTGTTCTCATTGTTTTCTTTGTGTTCAATCTTTATTTGTCCGAGCTAAAAGTCTCACGACCAAATCACTATTTTAAACTTTCAAGTTTAATACCTCTTCCAAAATAACTGACTCCAAGTCAAAAGGTGTGCAAATCATGAAATCCAGACCGATGCACCAATCTTGGACTCATAGATTTTAGTGCACAAAACCAAATATACGGTTTATAGGACATCTAGTCCATAACTTCACCTTTCGGACCCCGGGCCCATATCATAGAACTCTAGATCCGACATCTCGATTTCTAGGTTTGTTTAAACCATTTTCATTCTATGAAATGCAAAACAAAACCAAAGTTTCCTCAACTTATCTAGGTTTGTTTAAACCATTTTCATTCTATGAAATGCAAAACAAAACCAAAGTTTCCTCAACTTATCCAAGTTGACGGAAATAACTCGTTGTTTACCGAAACCATTTTCATTCTATGAAATACAAAACAAAACCAAAGTTTCCTCAACTTATCCAAGTTGACGGAAATAACTCGTTGTTTACCGAAAATCCTTTTACGTTGGAAATTCGTTTTGTAAACTTGTAAAAATTCCTAAAACTCATTTTTGTTCAAAAATCTATAATTTGAACTGGAATACCTTATTTGAGACAAATTCTCAGTATTACTCAATATTACCCTTTTTACGAATATTTTGGTAAATATTCACAGAACTGTTCATCGTTAGCCGTTTTAAAACGCTTTTAGGTAAAAACATGACTCTTTGCCGTAAATTAATTTTTCCAACACTGTAATAAAATTATTTTCGAAGATTTTTCACTTAAAACATTATTTTCTAATATTTATAAATTCCTTTAGTGAAAATTAGCAGTGCTAAAATATTTTCACGGTTACGTCCTCACTATGACTCATAAAAAGCTCTTTCGCTGTTAAATGATTAAAAGAATATTATTTTTCACTTTTTCCCATTTTTCATCAAATAAATAATAAAGTAATATTATATTATTATTTCCACCACATTAAACTCATTAATCCATAACAAAGCTGTTAACTGCTTTTAACCTCGTATTTAATTAAGCTCTGACCACTGTCAAGCTTTCAAATCCACACTCCACATCAACAATAATATCATGTCAAGAATATAGCAATTAGCAATTAAAACATGTAAAAACATAAAACAAATAATTAAATGCAGATAATGCAAATAATTAACTTGGCAAATAATGCTAACTACTTAAGTATTACATACACCCAATAATTAACACAACCAATAACAATTACACATGACTATCGAAAAAACCCCTCAGGTAATCCCCTTACCTGAAAGTAAAGTGTCTCTGAAAAATAGTTCATCGGAAGTCCTAGTAATGCCGATAACGCGCGTACACGATAACTTAGCTTATCCTTCATTAAACACAACAATCAATTAACAAACAAATAACTTAATCAAACCTAAAATCCTATATGTTGGTTTCGACCTAGGGCTGACTTTGGGGTTAAAAATCCCTAAAATTTCTAAACTCTTGGATTAGTGATTTATAATCACTTAAAACCCTAAATCAATGATAATGGCATAAAGATTGAAATTAAATTTTCAAATCCCTCAACAAATGAATTTCGGCCTTGATCATTAAAATGGTTTAGAGACCCTAATTTAACTCAAACAACATAGATCCAATACCTATATAGCTTATAAGATTGAATCATTTAAGGAAAATGAACAAAATCTCCCCCTCCCCACAAATACCTAAGTTCGGCCTCTTTATGTTAAATAGGTTAGAATTTTTTGTTTGATACAAGGTCATAGATCGAGAATATAGGGATGATAATAGGATTATAGAAATTGGTTTCATGCTCATTGGATTTTCCTATGATTTTCTATGAATTTTTGAATCTAGAAACCCTAATATTCATCATATTGAGAAAGACTTCAAAATGAAAAATTTATTGAAGAACATGATTCTAAATAAGGGAGATGAGTAAGGGTTACCTCTTGAAGTCAAGAAATTGGCAAGAAATCTCCTACTTCCTTCACAAATCAAGCCTAGGTAACTTAGTGTTTTAATGGAGGAAATGAGCAAAGGCTTCATGAAGATGACGACTTAGGCTTTTATAGAAGTGAGGAGGACCTCTTGGTTGGGTTTGGGCCATGGGAGAGCAAGGGCAATTGTGTCCAAAACACAAAAATTCAAGGGTAATTTAGTAATCGTGTACAATGGTAAAATTGTAATTAAAACCAACATAAAGGGCAAACTAGTCTTGTCCTCCTAAAAACCATCATGACAATGAGGAGTCATATTGTGAATCACCTCCTATGACTCATCTTGATTTGACATGTCCTTTATCTGTTAGCGGGTCCCGCAAATCCTATTTTCAGTTCCGTCATTTACCCGCTTTCGTATAACGCCCGCATAATATATATTATTTCACTTTTTAAGTGAAAAATTTTAAAATAGCCAAAGAAGTTGGAAATTTCATAAAAACTTTAAGTGTTTCGTTCACGAGTCAAAATTAGGTCATTTGGGCAGTAAAATTCTTACTGTCATTAAATCGCAGACCAGGTTTCGTCTGAATTTTCGACCCAAAATCGAATCATAGCTCTCCACGGTGAAGTAGAGTATGAATATGACCTTTATTTATCCAAAATCATTTTCTAGGTTTAAAAATAAAATCATAAATGTTTCTATTTATTTTACTGATATAAAAACAGTAAAGTGTGAAAAACCGAGTGTTACAATACTACCCTACTAAAAAGAATTTCGTCCTCGAAATTACGTACCTGTGAAAAGTTCAAGGTATTGTAATATCATCTTGTCTTCCACTTCTCAAGTTGCCTCTCCAGTTGTGTTATCCCAAATAACCTTGACAAAGGAAATTTGTTTACCCCTGAGCTGCTTAATCGTCTTGTCCTCGATTCGTACAGGCATAGTCTCGTAAGACAAGTTTTCTTTTAATTGTACTACATCGGGTTCGATTACGTGAGATGGATCAGGAATATACTTCCTCAGTTGTGAAACATTAAAAACATCATGGAGATTGGAAAGAAATGGTGGTAAGGCAATTTTATAAGCTATTGGACCTACCCGACAAAGAATTTGGTAAGGTCCAATAAATTTAGGCATGAGTCTGGATTTAATTACTCTGGCAACCACGGTCATTGGCGTGACTCTCAAAAACTCATGATCGCCTTCCTCAAACTCAAGAGGTCGTCGTCTGTTGTCTGCATAACTTTTCTGTCTACTTTGAGTTGTCCGCATTTTCTCCTGAATCATCTTTACCTTTTCTATTGTCTGTTGCACGATATCTGGTCCTAACAGCAGACTTTCACCATCTTGGTACCAACATAAAGGTGTTCTGCACCGTCGACCGTATAAAGCTTCATAGGGTGCCATTCCTATACTTGAGTGGAAACTGTTGTTGTAGGTGAATTCTATCAACGGTAGAAATTCATCCTAACTCCCAGTATGTTCCAACACACACGCCCTTAACAAGTCCTCCAGTGACTGGATTGTCCTCTCCGATTGTCCATCGATTTGTGGATGATAAGCCGAACTCAATCTGAGTTTCATTCTCAGAGACTCTTGTAAACCTTGCCAAAATCTTGACGTTAATCTTGGATCACGATTCGGAATAATACTCGAAGGCACACCATGTAGTTTAACAATCTCTACAATGTATAACTGAGCTAATCTCTCCATTGAATACCTTATGTTAATAGGCAAAAAGTGAGCCGACTTGGTCAGTCGATCAACTATTACCCACATAGCATCATACCCCTTTTTATTTCTTGGCAAACTTGTTACAAAGTCCATCGCAATTCCATCCCATTTCCATTCTGGAATGTCCAAAGATTGTAGCATTCCTGCTGGCCTTTGATGTTCAACTTTAGCCTTCTGACAGACTAAACACGAAGCTACATATTCCATTACGTCTTTCTTCATTCCATACCACCAATATAAATGTTTAAGATCTTGGTACATTTTGGTTGCTCCTGGATGTAAAGTTAATTTACTCTTGTGAGTTTCCTCCAAAATTAACTTTCTAATTTCAGCATTGCAGGTACACAAATCCTTTCACCGAACCTTAAAATTCCATCAGTTCCTTCTTTAAACTCCGATACCACTCCTTTTCGTACTAATTCTCTTTCTCTTTGTAGGTATTGATCACTTTCTTGTTTCTCCCGTATTTGTTCCATCAATTGATTGGAAATAGTAATCATACCCAAACAAAGCTTTCTAGGTGACGTCTTAACTGTTAACCTCATATCTCGGAATCGTTCCAACAATTCTTGTTCCTTAACCATCATTGTAGATGCATGCATAGACTTTCTACTCAAGGAATCCGCTACTATGTTTGCTTTCTTAGGATGATATTGCAGTTGAAAATCATACTCCTTCAGAAATTCCAACCAGCATCTTTGTCGTATGTTGAGCTCCTTCTGATCAAAAAGATATTTTAAACTTTCATGATCACTGAAAACATTAAACGTCGATCCATACATATAATGTCTCCAGATCTTCAACGCAAAAACCACAGCTGCTAACTCCAAATCATGATTAGGGTAATTCCTCTCATGAGTCTTCAACTGCCTTGAAGCATAAGCTACGACTTTCCGATTTTGCATTAGTACGCAACCTAAACCTTGATGCGAAGCATCAGAGTATACCTCGAAAGGTTCCTTAGGATCAGGTAATACTAATACAGCCGACGTAGTCAACCTTCTCTTTAACTCTTGAAAACTTTCTTCACACACATCGGTCCATTTGAACGCTTGGTCCTTCCGCGTCAATTGGGTAAGAGGTCCTACTATTTTGGAAAATCCCTCGATGAATCTCCAATAGTATCCAGCTAAACCCACAAAACTACGGATTTCTGTTACCGTCGTTGGTCTTTCCCATTGTACAACAACTTCAACTTTTGATCGATCCACCGCGATCCCTTCATTCGATATAACGTAACCTAAAAATTGAACTTGGTTTAACCAAAATTTATATTTTTCAGGTTTTGCGTATAACTGTTTCTCCCTTAAAATTTGAAGAACCACACTGAGATATTCAACATGTTTTTCTTCACTAGGAGAATAAATTAGAACGTCGACTATAAAAACAATGACAAACTAATCTAGATAAGGACGAAAAATCCTATTCATATAATCCATGAATATAGCAGGAGAATTCGTCACTCCAAACGGCATCACAAGATACTCATAATGCCCATAGCATGTCTGAAATGCTATTTTCGAGATATCTTCCTCCTTCACGCGAATCTGATGATAACCTGATCGCAAATCAATCTTTGAGAAAACCGCTGCTCCATGTAACTGATCCATTAAGTCATCTATCCTCGGAAGCCGGTACTTGTTCTTGATCATCACTTTATTCAACAGTCTGAAATCAACACATAAACGAGAAGTCCCGTCTTTCTTCCGTATCAGTAAAACTGGAGCTCCCCATGGAGACACACTGGGGCTAATGAATTCTTTCCTCATCAGTTCCACTAATTGCTCTTTCAAGTTCTCTAGCTCAAATGGAGACATATGATATGGTGCCATGGATATCATTCCAATGCCCCGTACCAAATCAATCGCGAACTCTATGTCCCGAACAGGCTGTAGTCCAGGTACATCTTCAGGAAAAACTTCCAGGAACTCATTGATGACAGGTATAGACTGTAAGTCTAACTTATTCTTAACGTCTAAGAAAAATAGTAACATGTATCCTCGATCTCCCTTTTTCAAAGAAGCTTTTACTTGATTAGCAGACAAAAATCCAGAAATCTCATCCTTAGGAAATTAAGGTTTTATGGGCACAATCTATAAGAATATGGTTAGAAGATAACCAATCCATGCCTAAAATTGTATCTAACTGTATTAAAGACAAACATATCAGATCAACAAGAAAATGTCTTTCCTGAATAATAATAGGACAGTTCAAGCATATAGTATTGACAGTAACTGGCTTAGCAGTTGGAGTTGAAACAATAAGATCATATGGTAATGAAGAAACAGATAATTTCAACAATTTCACACAATCCATTGAAATAAATGAATGCGTCGTACCCAAATCATAAAGTACAGTTAAGAGATTACCGTCAATGTCGTAGTCAACTTGTACAAGATCCTCGGAGTTCGATGCCTCGACTCCACTCAGAGTGGAAACTCTCCCCTTTGTCGTCGGTTTATTGGTCCTGGTGTTGTTGACAGTAAATTCAAGCTTTGGTGTCGTGCAATCTCTAGCAAGGTGTCCCCAACGATTGCAGTTAAAACGTTTGATTCCCACTACTGGACATTTATCCGCCATGTCACTTTCATCCCCAAACTTGTAGCATCTCCTAACTTGGCCTTGATTTTGATCTTTTGGCCTCCACTTCCTGTGGCAGTAACACTTGAACGATTTTGTTGCTGATTCTGGTTATGGTTATTTCCCGGGGGTCGGAAATAAGGCTTCCTCTGATCTTGCTTCCCTTTCTGACTCTGGTTCTGATTCTGATACTGGTTCTTGGATCGAGAAGGTCCCCCAGTATTTCCTCTGTTGTCTCTTCCCCTTTTCATCAATTCTATCTTCCTGCTCATCTCAACTAGCTCTTGAAAATTCCTGAGCTGCAATGGTAGTACAGATTCCTTGATCTCGAACCTCAGACCAGTTTTGAACCTCACACATTTTCAGCTCTCATTTGGTTGTGCTTGGATGAAACGGAAATATTTAGCAAGCGACTCGAACTTCGCCGCATATTCCCCCACCGTCAGATCCCTCTGATACAATCGCAAAAACTCTTGTTCTTTATCAATCCGAACACTTTCTGGGAAATATTTGTTCAAAAATGCGGTTTTAAACACATCCCAAGTAATTTCCTGATGGGCAACTTCAAGCAGCTATCGAGCACCTGTCCACCAGTACTCTTCATCTCCTATCAGTAGGAAAACAACATAGGTGACCCTAACCTCTGCCAGAGTAATCACCGACTCAAAAATTTTCTCCAGCTCTTGAATCCATAGATCAGCTTTCTCATGGTCAACATCTACACCGAACTGTGAAGGATTTTGGCTTCAAAACGACGTCAAAGCCTTGCCTTCCGCAACTTGTAGACTATGAGCATTCATGGATGCAGTTTGGTTTACTATTGCAGCTACCACACTCTCCATTGCCTGAGCCGCATAAGCCACACCTTCCTCATAATCCTCATTCATATTACCACGGCCGCCAACATGACCGCCTCTACGGCCCCTTCCACGGTCGCGCCCACATCCACGACCACGTCCACGTCCAGCTTCTGGTTCAACAACTGGTTCCATAACTGACCTGAAAATCACAATCAGTTAAACCAAAACCATAAACTGAAACGTAAACTTACTGGTTACCACACATTACTTCTAAGAAGTAATTTCAAACAATTCTTAAGTAGAGAAGATGCAACATTAACACAACAGACCTATTCCCCAACATTCCCGAAAAACTCCATCAGCTCTGATACCACAAATGAGACACCCCTTCTAGGGTCATCACACAGTAACACATTGCGGGAAAAAAAAATTCAAATATGCTGGTTACTTTCGGAAAATAACGTTTTCTAATACTTCACTTAATACCAAAATTTTGGAATTTTTTTTTCCTTTTCTTGTTAACTTAACAACATAAGTAACACACCATATATATATATACATATACATATACATATATATATATATATATATATATATATATATATATATATATATATATATATATATATATGCATCATCATTTTTGTACAAGGTATAAACTATATAGGGCCTTTATCAGAACAGGCCATTCTTCAAGTTAAGAAAGGAAATAAAAACATGAGGATACATAGTGAAACGTCTAGGGCCATATACAAAAATCATGGCTCTCAGTTGCCAGAAATATTGACGGAATCACTACCCCAAAAATGAGACTACCTACAGCTTGTCATAAACTAATGGTACCCATTGGGAAAACCAGGGTCAATCCCACTCCCTACCGACGAGTCAGATGAAGACACAACAACACCATCATCGGATGAATCATCATCATCATCCAAAGGTATGTACTCAGGTACATCCTCTACGTACTCCTCTGGATCCTCCTCGGGATCAATAACCATCTCCTTCGGTTCCATCACAATCTCCTCTGGGGCTGGCACAGGTGCTACCTCAGCTAAGGGCTGAGCCTCAAGCTATCCATGATCGACCAGATGATGTACAAGTAGCCACAAAGGAGGTAGAGATACCTTAATCATCTCCATAAACCTATGCTCCCTCTGGGGCCCCGTCTAAATATTGCCCTCTATAGTGTGTACATGCTCGGTATAACGAACGACATGGACTCCTGGGTGGATCACCCATGCGTTTATGTTATCTGCATCCTCAAAATGGAGGCTTCAAACCCCCGTGTGTGCCAATGGTATGGCCGGATCCATCTAAACTCAGATAATAATAATACCCATACAGAGAGAAGAACAACAATAAAACTTGCAAGGGTGAGAACCAATATATGGATTTTAAAACGATAACCACATGTATGACTCTCAATTACCACTTAACATGTATGTTCAATGATAATTAATATATATTTGTCAAAGGGTTTCATACCCGACAGTCGTAACCGTTTTAAAAACCATGACACTTCAATATTCAACACTAACTTTGAGACCTAATCTCCAGAGCTCCAACCAACAAATAAATGAGTTGATCAGGCTCCAATTGCCAAATAAGGCAGAATCAATGCCAGATATGGCAAAGTTCAAATAACCATTCCACATTCCAAAACGAGGCAAAGTGGTGACTACGTATAGCACATGGTGTTCGTGGTCATATATCCATCAAGGCACGGTGACGCAAACGTCATGAATACTTGCCATCAAGCATTCAAGTCCTATGCAAAGGCACGTCTGCCCTGAAATGCATGTAAAACGTTTTGTTCTCGTTGTTTTCTTTGTGTTCAATCTTTATGTGTCGGAGCTAAATGTCTCACGACCAAATCACCATTTTAAACTTTCAAGTTTAGTACCTCTTTCCAAAACAACTGACTCCAAGTAGAAAGGTGTGAAATCACAAAATTCAGACCGATGCACTAGTCTTGGATGCGTAGATTTTAGCGCACAAAACCAAATATACGGTTTATTGGACATCTAGTCCATAACTTCACCTTTCGGACCCCGGACCCATATCATAGAACTCTAGACCCGACGTCTCGGTTGCTAGGTTCGTTTAAACCATTTCCGTTCTGTAAAATACAAAACAAAACCAAAGTTTCCTCAACTTATCCAAGTTGACGGAAATAACTCGTTGTTTACCGAAAATCCTTTTACGTTGGAAATTCGTTTTGTAAACTTGTAAAAATTCCTTAAAACTCATTTTTGTTCAAAAATCTATAATTTGAACTGGAAAACCTTATTTGAGACAAATTCTCAGTATTACTCAATATTACCCTTTTTATGAATACTTTCGTAAATATTGGCGGAATTGTCCGTCGTTAGCCGTTTTAAAACGCTTTTAGGTAAAAACTCGACTCTTTGCCGTAAATTAATTTTTCCAACACTGTAATAACATTATTTTTGAAACTTTTTCACTTAAAACATTATTTTCTAATATTTATAAATTCCTTTGGTGAAAATTAGCAGTGCTAAAATATTTTCACGGTTACGTCCTTACTATGACTCATAAAACGCTCTTTCGTTGTTAAATGATTAAAATAATATTATTGTTCACTTTTTCCCATTTTTCATCAAATAAATAATTAAGTAATATTATATTACTATTTCCACCACATTAAACTCATTAATCCATAAAAAAACTTTTAAATGCATTTAACCTCGTATTTAATTAAGCTCTGACCGCTATCAGGCTTTCAAATCCACACTCCACATCAATAATAATATCATGTCAAGAATATAGCAATTAGCAATTAAAACATGTAATAATATAAAAAATATAATTAAATGCAGATAATTCAAATAATTAACTAGGCAAATAATGCTAACTACTTAAGTATTACGTACACCCAATAATTAACACAACCAATAACAATTACACATGGCTACCGGAAAAACCCCTCAGGTACTGCCATTACCTTAAAGCAAAGTGTCCCTGAAAAATAGTTCGTCGGAAGTCCTAGTAATGCCGATAACTCACGTACACGATAACTTAGCTTATCCTTCATTAAACACAACAATCAATTAACAAACAAACAACTTAATCAAACCTTCAATCCTATATGTTGGTTTCGGTCTAGGGCCGACTTTGGGTTTAAAAATCCCTAAAATTTCTAAACTCTCGGATTAGTGATTTATAATCACTTAAAACCCTAAATCAATGATCATGGCATAAAGATTGAAATTAAAATTTTCCAATCCCTCAACAAATGAATTTCGGCCTTGATCATTAAAATGGTTTAACTCAAACAACATAGATCCAATACCTATATAGCTTATAGATCCATTCACGTAAAAACCGTTGCTTTAATTACCATTCCAGTTGGGCAATCTTTTAAAATTTTCATGAATTTTTTCTTCGAAATATTGAATTTGAAGTTCAATATATATAGAATTATAATTTTACAATTTCTTTAAATAAAATTCCTAATTCTTTATATTTTATATCAATATTTTCCATTATTTCAAATGATTATTTTATTATTATTTTTAAATGGTTTGACATCCTAAGGGTACTGAAAAATTTCCCTGGATTAAGAAATAAAAATTAATCTTCTTCAAAATTAAAGTTATAAATTCAAAAAGAAAAAATTACAAATAAGAATTAGAACATTTTTTAATTATAATTATTAAATTGATTACCTTACCATTATCATGGCTCTTTTCTTCCCATTTAATCAAGGAAATCATAGTCGATCAATATTCATTGTGCTTTGCTTCCACCAATAGGGATCTACTTCCTCTTCCATGAATCTAATGAGACACCACAACAATTTTAAGACGAAAACTAGATAAATGATTTAATGAAGCGGCAACAGATGCTATGTTTGTGAACATACCATATGTGAGTCGGTGACACAGCAAAACGAAGGCCCCTTTTGCAAATTTCTACTAACCTCACTTGACACGGTATATATTTATCTCTTTCTCTCACTTACTTTTTATCTTCTTGTATACACGCATTCCAAAAATACACAATAAAAACAAAGGGACGCCATATTTGTGTCCATTTTGTGTGTTCAAAAATCATTTTCCAATATGGATATGCATATAATTCGTTAAGTTTGTAACAAATACTTTATAAAACATATTGAACTAATGCAATTTTAAAATTCTGTATTTAATTATATCACAAATATTTTATTGGCTCAAAAAAAAAATATGTATTTAATATTTCTCTATAAATTCAATGCTACAATCAAAATTATGATATTCAAATGCAGTTAATCAATATTAGAATATGTTATATTTCCCACAGTGTGGTCCAAGTGGTTAGTAACTTGGGCCCTTTAACCATATGTCCAGGCTTCGAATCCTGGTGATGGGAATAGAGCTGCATTTGTGGGTAGATGAGTTGCCTCTTAACAGGTACTCTACATGCAAGGGGATTAGTCCTAAGGCTATTGGCTGTGGGATACCTTGGTTTCCATGCCTGACCAAAATAATAATAATAATAATAATAATAATAATAATAATAATAATAATAATAATAATAATAATAATAATAATAATAATAATAATAATAATAATAATAATATGTTATATTAGCAAAAATTGTTGTCCCATCTAGTCAAACATTCCACTTACACTCGTTATGACTGTTTGATTATTAGATTTTACCTGCTGGTAGGCTATACATAAATTTCATTGTAAATTTTCGCTATGGTTGGTTGTCTTCCCTGACCTTGCAACGGGGTATGCCTTATATCTATAAGGTTTAATAATTCAAATACAAGCTTTTAAATATTATGCCCAGTAAATTATAATTTCCCATCGTATGAACGTTATAATTGTTAATTTTTTTGAAATGCAGTTAATCAATATTAGAATATATTATATTACCCACAAAGTGTGGTCCAAGTGGTTAGTAACTTGGGCCCTTTAACCATATGTCCAGGCTTCGAATCCTGGTGATGTGAATAGAGTTGTATTTGTGGGTAGAGGAGTTGCCCCTTAACAGGTACTCTACATCCTCGGGGGATTAGTCCTAAGGCTATTGGCTGTGGGATACCTTGGGTTCCATGTCGGACCAAATAATAATAATAATAATAATAATAATAATAATAATAATAATAATAATAATAATAATAATAATAATAATAATAATAATATGTTATATTAGCAAAAATTGTTGTCCCATCTAGTCAAACCTTCCGCTTACACTCGTTATGACTGATTGATTATTAGATTTTACTTGCTGGTAGGCTATACATAAATTTCATTGTAAATTTTCGCGATGGTTGGTTATCTTCCCTAACCTTGCAACGAGGTATGCCTTATATCTATAAGGTTTAATAATTTAAATATAAGCTTTTAAATATTATGCCCAATAAATTATAATTTCCCATCGTATGAATGTTATAATTGTTAATTTTTGTATTTATAAATATGCTCTTAATCAATAAATTGTGTTATTATAAATATGGTTTTATTTTAAATTTTCCCATTTGGGATAATTTGTAATGGATTAGCATATTTATGGATTGGGTTGAGTCAGGTTAAATTAATTGCAGGCCAATGATTTCCTAGCCCATTCCATCCCATCATGTATAAAATGCATGCATATAGTAATATATTAAATTGAAGCAAATTGAACAACGAACTATATAAATTGCATCTAATGGATAGGGTAAAAAAATAAAAGAAAGGAAATCTGTAAATACTTATGTGATCCACCTGAATATAGTTTCAGTCTTCGTGTGATGATTGAACTACTTACTCATTGAAGTACAAATTGTTCAAGGCAATTGCTTCTTTCAGAGTCAAAGTAGAAAAGTAGCTAATTTCAATAAGAAACTAAAATGCAAAATAAAAAAAACAATAAAAGATAATCTATAGTTTAGCCTATTACTTTAGCCCCTTTCATTTTGTTTCAAGTTTTAAATCATATATACCAGTAGACAAAACCTAAACTAGTAGCCTTTTTACAAAGTCTATGGCTACTTTAGTAGGCTAATTGACTTATCAAACCTATCAAAGATTTTTCGATGCCTAGGTAAGACTTTTTGATTCCTAACAAAGACTTATAGCTACCTAACATGTAGCCTTTTTGACTTATTACTTTTTAGTTCATACAGATGATCGGTAATGATGATTGGTACAGCAGGGATGACATACTCTTGAATACCAGCAAATTGAAAGCATTCATAATGCATTTGATGTTAAGACAATAAATATGCTAGTTTATGTCTGAATTATGATTTAATATAGGCATTTAGATTTATTATAGTGAATGAGTGTCAAAACTTGTAGAATTTATTATTAACTTATATAAATCAGTAAACTATAGCATATCATAAATTAGTAGAGAAAATCAAAATTTCACTGCAATACATAACCACGAGATAGCTTTCATTCATGCTATCAATTCCTAAATGAAACAGTGACCAAAACCAGTGATAACACCACATTTCTTTTTCTAACATGCAAAACGAAAAACCAAAGTTACAAAATCTCTTATGGAAATAAAGTTTAGAAATTAGAAGACCTCTTACAGATAATCATATATAGAAATTATCAGCACGATTAGGATAATAAACAACAACTTCATCACAAGTTGTGGCACAAATCAATCGAAACTTCTAACATTTCAAAATAGCTTTTTAGATTGAGAAAAATAAAAAATAATAACAACCTTCCTCAAAAAATTATGTAAATTACCTTCAGAACAGCTACAAACAGTGGATGGAGACTTGGAACAATCAGGGATTTGAAAGATGGCATTATGCCTGTGTGGATCAAATAGCTCATTTGTAGGATCAATTTTATCTACACCAAACTTTTTAAGAACATGTAACTAGAAGTTATCTTTATAAGAATAGGCTTATTTGAAGAACTTAATGATATAAGATATAAGTAGCAAAGCTTTCATAATAAGCTGATAAATTTAAAAAGAAGCTCGTTGATGTGATGACACAGAAAGGTACCAAAGTCCTTCCCCAAATTCCCCGTGGCAGAGTTGAACTCATTGAAATTCAGGAAAAAAATGATATTAGATATCATTTCCCAACCTGTTTATTATTTTAACCAAAAATGGTTTTTGAAAACAAAAGCCAAAGCATGCCCCTAATCTAGCAAGTACTTTTACAGACCCAAAATAACCACCAACCAGACCCAAAAAAAGCCTCATCTCCTAGTCCATGCCAATCACCCTACTTACCCTCACATTCACTCAATCAACTTTCAATCTTCCAATACCTAAGAAAACCATATAAATGTGAAAATAGAAATAATAAGTGAATAGGAAAGGCCAAAAAAAATCCTTAACCATATGAATTACTCAAATGGAAATATTGGATACTATATTACCTTTGACTATTGCCATTAAACAGAAACAGGCATACAAAATAAAATAGAAAATCTAATGCCGATTAATTTATAATTACATATTCACATCACTAGTTAATTCATCAGTAGCTATTACTTGCTCCTCTGATTGGTCAGTGAAGAGATGCAGAAGGGTATACATAGAAGACTCACACACCCTCTAATATTGTATATTCAGTCACTGTCTTCAAGGCATAACCTTGGGGATTGCTCTCCATCAGATAACTAGTTTGTTATATATTATTCCCTTATTTATTGTACATATTAGCTAATCAAATCAAGGATACCAATGACAGATGTAAATGAGATATTATAGGCATTAGTTTAGGACACATGAACCTTGTGTAACTTGTATATATTTGGTATCTCTTCAATGGAATGGAATACACATTCTTTCCACCATAATCTTGTTATGATACCAGAGCCATCACGGTGCTAGTGAGAACATGTGAAACAAAACTTTTTCCATGGCACAAATGTCGGAAAAGACTGAAAGAGAGAAGAAAACTGATTTGGTGAAAAAGAACCTCTTGAAAGTGCCTCAAAATCAAAGTGTAAAAACTGCAGAATTTTGTGACCAGAAACCAGATAATCGATTATGGAGCAGCCATAATTGATTTTGGAGCTTCTGCCAGGAATCCTGAGATTTCAAAATAGTGGACAGACAGCAGATAATCGATTACGGGAAGGCCATAATCATCTTGTATTGCTTTGATTCTATCAGAGGATTAGAGAGAGATCAAGGGTTGTATGAAAATAGAGAGACGAAAGACTTGGGTTTTCTTGTATGTTCATCTTGAGCATGGTGGAGTAAAGATCCAAGGGATCTCTATTGTAATCTTGATCAAAATTCATAGTGGAGGAGGCTCTCTCTCGTGGATGTAGGCCACATTGACTGAACCACGCTAAACTGTATGTGTGCTGCTCTCTATCTCTTCTTCCCTTCCTCTTTTCTGCTGCCATAATCGATTATCAGTTGTAGATAATCGATAATCACATTTTCCTGTGCTTTTATTTTGCTATTTTGCATTTATTTCTGGCTGGTTGTTTGCTATAGTATTTCTTCTACATTAGGTGTATCTGGTTTAGGTTGCAAAACTCTATTTCTTGGTACTGTGTAGTCTTTGTTTATTGTTTCAGGGATCTTATTTGGATTCTTTCATACATAGAACAAACAAGTGGTGCTGTCTGTGGGAATTGAAAGACGAAAAAAGATCAAAAGTTTGAACATTGGAAAACACAAAGTATGACATAGAGAAATTCTCCGGAAGTAATGACTCCGGGCTATGGAGGGTTAAGATGGAGGCAATCTTGAAACAACTTGGATGTGTAGAAGCTCTCAAGGGAGAGGCAAGGATTGTGGACACTTTATCACAAAGGGAGAAGACCGACATGATAGAGAAGGCAAGAAGTGCAATCATTCTGTGTCTTGGTGATAAGGCATTGAGAGAGGTTGCAAGGGAAAAGACAGCGGCGTCTATGTGGGCAAGGTTAGAAACATTGTACATGACAAAGTCACTAGCGAATAGGCTATGCTTGAAGCAACTTCTATATTCTTTCAAGATGACGGAATCGAAGTCCATTGTGGAGCAACTTGCGGAATTCAATAAAATTCTTGATGACCTAAAGAACATTGAGGTGAAGCTCGATGATGAGGACAAGGCATTGCTCCTACTTAATTCTTTACCTAAGTCTTTTGAGTTCTTCAAGGATGCTATTTTGTATGGCAATGATCAAACCATTTCCTTGGATGATGTTCAAACTTCAATCCGTACAAAGGAGCTCCAAAGGAGAACAATGGTGAGAGCTTGAACGTCTTAAGGGGGAGGTGTTGAGTCACCGGCAAGTGTACCGGGTCGTCGCAAGTAATAAAATAACACGGTAAGAATTTACCGAGGTCGAACACAAGGGTTGGGCTACCAATTCAACCAATTCGCGAGAAATTCGATAAGTTGGTTAAGTGACAGAAGGTGGTTGAGAGAGAGAGAAAATAGGATTGTAATCTAAATTAACAAATCTAATAAAACTAAGCTATTAAAATCTGAAATTAAAATGTCCAAGGTCACAAATCCACCTACCCAATATGCATACCCAAGTGATGATGAATTCCTCCCTAAGTTCAATTACAATGTCAACCGGGACCCCCAAATTCTCCTAAATCCACTGTCGTGCTCATTAGGACGTATTCGAAGATTGGACTAATTACTTATAGGTCTCATAATCCTAATCATCAAATTCTATTAAATCTTGTTCCCTATATGGTTGCACCGATCTCCTATTCACTTTCGTACAATATTCGATCGATGATCCCAATTCAAGTTCTAAAACGCGAATTGCCGATCAGCATCAACACGTTTAACAAGTCAATCACGCATGCATATGATCAACACAATCAAATTAGAATTGGAAAACATCAATTGAGAAAAGGGGAGAAAAACATACATCACATGAACACTATACCGCCATGGGTGGCTTCATTGTTCCCTCAGACGAGGGGATTAGTTCCTCATACTCATAGACAAACAATCGGACATAACCTCCATGGTAAAATAAGAAAAAGAAGAAGGGAGACGCAGCTCCAAAGAGACAAGAAACTACCCTAAAACGCTACTTTAAACAGTGGAAAAACTACTAGGATTCGGATCTCCCAAAAAGCTCCCGTCTTCGGATCTGAAACAACCTATAAATAGGGATTCTGGTTCTCGGCCGCTCGCGGGGCGAACAATCTTTCGCGAGGCGAACATTAGTTTTGGCGCGCTTTCAATTTGGATTCTCGCGAGGCGAGAGTGTGTTCGCGGGGCGAGTCTTCAAACCTTAATCTGTCACAACCGTGACCTTCATCACGACTAGGCCGTGATGGTCTCTGTCTTCCAGGGTCTTCAGGCTCTCGCGAGGCGAGAAGCCTCTCGCGGGACGATCCAGAAGTGATGACTGTTGCTGTTTTGCTGATCTTCAGGCTCGCGAGGCGAGCATCTACTCGCGGGGTGAGTACCTCCAGAATGGAAATTTCCACTATTTTCTTGACTCGAAGTGCTTCCTTGACTCTTGGAGCTTCACTTCTAACCTGAAACAATAAAAAAGGAACAAAAAGCATAATTCTACTCAAAATAGACTAAAATTACGAAAATTGCCTAGAACGAGTCAAAGTCCAACTTAGGAACAAAACAAGGCAAATTTGGGCGAAAACGAGAGTGAACTCGAATAATTTGCACAAAAACCACAGTCCATCTAGTTATAAAACTAGATAAGCCAGAGGCTTATCGAAACACCCCAAACTTAAACCTTGCTTGTCCCCAAGCAAGCTAAAACTCAAAAAGGACTCAAGACTTGGCAAGCCTAAAGGAATCAATCGATTTCGCACAAATTTCATGCAATCAAAACAGTTTTTCTCCAATGATTTCCCCCTTGCATCAATGTAATCCCCACATTCATTTACTTTAAACAATTGAGAACTTATCATTCATGCAAGTATTAATCTAAGTTGAGGATCAAAGTTACACACAAAAGGAAGATCACCAATTTCAAACAATTACCTTCCTCACAAGGGTATGTAAAATTTCACTCATTCGCTCAATTGTGTCTAGGCTATCAACTTTTCACTCAACTTCACATTCCAAGAGCACTTCCCATGAATTTGATTTTCATCTCAAAAATGGTTCCCACGAAAATATGTATGCAACATCACAAGGTCTTTTAAAGGTTGAAATGGGGCCTGGCTAAGGGTAGGATTTTCAAGGATACTAGCCTTAAGTCCCTAGGAACTAAGAGAGCATGAGAATTCGACACATATTCCACTCAAATTCCTTTTTCCATTTTTCTTTTTGCCTCGGGTGACTACAGCCTTTTCCTTGCTATTTTTTTTTTCTGTTTTGCCCCTTTTCTTTTGGCAAATATTTTTTTTTTCATTGCCTTGGGTTTCAACCTTTATTTTTTTCTTTTTCTCACCCCAATATGACACATCACCTTGTAGCCACCCCAAACTTAGTTTCTCACAACCTCCTCTTGCTCAGTCTCCATGCTCCCCTAATCCTAAGATTGGGTTAACATGGTTTTTCCATATTTTGGCTTATAAAATAAGGTCATCAAGAAACAATAGGCTAATTAGGCTCAATGTGGCTAACTAGGGAACATGCATTAGGGATGATTCTTTTCAGGCCAAGTAGCTATTTCAAAGAAAATTGCCTAAATCATTTGATGCAACACATAAACATGCAAACCATGAAGAGATTCAAGCAAATTCGGGAAAGTGCAACAAGAAAGTGATTCACACAATCAAAAACAAAGTTGGAGGCTCAAATCCTCACCTGGACATTTTGCAAATTGTTTGACTGAGATACAATTCCTAGTGTGTGCACCCCCTCACCCCAAACTTATCATAAATCAAGTAATCACAATAAAATTCTCAAAGTTCAGTTTTCAATTTTTCACATGGGGATCAACTTTTCTAATTTCAGAACCTAGGGGGAAATCATCGATGGTCAAAATAATTTATGCAATCAATCTATGCTCAATTTAATTAAAATCCAACAAGCTTGCCGACACGACATTCATACACAAACTCTTGATCTTCTCAAATTATTCAAGAGTGACAAACAAAAACAAAAACAAGTGAAGGGTAAGAAAATTTTTATCTTAATGGGGTCCGAGCGGACCCCATGCTTTCAGCTGACTTCCTTTCCACTTTTCATCTCTCTACTACCCCGCTTCACAGCGGGGCTAGTTTCGGCCTCATCCTTGCCCAATTGGTTGGTCCATGAGATTCTGGGCTCTCCTATGTTGTTCCATCACAAGCAAACATGAATGTTAAGCAATAACATAACAGAATAAACATACGGTTATCCAAGTTTGCCTGTAAAATGTCAGTAAAAATAGTTTCTAACTAGCAAATAATGTACAACCAAATCGAATCCTAGCTAGATCTATAAGTAAAGAATGCAGGGGCCCGGATCAATGATCAAAATCGATGTCATCCACCGGGTCACCCTGGTCCTCTGGTGCCTCCTCATCCTCGGGTACCCCCCCTGTGGCATAGCACCCTGGTCCCCAGGGTAGTCCTGCCACCCAAACCGAGGGGACAGCTCCTCCTCGGAGGGGTATACGGGCACCCGACCCTCCTGCTGGGCCAACGCCATCTCCCGGAAGAACTCGCGCAACACCTCCTGATCCCGCCTCATCGCCTGCTGGTTCTGCAAGAGCAGAGCCATGTCCGATGATCGTGGCCTCTGAGTGGGTAGGGGTGGTGGCCTCCTAGGTGCGCCCTGGGCTGTATAGCAGAAACGCCTGATATAATCCCGATCGATGGGCTGCCGCGGGACCTTCTCCATAACTGTACTCACGGGCACTCCCGCCTGGCGTATGAGCTCGGTGATCAATAAACCATGCCCCAGGCTCTCCTTCAATGCCCGGGAGTTCGCCTTCATCTGAATGTCTGTGGCGATGACTCCCCCTACGTTAATCATGCGTCCTGTCAGAATGCCGTAGAGGAGATGGGCTCTGGCGGCGGTGACGGTGGACTCGTGAGAGCTCACTCTAAGGTTAGCGTGTAGGAACGCCGACCAGATCTTGGCATCTGGGGTGAGGTCCTGCCTCCTCAACCGCAAGAGGTTCCCCGATGTCCCCACCTCCCAGGCAGCTCCTGGGACACAGCAAGTGTCTATGATGGCCTGAGCGAGGGCCGGTACTGTGGGGAGCTGCTCATAGTCGCAGGGATCATCTCCGATCGGGATACCCAGGCAGGAGTTAATGTCTGAAGCGGTGAAGGTGATGGGGACCCCCTGAACCTATGTCACGCAGCTCGGGCCTATGACCTCGAGTTTGAGAGTGTTGGCATAAAATTCCTGCACCAGTTTGATGTCATACTGGTGAGGAAGATCAGCCAACATCTCCCAACCTCGGCTGTGAATCTGCTCGAGGACTTCAGCGTAGTTGTTGCCCACCAGGGACACACGCCGCTCTAGAACCATCTCCTTCCTCACCACCAGGTTCCAATGCTCCCTATGATCAGGAGAGCGGAAACTGGGAGAGTAGGAGGTGGCTCTAGAGGAGGCGCCAGGCCCTGAAGGCAACACAACGTCGTCCCCCTGAGCAGATCCGTGCTTCTTGCGCTTAACCGGCTGCTTTTCCGCAGGGTTGCTCTTAGGCGGAGCCATACCTGAAAATCAGAAAAGTCCCAGTACATTTATAATCAATATGAACAGAATATGCAACACAGAGGCATAAATACAGTATCAACCCCCCCCCCACTGTCCTACTATCACACAGATATGCAATGAACACCTAGACAGTATCCCCACTTCATCCCTGACCATAACTCTCACAGTAGAGAACAATGTACAGTAAGATTCCCTAAACCAGAGACTAGTTCATGAACATGGCATCTACCCTACTACCAGTTATAACATGCATTAAGTGTACAGTGTGTCTGTTTGCATTCCACAGAGCATGAACAGGGGAAGAGTGAAGAGTGAATGAGATGTCACTTACCTTGCAGGGATGCTACTGCCTGAGTGTGTGAAATGAGTGAGAGGGGAAGTGAGGCAGAGTGTGGGCGTGATGAGTGAGAGAGAGAGAGAGTGAGAGAGTTTCAGAGTCTGAGAGAGAAGAGGAATGGTGAGGGTCGCGTGAATGCCTCGCGATCCGCTCGTGGGGCTATATAATTTTCCTCTTTCGCGAGGCGAAAGAACCCTAGCGACGCGAATTTTAAAATTTTGCCCCAAATTGAAAACCCTAATTGCTGATTCGCGAGGCGAGACATCACTCGCGAGGCGAATCTGGAAAAATGTTCTTCACACTTTCCAGAATAGCGAGGCGAGTAGTAACTCGCGAGGCGAATCTGGAATTCCCAACAGTTGCTGAAGCCTAGATTCGTGTGGCGAAAATGGCTCTCGCTATGCGAGACAGAAGCTTGAGCTTTCACTGAGATTTCAGGGCTTCTGCCTCGCATGGCCAGTATGGATTCGTGAGGCGAGTCTTTTCTTTTTTTTCTTTTTAATTTTATCTAAGAAAAGAAAATAACATAAACTTAAAAATAATGAAGGATATCTAGCTTGGGTTGCCTCCCAAGTAGCGCTTGTTTAACGTCCCGAGCTTGACTTATTAAGAAGCATCCACCTGGATCCCATAGCCTGTGGCACAAGGGCCAAGAGATGCTCATCATGTGAGACCTTCCACCCGGATCCCATGGTTTGTGAAGTGGCCCTTGCAGCAGCAATACGACTCTATTCATTATTCCACCTGGCCCGTGTGTGAAAACTCCATTGATCTCGGCAACTATGAACTCACTTCCTTTCGGGTCAAATGGTGTTTTCTCGAGGAAGTGTGCCAGACAAGTGGGAGGGATTAGCTTACTGGTGTCCACACGTGCATGCAAGCCAACATATTTATTTAATGCAACAAAATCAGATTGCTCGGCAAGCATGGTGGAGTCCACTACCACTTTATCTTCATTTTGAACTCTCCCCTCTTGCTTCGGTGCCTTGTCTCTTGCCAACTCCTCTTCCTTAGGTTGCTCTTCCTCAACATGTGGTTGTTCCGGGGCCTTGTCTTCCTCAACTTCCTGAGAACTAGTTGCATCCCAGTCAGATCCCAACACCCCACTGCTTCTTGTTGTTGTGGCATTGCATTGGTTCTTAGGGTCGTTCTCGGTATCACCTGGGAAAGTCTCTGGGGGATGCTCATTTAGTTGCTTTGCGAGCTGGGCAATCTGCATCTCTAGATTTTGAATTGCCAACCCTGTATGAGTTGCCAACTTGTCAATGGCTGTGCTTGTATTGATTGCAAACTTCTCAAGTGCCGCATTCATCTTCTCCAGAGCCAACTCCCAAGGTTGTGGTTGCCAATTATGTTGAGGTTGTGGTTGCCAAGCTAGATCATCGTCAGCATTACTCCAAGCGAAACCCGGATGGTCTCCTCTCATATCACCCCAATACTGATTGACTCTGATAGTTGTTCTGGGGCACACTGTCATAGAAATTATAGCATGAGTCCACATATTCTTGAGAGAAGTAGAACGGACAGCTCCAAGTGTCATGGTCTCCATTACAATATTCGCAACCTGGAAGCATTCCCTCGTGTACCTCGTATACAAAACAAGGCAAGACCAAGTGCAATCAAAGAAGTTGAGAGAGATAATAGCAAATAAAAATAAAAATAAAAATAAAAATAAAAATAACTTAACCAAATAATCAAACTTCCCTAAAAATTAGGAAAATCGGTTGTGCCAATCCCCGACAACGGTGCCAAAAACTTGTTGAGTCACCGGCAAGTGTACCGGGTCGTCGCAAGTAATAAAATAACACGGTAAGAATTTACCAAGGTCGAACACAAGGATTGGGCTACCAATTCAACCAATTCGCGAGAAATTCGATAAGTTGGTTAAGTGACAGAAGGTGGTTGAGAGAGAGAGAAAATAGGATTGTAATCTAAATTAACAAATCTAATAAAACTAAGCTATTAAAATCTGAAATTAAAATGTCCAAGGTCACAAATCCACCTACCCAATATGCATACCCAAGTGATGATGAATTCCTCCCTAAGTTCAATTACAATGTCAACCGGGACCCCCAAATTCTCCTAAATCCACTATCGTGCTCATTAGGACGTATTCGAAGATTGGACTAATTACTTATAGGTCTCATAATCCTAATCATCAAATTCTATTAAATCTTGTTCCCAATATGGTTGCACCGATCTCCTATTCACTTTCGTACAATATTCGATCGATGATCCCAATTCAAGTTCTAAAACGCGAATTGCCGATCAGCCTCAACACGTTTAACAAGTCAATCACGCATGCATATGATCAACACAATCAAATCAGAATTGGAAAACATCAATTGAGAAAAGGGGAGAAAAACATACATCACATGAACACTATACCGCCATGGGTGGCTTCATTGTTCCCTTAGACGAGGGGATTAGTTCCTCATGCTCATAGACAAACAATCGGACATAACCTCCATGGTAAAATAAGAAAAATAAGAAGGGAGACGCAACTCCAAAGAGACAAGAAACTACCCTAAAACCCTACTTTAAATAGTGGAAAAACTACTAGGATTCGGATCTCCCAAAAAGCTCCCGTCTTCTGATCTGAAACAGCCTATAAATAGGGATTCTGGTTCTCGGCCGCTCGCGGGGCGAACAATCTTTCGCGAGGCGAACATTAGTTTTGGTGCGCTTTCAATTTGGATTCTTGCGAGGCGAGAGTGTGTTCGCGGGGCGAGTCTTTAAACCTTAATCTATCACAGCCGTGACCTTCATCGCGGCTAGGCCATGATGGTCTCTGTCTTACAGGGTCTTCAGGCTCTCGCGAGGCGAGAAGCCTCTCGCGGGGCGATCCAGAAGTGATGACTGTTTCTGTTTTGCTGATCTTCAGGCTCGCGAGGTGAGCATCTACTCGCGGGGCGAGTACCTCCAGAATGGAAATTTCCACTGTTTTCTTGACTCGAAGTGCTTCCTTGACTCTTGGAGCTTCACTTCTAACCTGAAACAATAAAAAAGGAACAAAAAGCGTAATTCTACTCAAAATAGACTAAAATTACGAAAATTGCCTAGAATGAGTCAAAGTCCAACTTAGGAACAAAACAAGGCAAATTTGGGCGAAAACGAGAGTGAACTCGAATAATTTGCACAAAAACCACAGTCCATCTAGTTATAAAACTAGATAAGCCAGAGGCTTATCAGGAGGAACGAGAAGAAATGGTCAAAGAGCAAGAGGTCCAGATCAAAATCAAAGAGTCATTCAAAGTCAAAGCTTAAGTGTTTCAATTGTATAATAAAACGGGTCACTTCAAGAAAGATTATCCTGAAAAGCTAGGGGGCAGGAACCAAGGAACTCCGTTGAGGTTATAGTTGCTTCGGATGGCTATGAGTGCCGGGGTGTTGGTGGTATCAAGTTCAGAAACACAAAGAAGTTGGGTTATGGATTCTGGATGTTCGTACCATATGTGCCTAAGGAAGGACTACTTCGAGACACTAGAACTCAAAGAATGTGGAGTGGTGCTTCTAGGAAACAATAAAGCATGCAAGGTACAAGGTATGGGAACTATTCAGCTCAAAACCTCTGAAAATCGTGAAATCCTTTTAAAGGATGTGAGGTATGTTCCTGAACTTAAAAGAAATCTTCTATCCATTAGCATGTTTGATGATTTAGGTTATTCCACTAAAATTGAACATGGTAAGATAAAAATTTCTAGTGGTGCTTTAATGGCTAAGGGAACAAATAGAAATGGATTGTACATTCTTAATGGTTCCACTGTTATTGCACAAGCATCGGTAGCTAGCCAAACACCACATGATAAAACCAAGCTATGGCACTTAAGGCTAGGTCGTGTAAGTGAAAAAGGATTGATAGAATTGTCTAAACAAAACTTGTTAAATGGTGATAAATTGGAGAAACTTGAATTTTGTGACCATTGCATATTAGGTAAACAACACAGAGTCTCTTTTGGAACCAGTATACATGTTTCGTAGACCTTTTGAGTATGTGCACTCGGACCTTTGGGGTCCATCAAGGGTGATGACTAATGGAGGGGGATCCTATTTTTTTACCATGATTGATGACTTTTCTAGAAGAGTGTGGTTTACATTTTGAAAAATAAATCTGAAACCTTTCAAAAATTCAAGGAATGGTACACTCTTATAGAAAATTAACTAGGCTCGAAATTGAAAGTTTTAAGGACTAACAATGGCCTGGAGTTTGCTTCGGAGCAGTTTAATGAGTTTTGCGGGAAACATGGAATTAAAAGGCATAGGACTGTGGCACAGACTCCTCAACAAAATGGTCTACCAGAAAAGATGAACAGGACTATTATGGAGCATGTTAGGTGTATGCTTTTGGGTGCTGGACTACCTAAGAGTTTCTGGGGTGAAACTGCAAATACTGAAGTGTACTTGATAAACAGATGTCCATCTTTAGCTTTAGACTTCAAGACATCTATGGAAGTATGGAGTGGTAAACCGATGGATTACTCTAATCTCAGGGTATTTGGTTCTTTGGCATTTGCTCGCATCAAGGAAGATAAGCTTGATGCACGGGCGGTAAAATGCATCTTCATTGGGTATCCAGATGGTGTGAAGGGCTACAAGTTATGGAAGTTGGAATCAAGAGGATCAAGGTGCTTTGTAAGCAGGGATGTCACATTTGATGATACCAGAATGGGTATTATGTACAATGGCTTGGAGCAAAGCAACTCAGATGAAAAAAACCAGAAAGCTCAGTTTGAGGTGGAGTTTCCCACCTCCAACATCAGAGAGGAAAGTCCACCACCAGCAGAATAGATAGATCAACAACCACCAGCAGTATCAGCCTATCAGTTGACTAGCGATCGAGCTAGGAGGAATATTGTACCTCCTAAGAGATTTGGGTGTGCTGACCTCGTTAGCAATGCTCTTAATGCGGCTGATGAGATACAAGATCCAGAACTGAGAAGTTTCGGTGAGGCTATGGAAATCAAGGATAGTCTGAATTGGTTACAAGTGGTGCAAGCAGAAATGGAATCCTTGGACAAATATCAAACTTGGACACTTGTGGACTTACCTAAGAATCAAAGGGTAGTTGGATGCATGTGGGATCTTAAAGAAAAAGGATGATATTCCAGGCATTGAGGAGGCAAGGTTCATGGCAAGACTGGTAGAAAAGGGTTTTACCCAGGTTGAAGGGATTGACTACAATGAGATCTTTTCACCTATGGTAAAACATTGTTCTATAAGGATATTGATGTCCATTGTGAATCAGTATGACTTGGAATTAGAACAGTTGGATGTCAAGATAGCATTTCTACATGGACATCTAGAGGAAACTATCTACATGCAACAACCAGAAGGATATGCAGAAGATAAGACCAAAGTACGTCTCTTGAGAAAATCACTTTTATGGGCTAAAACAAAGCCCTAGACAATGGTACAAAAAAATTGATGATTTTCTCTTGAGAGTGGGATTTCTAAGGAGTAGTTATGATAGCTGTGTGTACATACTAAGGAGGGAGGAGGAGTGTGTTCTTTTCCTACTCCTATATGTGGATGACATTCTTATAGCCAGCTCTAGCAAGGAAGAGATAAGCAAGCTTAAGGACCAATTGAATTCTGAATTTGAGATGGAGGATATTGGTAATGCAAAGAGGATACTTGGCATGGACATAGTCAAGAACAAAAAGAAAGGGGAACTATTACTATCTCAACAAGGTTACTTGAAGAAAGTTGTAGAAAGGTATATGATGCGTCAATCTAAACCAGTTTCTACACCTTTGGGTAATCACACAAAGTTCTATATTACTCAAGCACCTAGCAACGACATAGAAAGCAGAAGAATGGATTCTATTCCTTATGCAAGTGGAGTGGGTAGCATCATGTATGAGATGGTATGTAGCAGACCGAACTTGGCATACGTCGTTAGCATTGTTAGCAGGTTTATGGCGGATCCGAGGGAAGCTCATTGGGAGGCTTTGAAGTGGGTTCTAAGGTATTTGAATGGTTCTCTAAATTCTAGACTTACGTACAAGAAGGCAGCTCAAGGAGAAGATGCTATTGTGGGTTATGTTTATGCAGATTATGCCGGGAATGTTCATACAAGGAAGTCTCTTTCAGAGTATGTGTTCACTTTGTTTGGGACTGCAATTAGTTGGAAATCTACTTTACAACTCGTGGTTGCATTGTGAACTACACAAGCAGAGTATATAGCTCTTGTGGATGGAGTAAAGGAAGCTCTTTGGTGAAAAGGGATGATTAGTGAATTTGAAATTATGCAAAAGAGTGTGACTGTTCATTGTGAAAGCCAAAATGTTATTCACTTAGCTAATCACCAAGTTTATCATGAGAGAACCATATCGATGTAAGGCTTCATTTCATTATAGATATGGTTGAATCGAAGGAAATTCCGATTGAGAAGATAGCTTCGGAAGACAATCCAGCGGATGCATTCACAAAGCCACTAACAAGAGCAAAGTTGAAGCTTTGCTTGGACTTGATAAAATTCATTGAAGCATAATTCTATAAGTGGGAAAGCCACCATTACAAGGTTTAACTCAATCCTCTAATTTGGAGTCAAGGTGGAGTATTGCTGAAAGTGCCTCAAAATCAAAGTGTAAAAACTGCAGAATTTGGTGACAAGAAACCAGATAATCGATTATGGAGCAGCCATAATCGATTATGGAGCTTCTGTCAGGAATCCTGAGATTTCATAATAGTGGACATACAGCAGATTATAGGAAGACCGTAATCAATTACGGTAATGGATTATGCAATTCTGCATAATCGATTATCGCACGTCAGTTTCTGATATTTAAGTTTGTTACAGCAGTTTGGGGAAACAGGTCTGGGATTTCTTGAGTGCATTCTTCAGAGTGAAAAAGAGAGAAAAACCTAGAGAATACTATCATCTTGTGTTGCTTTGATTCTATTGGGAATTGAGAGAAGAATCAAGAGAGGATTAGAGAGAGATCAAGGGTTGTGTGAAAATAGAAAGACGAAAGGCTTGGGTTTTCTTGTATGTTCATCTTGAGCATGGTGGAGTGAAGATCCAAGGGATCTCTATTGTAATCTTGATCAAATTTCATAGTGGAGGAGGCTCTCTCCCGTGGATGTAGGCCATATTGGCTGAACCACGCTAAATTGTGTGTGTGCTGCTCTCTATCTCTTCTTCCGTTTCTCTTTTCTGCTACCATAATCGATTATCAGTTGTAGATAATCGATTATCACATTTTGTTGTGCTTTTATTTTTGTTTTACATTTATTTCAAGCTGGCCGTTTGCTATAGTATTTCTTCTACATTAGGTGTATCTGGTTTAGGTTGTGAAACTCTATTTCTTAGTACTGTGTAGTCTTTGTTTATTGTTTCAGGGATCTTCTTTGGATTCTTTCATACATAGAACCAACAGAACCCTTCACCATATGATCTGAATTCGAGTGATAATCCAGGAAACCTAATTGTAACACCCTTCTCGAGGGCTACATCGTACGTGACATTTTAAGGCCAAAGAGTAGGTTAATTAAAATTGACTATAAAAGAATGAGGGTTTTTTTTTTCTTTTTCGCAAGTCACAAATATAAACCTTTGATTCAAGTGAATGGACAATAAAATATTCCATTTCCCTTTTTAGGGTTGTAAGTTCGAAAATCATTTACACAAGACCCAATCCGACTCATAAACAAAATCATTGAAATACACAGATCCAGTATAAAGATATGGAGACACAGCTCCTAAAATATAAGATACTTGGAGTCGCAGCTCCATAAACAGTAACATGAATTCCCAGACATACCCAGTTGGCCAAACTAAAATAGAAAATACAATCCTCTCTCGTACATCGTGAGAAGGATAGATCCAACTGGCGAGATCTAGTGTAAACTCTATTTGAGTCCACTGCCGACGTCGTCACAAAAGTCTCTACTAGAATCACTACAAAAGTAACTCTCGGACTAAACCATTTCCCTTTCTAAGGAAAACTATAACTTACGAACTAATGACTATTATGCCTATCTCAAGAAAAGAAAGGTTAGGCATAATTGAAACCCTAATGCCTTCTCCTTGAACCCTCAGAAGTCTGGAAGAAGTCTAATAGAAGTTCCACCATAACGTTTGCATGCTCGAACCTCGATCTCTATGATGAATCAGTCAAGCATCATCCTGACATCTCAATCTTCTCAACGGAATACAGAAAGCACATAGACAGCCGACATAGGAAAAATAAAATAAGGAGGTGAGATTCCATTTATCTTACACATAAGGCAAACATGAAGTGGTACGACTCACAGGTACATAATACAACAATACTATATTCCTTTTATCTCCCATTTTAATTCTGCAACTCAAAACACCAAGAATATAATATACCAAACTCGACGTTAAGCTTATAAAGTATACCGGACATGATTTGTCCATCGGAGGACAGGAATAGAGAGAAATCGATTGAAACCGTATTGCCTCAAGGAATATCTGATTCTAACATCGGAGCTAAGATGATATTTTGGAAAGGAATGGTTAGTACAGGTTTCATCTACACCCACCTTCAGGCACCATGTGTGGCTATCATGGCACACAAGGCTCATATCATAATCATAATGTACGTACTATCATAATCACATGTGATCTCAACTTTCTGTGGAACAACGGGCTCTTTATGAAACCTCTACTACTGGGAAGCTTAGCTTCCTTGGAACAATGGCCTTTCTGAATATAGTAGTTGGGAAAATTTTCCGGAATACGTCCAATTGATCTATCCATCAGATAACCTCATGATTCCACCAAAATCCACTTGTTGTCAATCTCTGACGAACGATATTCTCGGGTACAAACCATCGGCTCTTCACTGAGCTACAGTTCTCAAGCAAGCTTTCCATGTTTGTGTAAAGATGTTTTAAGGCACTTACTTACAAGTCCTAACACATTATGAAATTGGATCGACAGTCCAATCATTTATTTCTTTACACTTTTCTAATTGAGCCTTTCTCTTGGCTTCCAAGAAATCAAATAACTCTTAGTCCATTAAATCTTATGGAGGTATGGATAATGAGTTATCCAAAATTTACAACAAATGGTCTTGCTTCACCATAAGTCATAAATCATTAAGTTCATATTTTCATTAAGTCATTCATGACTTAAGTTTTGCTCTTTAATGTAAATACTAGTCTTTGAAGACTAAAATTCTCTTATGTCTTAAAACCCAAAACCTTTGGTTAAAACCAAACCATTTTGAAATTAGATTCCATTAAAGTACATAAGTACTAAATTCCTCAAAACAGTTTCTTGACAAATGTCGAAACTCTTAATATACTGTTTTACCACTTTTTACTGTATTTCATCTTAAATTCCATATTTTCACAAATGTAATAATTCTTATCAAATCCTTCACTTTCCTAAGTTACCATACTTATATTAAAGTATTAAAATACTGATTTCAAACTGTACATCATTGTTTTCTCAAAAATCTTTAAAAACGTTTGACGACGGTTTCGCCGCTTTTTAATGAATTTAGGCACAAAAGCTATACTTTTGAAAATATGGTTCTTCACCTTAAATCTATTACTATCCTAGGTTATGATACTCATTTTAAGATGTTGAAACACTGCTTTTAAAGTTTCCTTTCCGTATATGCGAAATTCCTAAAAATTTGACCGAACGTTGTTAAGTTTGTAAATCGCGTAAATCCATTTTCAACGATTTTACACTCTAATAGTCCAAAATTAATTTTGGAGTTTTAGAACAGTTCAATAGGTATGAAAAACAGTCTCTAACTGTCCAATAACATTTATTTTCTAAAATTGCATTTTAGTCCCTAAACTTTCATTAATTACAAAAAGGTCCTTATTCACTTAAAACCTTATAACTTTTTATTTATAACTTCAAATTACACCAAACTAACTTCTATAGAAATATTTTTCATTTACCCTCAATGTTTCCTGAAATTACATTTCTGCCCCGAAATATTTTACAATAATTGCAAAAAGGTCCTTGTTTACTAAAAAGCTTATATCTTTTTATGTATTAATTCAATTAACACCAAACCAATTTCTATGGTCTTATTTTATCATTCAATTCCACTGTATGACATATTTTCATATTTATAATTCAGTCCCGAAATTTTCCAGAAATTGCATAAAAGTCCCTAAAGACTCAAATATTCATATCTTTTAACATATATCTCCAAATCAATCCAAACCAATTTCTATACTCTTATATACTCATTCACTCCTTATAAAAATTATACAACCAAATTAAATACCCATGGAACTCCCTCAACCAGTTATGGCCGAATGGCCTTAAATAAATATATTAGGCATTTTTCTTAACACATCAAGCAAACAACAATCATGATTCCAACTTAAGGTCATTGGAACCAAAACAACCATATGATATATCATACCACAACCAAACATCAAATCAAATCCTCCAAGAGGATCACACAACCATAAACAACAACACACAATAATACATAATCCTAACACTTAGGATTTGAATAACAACATACAAATATTTTAAACCACATACATATCTACATTAAGGTAGGGTAGTAGTAATCTCCCCCATTACCTCTTGTAGATCACTTGAAACTCAATTAGTAGAAGGATGTTGTTCACCTAAATCACAAGGTTTTGAACCCACAAAACCTAGCCATGAACAACCAACAAGAAATCAAGTTAAAGAATGAAGAAAATCATCCTATACCCATTTGATATAGGTTCTGCCCAGACCAAAAGAAATAGCTAGGGATCTCTAAATTTTTCAAGCTCTTGGATGATGAAAGTAGAGATCATAACTAGATCATAGAAATTGGTTTCACATTTTTATGATTTTTCTACAATGTTCTAGAGATTTTTGAAGTTCTAGATCTAGGAATTTAAAATTTGTAAAAACATGAGATATGAAGAAAAGTTGTGAAAGGAAAGGAAGGTATGATCATGAATCACAAGAATCTACCTTCAGAATTTGAAGAAACCAACAACAACTTAGACTTCCTTTGCAAATCAAGTGTAAGTAACTTAGGAGTTTTTGTGTGAAAGTGTTAAGAACATAAGCCAAATGGAGAAAATGAAGTGAAGATGGCCTATTTAAAGGGTGGTGGTCGTGAGTTGCTAGGGAGAATAAGGTAAAATGTTGTCATGGCACACTTGAAATTACAATGCAAGCTTAAGGGTATTTTGGACTTTTCACATTTAAGTCATCATTACATGCATTTAATGCATGGTGACTAACCCCTATGAATCACCCCCTTGAGTCATCACAAATGACTCATTGTTCTCATCCGTCCGGCCTCGAGTTTTGTCTCTGCACCTCCGTTCTCGATTCCATCGATCCCCGATCGTCGAGTATTCGCCTGACTAACGTATAATAACTTATTTATTTTGAAAATTTTAAAAATAACCACTATGGTTGGAAATAAAATAAAAATCTAAATTGTTTCATTATCGGGTCAAAATTAGGTTTTCTGATCAGTAAAATCTTACTGTCAGTTAAAACGCAGATCAAGTTTCATCTGAATTTTAGACTTAAATTTTTACTGTAACCTTATACCATAAGGTAGAGTAAAAGTATGATTTTATTTTATTAAAAATCATTTTATAGATCTAATATAAAAATTACAAACAATTAAAATTCTATCGATAATTGAAAAACAATAAAACCAGCAAAACGGTAAAAACAATAAAAACAGGGAGTTACACTGATTACTCAGGTTCAGCTGAAAGGGGAGAATTATGACGAATGGTCTAGAGCTTTTCATACTTCTCTCCATGAAAGACGCAAATGGGGGTTCGTGGAAGGAAACATACCGCAACCGAAGACAGATTCTCCTAAATTGGAAGACTAGTGGACGGTGCAATCCATGTTGGTCTCATGGGTACTGAACACTATAGAACCAAGCTTGCGTTCTTCCTTTTCATATCAAGAGAACATGAAAGATGAGCATGGTAACATACTATGGAAAGTTGAAAATATTATGGGATGAATTAGCAAATTATCAGTAAATTCCTCTTTGCACTTGTGGAGGATGCAAGTGTGATGTTGGGAGCAAGATGGAGAAACAGCGAGAAGAAGAGAAAGTTCATCAATTTTTGATGGGTCTAGATGATACTTTGAATGATACGGTATGCTCTAACCTTCTTGCAACCGATCCCTTGCCTACATTAAATAGAGTGTCTGCCACTCTGGTGCAAGAAGAAAGAGTGAGAACCATATCTCGGGGAAAGGAGGAACGAGGAGAAGTTGTTGGGTTCTCTGGACAGGCTCATGGAAGAACCAAAGGACTTGCTGAAACAAAAGACAAAAATATGGTGTGTTCAAACTGTAATCGAACAGGACATGAAGCTGAAAATTGTTTCCAGTTGATCAGTTACCCTGAATAGTGGGGAGATCGGTCACGAGGTGAAGAGAAAGTCAATGGGTGAGGAAGAGGAAGGCAGCGAGGAGGAGCTGCACCTAGCAGAGGCAGAAATGGGGGTGTTCGAGCCAATGCAACCCACACTAATGGAGAAACCAGTGCTGCATTGACTAATGCAAACAATGCACTAACTGGACTGAGTACTAAACAATGGCAAACACTAGTGGATTTTTTGAATAGCCAAAAAGGGAACGTAAATGACAAGATGACAGGTAAACATAGTGCGTGGATTGTTAACACAGGTGCTTCCAGTCACATGACTGGGAACTTGAAATTCTTGCATGGACTGAGAGAAATAACAGGATGTCCAGTTGCACTTCCAGATGGAAAACAAGTGTTAGCCACTAAAAAAGGGATAGCAATACTTGATGGAGGATTGAAAATTGAGAATGTGCTTTATATGCCAAAATTGAACTGTAATTTGATATCTATCTCTCAATTAATTGATGGAACAAACTATGTTGTCCATTTCACCGATACCTTATGTATTATGCAGGACCGCACTTCGAAGATGCTGATTGGAGTGGGTGAACGAAGAGATAGGCTTTATTTTTTCAAAGGTATCCGAAGTGAGACGGCACACAAGGCTAGTGGAATCTATCAGTTTAATATATGGCATCAACGGATGGGACATCCATCTTTGAGGACCACTCAATTAGTTTCCAATATAAGTTGTGAAAAAAATGAGTTGAAGAATAAAGCATGCGGTGTACGTTTTCGAGCTAAACAAACTAGGGATGTTTTTCCGTTGAGTACTCATAATGCTACTATTAGTTTTGATTTAATTCATTGCGATTTGTGGGGACCTTATCAGACTCCTCTTCTTGTGGTGCATCATATTTTTTGACAATAATAGATTATTTTTATCGTGCCATATGGATTTATCTATTGGTTGATAAAAGGGAAGTGCCACGTACATTGATAAATTTCTTTGCCTTAGTAGAAAGACAGTTTGATAAGCGGGTTAAGATGATGCATAGTGATAACGGGACTGAATTTACGTGTTTGAAAATTTATTTTCATGAACATGGAATCTTGTTTCAAACTTATTGTCCTGGAACACCGCAACAGAATGGAAGAGTAGAAAGAAAACATAGGCACATTCTTAATGTTGCTCGTGCTCTACATTTTCAAGGTAGCCTTCATACTTCTTTTTGGGGTGAGTGTGTCTTGACTGCTGGATATTTAATTAATCACACACCCACTCCAGTGCTGCATGGAAAAACACCATATGAGATGTTGTATGGTCAAGCTCCCTCGTATGATCATTTGAAGGTTTTTGGATGTTTGTGTTATGCTCATAACCTAGAAAAACAAGTGATAAGTTTTCCAGTCGAAGCCGAAAATGTGTTTTTGTTGGATATCCTTATGGTAAAAGGGGTTGGAAATTATTTGATTTAGATACTCAACGTTATTTTATGTCACGTGATGTTGAATTTTTTGAGACAAAATTTCCTTTTGCTTATACAAGCGAGGAGGGGAACATTTCATCTGTGGTTCCACCCCTAGTGTTCCCCTTGTTGGTTGGTGACAATGATCGCGAGTCTCATGATCAAATTGACACAAAAGAAGGAGTAGGCCCAGCCAGGGGTGTTGATATGGGTCCTAACATAGGGGGGTACTAATGACTCGGACAATGAGGAAGGTGAAGATTCAAATAATACTTCTCTCAATCCTCCTACATCAGAATCAGTTGCTCAAGACATTGTGGAGGAGTTGGGAAGAGGTCACCGCATCAGGATGCCCTCAGTCAAGTTACGTGACTATGTGACTCATACTGTGCAGAAGTTAAGCCCATCTCCCAGTTCGCCCTCTTCACATCATATTTCAGGAGCTCCTTATCCCTTAATACATTACAGGAATTGTGACAATTTCTCTATGAAGCATCGCAGGTTCATTGCTGCTCTCACTATGGAACGTGAACCCGTCCATTTTTTTGAGGCGGTGAAAGATGCTAAGTGGAGACTTGCACGCAACAGGAACTCGAATCACTAGAAAATAATAGGACCTAGACTCTACAACCCTTGCCGGATGGGAAGAAACCTCTTGGTTGTAAATGGGTGTATAAGATTAAGCATAACTCCGATGGCACCATAGAAAGATACAAGACGAGGTTGGTCATTCATGGGAATCATCAAGTAGAAGGAATTGACTATATTGAGATGTTCGCTCCTGTTGTTAAAATGGTCACTGTTCGTCTTGTTCTTGCTATCGCAGCAGCAAAGAAGTGAGAAATTCATCAATTGGACGTCCATAATGCTTTCCTCCATGGTGATCTCCATAAGGATGTTTACATGAAGTTGCCCCCAGGCTTTCGCATGTCTCAACTAGGACTAGTTTGCAAGTTGTGCAAATCATTGTATGGCTTGAAGCAAGCCCCTCGATGTTGGTTTGCCAAACTATCATTTGCCATGACGAATTTTGCGTTTCAGCAATCATGCTCTGACCACTCACTATTTACTCTTCTTATTATTGGAGTGCAGATAGTAGTTTTGGTGTATGTGGATGATTTGATCGTGTGTGGGATATTCTTATGGCAACGTAAATATGCCTTGGACATGATTCAAGAAGCAGGTTTACTTGGTGCCAAGCCCGTGCCCACACCTCTTGAGCAGAACCATCAGCTTAGTCTGGCTACTGGACGTCTTCTTGAACAACCTGACGTTATTGACGTCTAGTTGGGCATCTCATCTACTTGTCTTTCACCAGACCAGAGCTATCTTATTGTGTTCACCTCTTGTCACAATTCATGCAGCAACCTCGCGAGGAACACTGGAATGCAGCTCTTCGAATTGTTAAATACCTAAAATGAAGTCCTGGCCAAGGCATACTTCTCAGCAGTACGACTAACTTTCAGCTGCATGGATGGTGTGATTCTAATTGGGCAGGCTGCCCTTTAACACGGCGCTCAACCACTGTCTGGTTTGTGTTCTTGGGTCACTCTCCTATCTGTTGGAAAACCAAGAAACAACACATTGTCTCTCATTCCTTAGCTGAAGGAGAATATCGCTCTATGGCTATTACCACCTGCGAACTTAAGTGGCTTAAGAGTTTACTATCTGAACTTGGCATATTAAATAAAGGTCCTATGCACCTTAATTGTGACAGTCAAGCAGCTTTGTACATTGCCAAAAATCCAGTTTTTCATGAACGCATAAAGCATATCGAAGTGGATTGTCACTTTATTCGTAATGAGGTACTTCAAGGAAATGTTCAGCCATCTTATGTCCCTACGTATGAACAATTGGCGGACATTTTTACCAAAGGATTGGGACGACATCATTTTCAGACATTGTTTGGCAAGCTGGGAATTCGTAATCCTCGTGCACCACCTTGAGGTGGGGGGGGGGGGGGGTAATACCGTATATTCAGTCACTGTCTTCAAGGCATAACCTTGGGGATTGCTCTCCATCATATAACTAGTTTGTTATATATTATTCCCTTATTTATTGTACATATTAGCTAATCAAATCAAGGATATCAATGACAGATGTAAATGAGACATTATAGGAATTAGTTTAGGACACGTGAACCTTATGTAACTTGTATATATTTGGTATCTCTTCAATGGAATGGAATACACATTCTTTCCGCCATAATCTTGTTACCGTCATAATGATTCAAATTCCAACATTCTTCTGTCAATGCACTGGCATAGTTTTCCCATATTTACTTTTAGTTGGAATGTTTGATATTAACATGAAGCTTTTTTAGTTTATCGGTATTTAAATAAATGACTTCTTAGTATGGAGTTTTAAGCATTAAAAAAGTAAAATAAGTTGTAGTTTATGGCAAGATGATAGCTCATAGCAAACTCTTTTTTCTTTTTGGTAATCATTCTCGAAATATGATTGCTCTTTATTGTTAACTTCACCCGGAATAGGAAAACCTTGATCTAAATCAAAATACCATTCAATTTGACATTGATAAACACAAATTTGTTAATAAACAAAAGCATATAACAACATATATAAACAAAAGTAAATAACTAATCTCTAACAAAATAGCAATAGTCTACCTCATTAGCGCTTGATAGACATCGTCTTGGTTCATACATACAGAACTTGCACCAAAGCATAAAAGAGATCTACAACTATATCTCCACAAATGACAGAACTGAATTATCTAATAAATTTTCATGAATGCCAAAGATTTATTCTCTCCTACTCGTGGTTTGTTTTGAGACTCAACATTCATATGTTTTTGTTATTTTGGGTAAGTTGTCTTGCCTTTGTTTCCCTTGTGATGCAATAGTAATATCTAAATTATGAGTTTGATTTCTTATATGTTTTAGAAGTGGGATTCGTGTTCCTCAAGAATTATAATGCATTTGACATATCTTAAGGGCAATTTATAAATTGAAGAACACTTGTAGCTGATACAACTTTTCTTGTAACATGACATCAATTTGTCCTATTATACCATGATAGATTTGACTTTGGTTTATTTTGGTTGATTAAATAATCCATAATGTTAATGAGGTATTATGAAAATATTTGGTTCAACTGATCCTGCTACAACTGATATGGTTGAGGCATGCATTGGGGGTTAATATTTCTGCCATATATTTTGTCAACAAAGATTATTAGTTGTATGGTCTTTTTCATATAGTTGTATAGCCTTTTTCACATAGTCAAAATCCATACTAACTTAAATAAGATAGAGAGTGCTATCAAGATGCTAGATCTGTCATGGCACAATGCTGGCTTCAAGTCATTCAGAAGCTGCGATTTAATGCCAGCCAGTTGGATCTGATGGGGGGAATAACAATGCAATAGTGTAACACAATAACAAAGCAATACGCAGCGGAAATAAATCCCCCCAAACTTGCAAGAATCTGTGAGGAGCAACAACAAATATATGGAAGCAAATAAAACAAACACAAACACAAAAGAGGCACCAAGATTTTAACGTGGAAAACCCCTTAAAGCAAGGGTAAAAACCACGGGTCGTCCAGACCAAAGAAATAGCCCCACTATGATCAAATAAGGGTACAAAAGAGTCTCCAACAAGGGCACAAACCGTGTTAACAATCAACCAAAACAACCAAGCACCAATGCTTACAAATGAGAAACAAGAAGATGAAATTTACCCCAAAAACATAGCTACTGTGCGAAGCCAATATCTCTCACTTCAGACCTCATCTTGAAAATTCGAACGGTGAGAATGAAGAACCACACATCCTGATCTACTGCAGACATTTCAGCCCGATCCAATGTAGAGCGAATCCTCTGTCGCGATTTTACGATGACTGTTTGGTGGGTATGTGGGTTGGCTTTCTCTCCTCTCTTCGCTCTTGTTGGCTGCTATATTCTTACTAAAATGAGACCTCTCTGCTACCCTATTCTGACCTCTCTCCACTTAAATAAGTGAGACAAAATGGGATTACATATTTGGGCCTTTCTCCACATAGGAAGGGACCCCAAAACCCAACAAATCTCCCCCTCACAACTATGTGGAGATAACCGCCAAACCGACGATATCACAACAAGTTTCAAATTTCCCTCTTGGTAGTGATTTAGTCATCATATCATCGCGTATCCAATGATACCTCACATCAATATGTTTGGACCTAGAATGAAAAGTTGGATTCTTACCAAGATGAATAGCACTCTGACTATCAACAAACAACAAATATTTGTCCTGAACAAAACCAAGCTCCTGCAAGAATTTCTTCAACCATAGCAACTCCTTGCATGATTCGGTAATGGCAATGAACTCTGCTTCAGTAGTGGACAATGCTACACACTTTTGCAACTTAGACTGCCAAGCCACAACTCCCCCTACAAATCTAATCATATAGCCCGAAGTGTACTTCCTGGAATCAATGTCTCCAGCCATATCCGAGTCTGAGTACCCCACCAAAGTAGGCTTATCACCTCCAAAGCAAAGCTTCATACCAGCGGTACCACAAAGATATCTCAAAGTCCATTTCACAGTATTCCAATGCTCTCTACCTGGATTAGACAAAAATCTATTGACTGTACCAACAGCATGTGCTATATCTGGTCTTGTACATACCATTGCATACATCAAACTACCCACAGCATATGCATAAGGAACCCATTCCATATCTAATTTCTCTGCTTCATTTGAAGTACTTTGTTTAGCACTCAGCTTGAAATGAGTAGCAAGAGGAGTGCTTACCGCCTTGGCAATTTCCATCTGGAATCTCTACAACACTCTTTTAACATGGTGTTCTTGTGATGGCCATAGCTTCTTCTCCTTTCTATCACGCATGATTCTTATACCAAGAATCTGTTTAACAACTCCCATGTCTTTAATTGAAAATGACTCGCCCAATTGCTTCTTTAACCTGTCAATCCTGGAAATATTTTTCCCAACAATAAGCATGTCATCAACATATAATAACAAGATAATGAAGTCATCATTAGAAAACTTTCTAACAAAGACACAATGGTTAGAAGTAGTCTTCTTATATCCTTGGTCACACATAACAGATTCAAAATTCTTATACCACTGCCTCGGAGCCTGCTTCAAACCATATAGGCTTTTTCTCAACCTACACATATAGTCTTCCTTGCCCTCAACTTGAAAACCATCAGGTTGCTTCATGTAAATCTCTTCCTCCAAATTACGATGAAGGAAAGTTGTTTTCACATCCATTTGCTCTACCTCCAAATCAAGAGTGGCCGCCAACCTCAACACGGTTCTAATGGATGACATCTTTATCACAGGCGAGAAAATCTCATTAAAATTAACACCCTTTCTTTGACGTAAGCCCTTCACCACTAATCTGGCTTTATACCTCGGAGACGTAGAGTTACTCTCATGTTTCACCCTATAAATCCACGTGTTTTCCAAGGCCTTCTTGCCTTTAGGCAACTTCACCAAATCATAAGCGTGATTATCATACAAGGATTTCATTTCATCCTGCATTGCATCCAGCCACTTGTGTTTGTCTTCACTCTCCATGGCCTCTCCAAAACACTCAAGTTCTCCCTCATCAGTCAAGGTTACATACTCATCAGAATGATACCTTGTAGATGGTTGTCTCTGCCTGTTAGATCTCCTGAGATGGATTTGAGGTGGTTCAAAAGCATCACCAAGATTCTCATCCTATGACATCTCATGTTCCTCTTCATCATCATCACCTGGAACATCTAACTCATCTCCAAGCTGCTGATCATTAACATAATCATGTGGCTCGCCATTCTGAACATTACCATCAACAGTATCCAGATTATAAACAGGCAACCGAACTGGATCAACATCAAACAAGTTGTTATCATTCTTGGGTGTAGTCTTCTCCACCTTATCAATGTCTTCAATGGTTTGATCTTTCATAAACTCTACATCACGGTTTCTGACAAGCTTTTTCTCAACAGGATCATACAACTTGTAACCAATTTCATCCTGACCATAGCCGATGAAGATACACTGCTTTGTCTTTGCATCCAACTTGGATCTTTCATCCTTTGGAACATGCACAAAAGCCTTGCAACTAAAGACTCTCAAGTGATCATACCTGACATTCTTGCCAAACCAAATTTTGTCTGGCACCTCACTGTTCAAAGCAACTGCAGGACTGAGATTAATAACATGTACCGCTGTGTACAGTGCCTCACCCCAGTAATGCTTGGGCAACTTAGCTTCAGAAAGCATACATCTCACTTTCTCAATCAATGTCATGTTCATCCTCTCTGCTAAATCATTCAGCTGAGGAGTTTTAGGAGGAGTCTTTTCATGTATAATACCTTGCTTCTTGCAATAGACATCAAAGGGTCCACAATACTCACCACCATTGTCAGTACAAATACATTTCAGCTTCTTGCCTAACTGTCTCTCAACCAATGCCTGAAACTGTTTGAACTTCTCTAGCACTTGGTCTTTTGTCTTCAAAGCATAGACCCATAGTTTCCTGGAACAATCATCAAAATGCACCACTAAAGGATTTTACCTTCAATGGGCCACACACATCAGAATGCACCAACTAGTCCAACTCTGACTTCCTTGAGGGAGGATGCTTCTTGAAGGATACTCTAGTCTGTTTACCAGCCATGCAATGAGAACACTTCTCCAACTCTGCACTCTTCAATCCCGGAAGTACATCCTTTTTGGCTAAGCAATTTAACCCTTTTTCACTTATATGACTAAGCCTTCGATGCCACAAAGATGCCTCCATATCCACAGCATTCACACTGTCTTTGGCAACCAAAGCTTTTGTCCAATCCAATTTAGAAATTTTCTTCCCTCTAGCCACAACCAAGTTACCTTTGCTGAGTTACCACTTTCCAAAACCAAAGTGATTATCAAAACCACCCTCATCAAGCAATTGCACAGAGATCAAATTAAAGCGGACATCCGGAGCATGTTTGAATCCTTTAAGCAACAACTGCATTCCAATGTTGGTTTGCAAGCAAACATCACCAACACCAATCACCTTAGACACACCATCATTACCTATCTTCAATACTCCAAAGTCACCTGAAGTATAAGATGTGAAGAACTCCATCCTCAGTGTAACATGCCATGTAGCACCACTATCAATTATCCACATGCTCTCATCTGATACAAGAGTAACCGACTCATGGTCACGGATAATAACAAGATCATCACCAGTAGCAGTAGTGACACGGTCATCATCATCATGATCCCTATCTTTCTACTTAACCATCTTGTCTTTGTTCTCCTTTTTCCACAGAAAACAATTCTTCTTTATGTGCCCTATTTTGTGGCAATAATGACACTCCACATTCTTGTATCGAGACTTGGACTTGCTCCTGCTTTTCTCTCTACCACCCTTCGGTTCTTTTCTCTGACTTCTCCCCCTATTTTCAATGACAAGCACCTCAGACTGAGATGAAGTACCCTGTACCTTCCTTCTCATCTCCTTATTAAGAACACTACCCTTTGCCATTTCCAAAGAAACAACACCATTAGGGGCTGAACTTATGATAGAAACCCGAAATGTCTCCCAAGACTCTGGTAGAGATAACAATAGAAATAGTCCCAAAAGCTCATCATCAAACTTGATATCCATTCCTGACATCTGATCAAGGAGCCCTTGAAATTCATTCAAGTGATCTGAAATGGAAGTCCCTTCCTTGTACCTCAAACTAGTAAAGCTCTTCAGCAAGTACAATTTATTATTCCCTGATTTAGAGGCATAAAAGGACTCTATCTTTGGGCACAAAGATTTTGTATGTGTCTCATTTGCAATATGATTATAAACATTATCTTCTACCAATTGCCGAATAAAACCACACACCTGTTGATGTTCAAAATCCCGTTCTTCATCCGACTTGGCATCCGGCTTGAGTAGCAAAAACAGGAAGATGCATATTCTTCACAAAGAGCAAATCCTTCATCTTGCCCTTCCACAAATGATAATTAGTGGCCATTCAAATAGACCATCTTTGTATTTGCCTCAATCATTCAAGCAAGTCAGAATGCCCCAAGCCAAGTAGCTCTGATGCCACTCTGATGGGGGAACAACAATACAACAGTGTAGCACAATAACTAAGCAATACGCAGTGGAAATAAATCCCCCCAAACTTGCAAGAATCTATGAGGATCAACAACAAATATATGGCAGCAAATAGAACAACACAAACACAAAAGAGACACCATGATTTTAAAGTGGAAAACCCCTTAAAGCAAGGGTAAAAACCACGGATCGTCCAGACCAAAGAAACAGCTCCACTATGATCAAATAAGGGTACAAAAGAGTCTCCAACAAGTGCACAAACCGTGCTAACAATCAACCAAAACAACCAAGCACCAATGCTTAGAAATGAGAAATAAGAAGATGAAATTTATCCCAAAAATAGAGCTACTGTGTGAAGACAATATCTCTCACTTCAGACCTTGTCTTCAAAATCTGTACGGTGAGAATGAAAAACCACACGACCGGAACCTGCTTCAGAAATTTCAGCCCGATCCAACGGTGAATGAATCCTCTTTCGTGATTTTATGGTGATTGTCTGGTGGGTATGCGGGTTGGCTTTCTCTCCTCTCTTCTCTCTTGTTGGCTGCTATATTCTTACTAAAATGAGACCTCTCTGCAACCCTAATCTGACCTCTCTCTACTTAAACAAGTGAGATAAAATGGGCTTATATATTTGGATATTTCTCCACATAGGAAGGGAGCCCAAAACCCAACAGGATCTCCTTGACCATGACATAGTGATCCAATGCTTATCTTGAAAGCCTTTTTTAACATGCATGGCAATATTAACCTTATTTACTGCTTCAGTGCTTCTTTTCCCTAGTCAATTACATTTTCATGTCATTTTCAAGGTATCCTATATATCGAATACCCACATGTCCAACATTAAAATATTCAGATGCCTGCTTTCTTACATACCATACACTCAATACACCCTAAACAGGAACTCATTGAGTTTTCTGCACAGATGTTTGCTTCATTGGTCTTAAGTACTTGATATTTTAGAATTTGGTGTATTGTTTCTGCATTTTTTGCAAATCTGAAGCAAACATCCTTTATTTTTGGAAGACTCTAAGACTATTAGTCTAAGATATAATTAGATAAGATACTCTAATTACTCTTATTTTTCTGAAGCAAACATGTTTTTCATGCTACTTGGTGTGTAAAAGCAATCAGCCAACATATCTACCGAATATATTAGCAACAACAATGTACTTCCGGACAGAGATGTCAAAAATCATATATATATTCTACTTAAACCAAGTAACAGGAAACTCATTTTTATATTTAATTTGGTTCTTTGTTTAGAATGACAAACTGCAACAAAAGATAGTTCCTCACCAAACAGAGTGAATGATATGTTAAGAAGTTGGTTAATTTCAGTTAGTATGTTAGTTGTGAAAGTGGTTAGTTTGTTGAGCTGACTTAGTCCATGTGGAACTAGTCTACAAGTGTATAAATACATGTTATGTGAATGAATAAAGTGCAGTGAGTGTGAAGTTTTTTTAGAATTCTATTGCCTTCTCTCTTCTACTCTTCTATTCTCTCTTATTGCTTTTCTCAATTCTTGAGTGATTGGTGAGGAACCTTGTTGAGTGATAAACTGGTTCCAACGGTTGGTATCTAGAGCACAGAGTCAAGGGACCTGTGTAAGAAAAGTTGAGAAGCTGCACTGCAAGCAAGAAGGAGCCGTTTTCGAGTGACAAAGATGACCGGGTCAAATGGCTCATTCCCTGCCAACTTGCCCATTCTTGATGGCAAGAACTTTGATCACTGGAGTAGAAAGATGGAAGTCATCTTTGGATTCCAAGAAGTGCTTGATTTGGTGAAGAACGGAATCGAAGAAGAAGGAGCATCGAAGGCACATGAATCAGCCATTAAGGAGATCAAGAAAAAGGATAATAAAGCTCTCTTCTTGATCCACCAATGTGTTGATCCTCCTAATTTTGAGAAGATGTCCTCGGCCAAGACTTCCAAAGAGGCTTGGGATATTCTTAGTGGTGCCTATGGAGATGGTGACAAGGTAAAAAAGGTGAAGCTGCAATCTCTTAGAAGGCAGTATGAAATGCTATCAATGACTCAGTAAGAATCTGTGGCAGAATTCTTCAACAGGATGCAGGCCCTAATCAACTCGATGAAGGCTTGTAAGGAGACGATTTCTAATCAACAGTTTGTTGAGAAGGTGTTGAGGTCATTGACTCCTCGTTTTGACCACATTGTGGTGGCAATCGAAGAATCAAAGGACCTTGAAAAGATGAAGATAGAAGAATTGCAGAACTCACTTGAGGCTCATGAGCAGAGATTGAATGAGAGGTGTAGTGACAAAGCTCACGTGCAGGCACTACAGGCACAGACTAACAACAAAAGGGGAGGTTCTTGGAACAAGAACAAGAAGGGAAAAGAGAAGTGGAAAAATCAGAAGTGGAGGGATTCAGGTGATGGTATCAGTAATGTCTCTGATCACAACAACAATGAAAATGGAAACAAGAATTCCAAAGGCAACAAAAAGGGTGGCAAGAAGAGATTCAAAAAGAAAAATATCAAGTGCTACAACTGCCAAAGATATGGCCATTTCGCTGATGAATGTAGAAATAGGAAGGTAGAGAAAGATGAAGAAACACAACTGGCACAAGATGGGAATTCAGACTCTGATGATAATGTGTTGCTCATGGTGACTACCAAAATTGAGAATGATTCAGATGATCAATGGTACTTGGACACTGGATGTTCAAACCACATGTCTGGCAGAAAAGAATGGTTTGTTGACCTGGATGAAAACGTAAGGAGCAAGGTGAGGTTTGCTGATAACTCGGTGATCACAGCAGAAGGAGCAGGAAAGGTGCTTATACAAAGAAAAGATGGTGTGCAGGCTTGGATAACAGATGTTCTTTATGTTCCTCAGATGAAGAATAATCTGTTGAGCTTGGGACAATTGGTTGAAAAAGGCTATTCCATGAGCATGCAGCAGAATCAAATGAAGGTGTTTGATGCTCAGAAGAGACTAATCTTGAAAGCTCCTTTGTCAAAGAATAGGACTTTCAAGATTGGAATCCAAGTGTGTGAAAAGAAGTGCTTTGGTGCAGAGGAAAATGATGCAAACTGGTTGTGGCATTACAGGTTCGAGCACTTAAATTTTAGAAGTCTGGACTTATTGCAGAAAAAGGGTATGGTTCAAGGCCTTCCACAAGTGAATCAGCCAAAGCATGTATGCGATGACTGTTGTATTAGCAAGCAACCAAGAAAAATGTTCAACCACAAAGCTCCTCATAGATCAGAAAGCAAACTGGAAGTAATCTATTCAGATGTATGTGGACCATTTGAGGTTCACTCCCTTGGAGGTAATAGTTACTTTGTGTCATTCGTTGATGAATACAGTAGAATGTTATGGGTTTATCTTATCAAAAGAAAGAATGAAGTGCTGCCTATATTCAAAAAGTTTGTATTGATGGTGGAAAAACAAAGTGGAGAAAAACTAAAGGTGATAAGGACTGATGGTGGTGGGGAATATATCTCCAATGAATTCCAAAAATTCTGTGAAGAAGCTGGCATAGTGCATGAAGTGATAGCTCCCTATACTCCTCAACATAATGGAATTGTTGAGAGGAAAAATAGGACCATATTGAATATGGCAAGGAGCATGTTAAAGAGAAGAAAGCTACCAAAGAATCTATGGGGAGAACCAGTCTCAACAGCAACCTTCATTCTCAATAAATTTCCTACAAAGAGCCTTAAAGAAATCACACCAGAAGAGGCTTGGACAGGGAGGAAGCCTAATGTGTCTCAACTAAGAGTATTCGATTCTCTATGCTTCAAGCATGTGCCAGAACAAATGAGAAGGAAGCTGGATGATAGAAGTGAGCAAATGATCTTCCTTGGATATCATCCAACAGGAGCCTAGAAGCTCTATGATCCAAGGAATAAGAAAGTTATGGTGAGCAGGGATGTGATCATTAATGAGACCAGATGGTGGGACTGGGTGTTGGGAATTTGCGTATAAAACAAAAGAAAATGCAGCGGAAAAATTCCCATCGAAGGATCCTTGCGAATGGTCATGATTCATGATTAGAAGATTTACCTCTTGAAGCGATGGCTGTTAATCAAAATCCGTCTATCACGAACACCGCACGAACGATGTCTCTAAGGTATCCACACGAGCAGATTCCATGAACGTCCAACGTCACGAACCCGAAGCGTCTCTGTCTCACAGTGCTAGCTTCAAAACCGAGACCTGCTGTTCATTCTTACTCTCTATGTGTGGCTAGGGTATGAACCGTGTGGGCACAACAACTTAAGTGGTCTACTTATAGTAACGCCTCCTTAAGTGAGTTAGTGAGAAGCATTTGACCTAAGCCCCATGTACTATGCGCTAGGCCCAATAGAAAAGTCCAACTCTCCTTTTAATGCTTCTTTTAATCCGCTCTTATGTGTGTGACCCTATAGGTTCCCAAAACGTTAGTAGTAACATTAAATCCCATTTAATATTACAAACAGTGAGCGGTATCTAACAATACATCACTGCTACCTAAGTAATGAGAAAGTCAGTGATTTGACGAAACCTTTCTGTGACAAATATTCATGTGCATTATTATCCCTTTGTCCATATATCTATATTGAACACAAGACATAGAATGTGTCACCCTTGTATGGTTCAATATCATGTTCCCTGATACCCGAGTAGACTTAACAACAAATGAGGTCAATATCTCATATTGACTCATTTCAGCACGACCATGCATTTTACAGTCTCACTCTATCAGGGGGCCCACAGATATTACTCCTGTTATGTAGGAGGGACAAATTCCATCTAGGTCACTCACATCCCTCTGCATGGCTCGTGGCATGCCCAATGACCGTCTTTATAATCATCCTATTACAGATGACGTTTGACGATATTAAAGCACACGAATCCTCATGTAGGGATCGTAGCGATTTCAGCTCGAAGGATTGCATACACCATTGTCACTATGAGAACTACTTATGACACTCACATAACGCTCCATGTAGTGTTCTCATGGTGGGTCAATCCAGTACATCATTACCTTAATGTGTACCTATGTGGCGACTCGATATCTCAAATCCATGACCCGTGAGATATGGTCATCAGTCTGCACACATAATAGTCTCAATTGTATTATTATTGTCCTTATTAATAAAATACTTGACTACGGATATTTAAGAACAGGATTTCATTGTTCAATAGTGTCTCACGATCAAGTCATATACTTAATATTCTATTAAACTGAAATTTCTATTCTAAGGACTTTATTATGTTTAAACAAGTAACACAATAAACTGGAATGCCTCATATCATATCATATCATATCATATATATATATATATATATATATATATATATATATATATATATATATATATATAAATATAATAGCAAGATACAAATGTAAGTCTAAAGAAATACACTGGCCTCTAGGGCTTACACCAACAATCTCCCACTAGCACTAGAGCCAATCAGGCATAAATCTAATGCCCATCGATCTAGTGTGACCTTCATGCTTCTGTTGAGCAAGAGGTTTCGTAAGTGGGTCAGCAACGTTATCAAGTGTTGGTACTCTGCATATTTTCACATCTCCTCTATCGATAATCTCTCAAATGAGATGGAAGCGCCTAAGTATATGTTTGGATCGCTGATGAGATCTAGGTTCCTTAGCTTGTGCAATGGCCCCATTGTTATCACAATAGAGATCAATGGGGTCCACAATGCTAGGAACTGTACCAAGCTCAGCAATGAACTTCCTGATCCAAACAACCTCCTTTGCTGCATTGGAGGCGGCAATATACTCAGCCTCTGTAGTAGAATCGGCAACTATCTCCTGGTTCGAACTCTTCCAGCTCACAGCCCCGCCATTCAGGCAGAACACATAACCATATTGCGATCTGGAATCATCCTTATCGGTCTGGAAGCTAGCATCGGTGTAACCTATTACAGCAAGCTCTTCCTCGCCTCCATATACCAAGAACGAATCCTTAGTTCTTCTCAAGTACTTAAGGATGTTCTTGACAGCAGACCAGTGACTTTCACCGGGATCAGACTGGTACCTGCTCGTTATGGAATCTTACTCATGCGATCCCTATCTTGTTGAGTGGAAAGGGATTGTGCCTTTGATAGGCATATACCATGTGACATAGGCAATAGTCCTTTCTTGGATTCATGCATGTTAAAGCGTCTCGACACTTTGTCTATGTATGTACTCTGACTTAGGCCAAACAATTTCAGCGATCTATCCCTCACCCAAATCTTTCATAGAGAAGCAATTCCCTAACCATGTCTTTACATTCTGTAGTGTAGGGATGTCATTTCCAATGAGTAATATGTCATCTACATATAACACCAGAAAAACAACAATGCTCCCACTAACCTTCTTGTAGACACAAGGTTCATCTTCATTTTTGATGAATCTGTACTGTCTTACAGCATCATCAAAACGAAGGTTCCAACTTCTGGAAGCTTGCTTCAATCCATAGATTGATCGCTGCAATATACATACCTTTCCGGCATCCTCTGAAATGTCAAAACCTTCAGGTTGTGTCATGTACACATCCTCAAGAAGCTTTCCATTAAGGAAGGCAGTTTTGACATCCATCTGCCATATCTCATAATCATGGTATGCAGCGATAGCAAGTAAGATCCAGACGGATTTAAGCATCGCAACAGGTGAAAAAGTCTCATCATAGTCGACACCATGAATTTGCTTGAAACCCTTAGCCACCAATCGCGCCTTAAAGGTATGTACCTTACCATCCATGTCAGTTTTCTTTTTGAAAACCCACTTGCACCCTATGGGTTTTACCCCTTCAAGTGGCTCTACCAAGGTCCATACCTGGTTGGTGTACATGGAATCCATCTCAGATTTCATGGCCTCAAGCCACTTCTCAGATTCTGGGCCAGTGATGGCCTCCTGGTAAGTCACAGGCTCATCTTGATCCATGAGCAATACATCACCTTGTGGAGTCATGAGAAATCCATATCTCTCAGGCTGGTGACGTATCCTGTTAGACCTACGTTGGTCTTGTGCTACTGGAGCAGGTTGTTCCTCCACAACATTTTGTGAAGGTTGCTCCTGTTCCACCAATGGTAGGTCACTACTCTATGATTCTTGAATTTCTTCAAGTTCTATCTTCCTCCCACTGGTTCCTATGGAGATAAACTCCTTTTCTAGGATTACACCAGTCCGTGCGACAAACACTTTGCCTTCAGAAGGATTATAGAAATAGTATCCCTTGGTTTCTTTGGGATACCCCACAAAGAAGCATTTATCAGATTTGGGATCAAGCTTATTAGAAACTTGACGTTTTACATATGCTTCACAACCCCAAATCTTCATAAAAGACATGCTGGGTCGTCTACCAGTCCATATCTCATATGGTGTCTTTTCTACCGTTTTGGATGGAACACGGTTAAGTGTAAAAGCTGCTGTTAATAGAGCATGTCCCCAGAAAGAGTTTGGAAGGTTTGCATGACTCATCATAGACCGAACCATGTCCAACAAGGTTCGATTTCTCCTCTCAGAAACACCATTCCATTGTGGTGTTCCAGGTGGAGTGAGTTGAGACAAGATCCCACACTCTCTCAGATGATCATCAAACTCTAGGCTCAAATATTCACCACCTCGATCTGATCCAAGAGTTTTAATATTCTCACCAAGTTGGTTTTGTACCTCATTTTTTAATTCCTTGAACTTTTCAAAGGATTCCGATTTATGTTTCATAAGATACACAAATCCATATCTACTGAAATCATCAGTAAATGTGATGAAGTACTGAAAACCACCTCTAGCTAATGTGTTTAGGGGTCCGCATACATCGCTATGTATAAGACCCAAAAGATCGTTAGCTCTTTCACCTTTTCCGGTGAATGGATATTTAGTCATCTTTCCCAATAAACAAGACTCACATATCTCATATGATTCATAATCAAATGAGTCGAAGAGTCCATCTTTGTGGAGCTTCGAAATGCGCTTCTCATTTATATGGCCTAAACGACAATGCCAAAGATAAGACGGGTTCAACTCATTTGGTTTGAACCTCTTAGTATTTATGTTATAGATGGGCATTTCGAGATCAAGGACATAAAGCCCATTACTCATGTGTGCACTAGCATAGAAAATATCATCCAAATAAATAGAACAACTTTTGTTCTTTATTATAAAAGAAAAACCAATCTTGTCCAAACAAGAAACGGAAATGATATTCCTGCTAATTGCAGGCACAAAATAACAGTTCTCTAACTGAATAGTAAGTCCAGTGGGAAAAGTCAATACATAAGTCCCTACAGCTAAAGCAGCAACCTTTGCTCCATTTCCAACTCGTAGATCGACTTCGCCCTTTGTCAATGGTCTACTCCTGTTTAGATCCTCCACATTTGTACAAATGTGAGAACCACATCCAGTATCTAATACCCATGATGCAGAAGTAGATAAATTGACTTCTATAACAAACATACCTGAAGCGGAAGTCTCACTTCCCTTCTTTTTCTTGATTTCTTCCAGGTATTTTGGGCAGTTCCTCTTCCAATGTCCGGTCCGACCACAGTGGAAGCAATTGCCTTCCTTAGCCACACCACCCACAGGTTTCAAGCCAGAATTACTGGGCTTGGACTTGTTGATGGCCTTGCCCTTGCCCTTTTGTTTGTACTTGGGCTTCTTGGGCTGCTTCTTGCTATTTCCAGCCTGGACCATCAAAATGGCCTTCCCCTTTCCTTTGTTAATATTTTGTTCAGCAGTTCTTAACATGCTCAACAATTCTGGCAAAGGTTTGTCAAGATCATTCATATTGAAGTTCATGACAAACTGACTATAGCTCTCAGGCAACGATTGCAGAACCAAGTCGGTGGCTGATAAGCCTCTGGCTCATCTAGTTTCATGGCTAGTACGACTAGGGTTTTGTGCAAATTATATCCTATTTTCACCCAAATTAGATTAGATTGTCCTCAAGCAAGGTTTTGAGTCTATAAAGTAGTTTTAGGTTAATTTATCCAGTTTTGAGTCAAATAATATACTTATAGTTATTTCTTTGTTTTCAGGTTAAGTAGAAGTTGAGAGAATAAAGAAGCAGGGGATTTGCCTCGCCAGAGTTTTTCTCGCCTCGCGAACCTGAAAGCCAGCAGAACAGTGAAATTGACATCCTCTCTGGTTCGCCCCGCGACTGCTCTTCTCGCCTCGCGACCCCGAAGGCTGACTATTCCAGGAAATTGCAAGGTTTCTGTGTCGCCTCGCGAAGACTTTACTCGCGTCGCGAGTAATCCATCCCTGAATACCAAAAGTCAGCATGGTTGATGCATGTTAAAGGTCACGGCTGTGGCAATTTCGAAGTTGAAGAGTCTCGCCTCGCGAGCATCCATTCGCCTCGCGAGTCTGGAAGTCAGAAAACATCACGGTTGGCCCCTGATATTCATAACGGGCGTAATAAGAAGACTCTTCAGTTCCTCGCCTCGCGGAAGGGGTGTTCGCCTCGCGAGAATACCAAAGGTTGCAGACTGTTCACAATAATCGTGTCGCGAGAGAGGCTTCGCCTCGCGAGTGTGCATAATTCATGAATGTTATAAATAGCTGTCTTGGCAGATTATGAAGGACTTTTGCTTCTCCATTGTTCTGTTTACATTTTTCTTCTGTGTGTTTTCGTTTCTGTTATGGAGAACTAAGTTTCTAGGATTAATCTATTGTAATTGATTTCCACTATACTTGAGGTTCTTGTATTTCCTGTTTGTATGTTTTCCCTCTTCAATGCCATGCTTTATATTTCTGTTTGCTTAATTCAGGAGTATATTGTATTGTGTTGATTTAATTCCGGTGATATCATGTTCCTATAATTAATCGCATCTGCTTAATTTGCGTGTGTACGTTTCGTGTTCGCTTAGTTCACGAAGGGCTTAACCCCGTTTGCTTAATTCGGGAATAGGGACATGTATATGTAGTAGTAGTTTCGCTTGTAAATTGTTGCTACAACCGGGAGGGGATTAAAATTTGCTTAGGGCTTGGAAATTGCATGAACCTATGATAGTTGGGAAATCGAGAGCAATAGATTAATCTGTTTTTGGTCATTTGATAACCTCTTTGAACTGCCTTATTTTATTGCTCTGTTTTCATTGTTTTGTTCTCTTTGATTGCATCCCAAACCAAACCCCCCCCCCCCACCCCCCCCCCCAAAAAAAACTAATTTTTGTGAAAAATAACACTTTAAGGGTCCTTGAGAACGACATCCGAGTTGTCGCCCTAAACTACAGTTTTAAAACCCGCTCGTCCTTTTTGGCGTGTGCGCGACAGCACGACCAAAAATTGGCGCCGTTGCCGGGGACTCTGATTTGTTATTTTTCGCATTTTTTTTATTTTATTTTCTTTCTTTTATTTTCTGTTTTTGTTTTGAATTGGTCTGGCTACTAGGTCTAATTGCCCTGAACTGTGTGATTTTGACCCGGAAATTGAAAGAACATTGCACACACTCCGTAGAGAATTTCGGGCTAGCACTAGTATTGATTCCAATTTCAAAACTGTTTTTGAAAACATGGGAGATCAAAGGACATTAAGACAGCTTGATGCCCCTGATGTAAATTACAATGGATTGTGTATTTCATATCCTAGTGCTGACACTCCTTTTGAACTGAAATCTGGTTTCATTCACTTGTTGCCAAAGTTTAATGGTCTTGCAGGTGAGGATCCACACAAGCACTTGAAGGAATTCCAAGTTGTCTGCTCCACAACCTCGAGATCAGAGGGAGTCACTGAGGATAGTATCAAGCTGAAGGCTTTTCCGTTTTCACTCCAGGGAGCTGCAAAAGATTGGCTGCTGTATCTTGAGCCCAATTCCATCACCACTTGGAATGATTTGAAGAGGGTTTTTCTAGAAAGATACTTTCCTGCTTCAAGAGCTGCTTCAATAAGAAAAGAAATATGTGGCATCAGGCAAGGGAATGAATCGCTAGCTGAATATTGGGAAAGGTTCAAGCATTTGGTCTCCAGTTGCCCCCAGCATCAGATATCTGAACAACTCCTGATCCAATACTTTTATGAAGGATTACTGCCTATGGATAGGAATCTTTTGGATGCTGCTAGTGGGGGAGCACTAGTTGATAAGACCCTAGCTGCTGCCAAGCAACTCATTGAGAATATGTCATTGAATTCCCAGCAGTTTACTACTAGAAGAAATTCAGTTGAGACAAGAGGCGTGCATGAGATCCATAGTTCATCTTCCAACCAGGCTGCCCTTGAGAATAGATTGGATGAGCTGACTTCCTTTGTAAGGAAATTGGCAATAGACAGAGTTCAGCCTGCAAAGTTATGTAGCATCTGCAATTCACCTGAGCACCCACATGATCCATGCCCTATCCAGAGAGAAGAGTTTGCCAGTGAAGTATCTCAAGCTTATGCAGTAAATCCATATAATCAAGGAAACAGTCAGAATCGGTACAGCACTCCAGACCTCTCTACTAATAGGTACCATCCCAACTGGAGGAATCACCCTAATCTGCGGTATGGGAACTCATCCCAACAACCGATGGCAGCACCTCAGAATCCTCCTCCAGTGACTACTTCTGCACCTTCTGGACCTTCATTAGAAGATATGATCAAGCAAATGGCTGCAAATAACCTCCAGTTTCAGCAGCAGGTTGCAGCTTCACAGGCACAGTTTCAGCAGCAAACAAGTGCTAGCATTCAAGATTTGAGGACACAGATTGGACAGCTGGCCACAAATATAAATAATATACAGCAAGGTCAAGGGACAACCCAGCTGCCGGCACAACCAGTGATAAATCCCAATGCCTCCAACCCTAATGTGAGTGCCATATCTCTGAGATCGGGAAAAGTTGTTGAGGCCACTTCTGGAAAGGATGAAGAAACTATTGAAGTAACTCCTGAGCCTACTGTTGAGGTAACTCCTGAGCCTATTGTTGAAGTTGAAGTTGAGAAAGTGTACAGAACACCAATCCCATTCCCGCACCGAATTCAGAAAAATAAGAGGATTGGTGGTGAAGACAAGGAGAAGGAAATTCTTGATGTATTCAGAAAGGTGGCTGTAAATATTCCTCTCCTAGATGTGATCAAGCAAGTGCCCAAGTATGCCAAATTTTTGAAGGATCTATGCACCAACAAGAGGAAGATGAAGAATAATGAGAGGGTTGACTTGGGGAGAAATGTCTCAGCTCTTATCCAGTCTAGGCCTGCACCAGAGAGAGTTGTTGTTTTAGCCCCTACTCAGGCACTACCACAGAAGTGCAAGGATCCAGGCACCTTCACTATTCCATGCACTATTGGGGACAGGAAGTTTGAAAACTGCATGTTGGACTTGGGAGCATCAATCAATGTCATGCCTACCTCCATCTTTAACAACCTTGATCTTGGGCCATTGCAGTATACAGGTCTTACCATCCAGTTGGCTAACAGGACCAGTGCCCGACCCATGGGAATGGTAGAGGATGTGCTAGTGCAAGTTGATGATTTGATCTTCCCTGCGGACTTCTACATCCTAGACATGGCAGGAGAAACACCTTCCAGTAGATCACCTATAATCTTGGGCAGACCATTCATGATGACATCCAAGACTAAGATTGATGTGTATGATGGGACTATGTCTATGGAGTTTGGTGGTATTGTGGCCAAGTTCAAGATCTTTGATGCTATGAAACACCCACTGGAGGAGCACTCTGTTTTCCACTTAGAGTTGCTTTCTGAGCTTATTGAGGATACCCATGAGGACTTTGTTTCAGATTTTCCTTTCATTTCTGGTTTTGATGATGTATATACTTGTACTAACTGTACTGACACTAACCCTTGTTCTGTTTGTGCTGAGTTTCTGGATTCAACCTTGCAGGGTGATAGTGATAGTGATAGTGAGATTGGAGCTGTCTGTTCTGCAGAAGTCCGTGGCATCATGGCTACTCCCAATGCACCATCTGTTGAGCAGCCACCATCCTTAAAGCTCAAGCCACTCCCAGATAACCTGAAGTATGCTTACCTAGAGACAAATGAAAGACTTCCAGTCATCATCTCTTCCAGCCTTGATTCTGACCAGGAAGAAAAGCTTTTAGAGGTTCTGAAGAAGCACAAGAAGGCTATTGGGTGGACATTGGCTGATATTCCAGGAATTAGCCCCTCCAGATGCATGCACAGAATTCTATTGGAGGATGGAGCTAAACCAGTAAGACAGGCCCAAAGGCGACTTAACCCATTGATTCTGGATGTGGTGAAGAAAGAGGTGACTAAGCTTCTACAGGCAGGTATTATATACCCCATCTCTAATAGTACTTGGGTAAGTCCGGTGCAAGTTGTACCAAAAAAGTCTGGTCTAACAGTAGTTAGGAATGAAAATAATGAGCTTGTGCCTACTAGAGTCCAGAATAGCTGGCGAGTTTGTATAGACTATAGGAAGTTGAACCAGGCCACCAGAAAGGATCATTTTCCTTTGCCGTTCATGGATCAGATGCTGGATCGGCTGGCTGGTCAATCTCATTATTGCTTTCTTGATGGCTTTTCCGGGTATTTCCAGATCCATATTGCCCCTGAGGATCAGGAAAAGACCACCTTCACGTGCCCCTTCGGTACGTTTGCCTATAGGAGGATGCCATTTGGCTTTTGTAATGCTCCTGGCACCTTTCAAAGATGCATGCTTAGCATTTTCTGAGTTTATTGAAAATTGCATAGAGGTGTTCATGGATGATTTCACTGTATATGGCTCCTCATTTGATGTATGTCTGCATAGTCTGAGTCTAGTTCTACAAAGATGTATTGAGACTGATTTGATTTTAAACTATGAGAAATGTCACTTTATGGTAGAACAGGGGATAGTTTTGGGTCATGTTATTTCTAAGGAAGGCATCTCAGTAGACCCTGCAAAAATTAATGTGATTTCTTCATTGCCTTACCCATCTTGCGTACGCGAGATCCGTTCTTTTCTTGGCCATGCAGGTTTCTACAGGCGCTTTATAAAGGACTTCAGCAAGATAGCTCTGCCATTGTCAAACCTGCTGAAGAATGATGCCCTTTTCCAGTTTGATGAAAAGTGCAAGGAGTCATTTGACTATCTGAAAAAAGCGTTGACTTATACCCCTGTCATCTAGCCCCCAGACTGGACACTCCCTTTTGAACTAATGTGTGATGCTTAAAATTTTGCTGTGGGAGCAGTTCTGGCACAAAGGGTGGGCAAGGTTGCCCATGTAATTCACTATGCTTCTAGGACATTAGATGCTGCACAGTCAAATTACACCACCACTGAGAAAGAACTGCTAGCTGTTGTATTTGCACTTGATAAATTTAGGTCTTATTTGCTAGGTTCTAGGGTTATTGTTTTCACTGACCATGCAGCTCTGAAATATCTGTTGAAGAAGCCAGAAGCTAAGCCAAGACTGATCCGATGGATGCTTTTGCTCCAAGAATTCAATGTGGAGATAAAGGATAAGAGTGGAGCTGAAAATTTGGTAGCCGATCACTTAAGCCGGATAGCTAGGGATGAGGATCCTTCTCCCATCCAAGATGATTTCCCTGATGAGAGACTTTTACATCTGTATGGGGTAACCCCCTGGTTTGCTGACATTGTAAATTTTCTTGTTGCTGGTGTTGTTCCTGCAGGTACAAGTAGACATAAGTTCCACAAGCTCAAAAGCGATGCAAAGTACTATGTGTGGGATGATCCCTACCTGTGGAAGTTTTGCAGTGATCAGGTTATTCGGAGGTGTATTCCCGATCATGAGACAGAGTCCATTTTGCACTTCTCACATGCCTCTCCAGTTGGAGGACATTTTGGACCACAGAGGACGGCAAGAAAGGTCCTGGATTCTGGGTTTTATTGGCCCACAATTTTTAGAGATTCCTATGAGGTATACAAGAATTGTAAATAATGTCAAATAACAGGCCCTGCCATCACTCGTAGGAGTGAGATGCCTCAGCAGCCCATGCTCTTTTGTGAGGTCTTTGATGTGTAGGGGATGGATTTCATGGTTCCTTTCCCTCCTTCTTTTGGTTTTGTATATATTCTTTTGGCTGTAGATTATGTTTCAAAGTGGGTGGAAGCAATCCCCACAAGGACTAACGATGCTCAAATTGTTTCCAAATTTGTTAGGTCCAACATTTTTTGCAGGTTTGGCATACCCAAGGCCATCATCAGTGACCAGGGCACTCACTTCTGCAACAGAACCATAGAAGCCTTACTCAGAAAATATGGGGTTGTACATAGAGTGTCCACTGCTTACCACCCCCAAACCAATGGCCAGGCTGAAATATCAAACAGGGAGATCAAGCAAATTCTAGAGAAGATGGTGCAGCCGAACAGAAGGGAATGGAGTCGCCGTCTGGAAGACGCACTGTGGGCTCAGAGGACTGCTTTCAAGACACCTATAGGAATGTCCCCCTTCCGGCTTGTATTTGGCAAGGCATGTCACCTCCCGGTGGAAGTTGAGCACCGTGCATATTGGGCAGTAAAGAGCTGTAACTTGGACATGAAGGAAGCTGGTGTTGAAAGAAAACTGCAGTTGCAGCAACTTGAGGAGCTTAGGCTAGAAGCCTATGAAAGCTCCAGGATTTATAAAGAGAAAAAAAAAACTTTTTCATGATAGGATGATTCTTAGGAAAGAATTTTTTGTGGGTCAGAAGGTCTTATTGTTTAACTCCCGCCTGAGATTGATGGCTGGGAAACTTAGGTCCAAGTGGATTGGACCATTTGTGGTTACTAATGTGTTTCCTTATGGTGCAGTAGAGATTCAAAGTACAGGTACCAACAAGACCTTCAAGGTTAACTGGCAGAGGCTGAAGCCATTCCATGGTGTGGATGCTGGTATTCCTGTGGAAGTTAATGTTGAGGAGCTCTCCTTGGAAGCTCCAACCTACACTGACACTTAATCAGGGAGTTTCTTTTCCTTTCCCTCACTCTGATTGTATAGTTCGGTTGTTCATTGGGGACAATGCATGTTTTAAGTGTGGGGGAGGGAACTAGTTGTAGTTTTTCCTTTTCTTTGAATAAAGCTCCTGAATAATTTGAGAAGCTCAGGAGTATTTGTGTGTTGAGTCTTTTGTGGCAAGTTTATTGGATTTTGATTGATGTTGCACAGATTGCTTGCATGATTGATATGTGATGATTCCCCCTAGGCTGAAATTTTTTTTTTTGTTTTGAAAAGTGATTCCCATGTGAAATTGAAAACCGAACTTTGGGATTTTGTTATGATGGGATGATTTATAATAAGTTTGGGGTGATAGGAAGCACACACTAGGGATAGAATCTCTGTCAAACAATTTGCATGAATGTCCAGGTGAGGTTTTGAGCCTCCAACATGTTTTTGACTGTGTGAAAATCACTTTCAAGTTGCACTTTCCTGAATTTGCTTGAGTCTCTTTTTGGTTTGCATGATTATGTGTTTGCTTCAAATGATTTAGGCATTTTCTTTGTAAATAGCTACTTAGCCTAAAAATAACCAATTCCTAATGCATGTTCCCTAGTTAGCCCCATTGAGCCTATTAGCCTGTTAATTCTTGATAACCTAATGTTATAAGCCCAAAAATCTGGAAAACCATGTTAACCCGATCTTAGGATTAGGAGAGCATGTAATCTTAGAATGGGTGCAAGAACTAAGTTGGGGTGGCTACAAGGTGTAATATGTTGTTGGGATTGAGGAAAAAAAAATACAATAAAAAGGTTGGAGCCAAAGGCTTGTAGAAAAAAAAATGATGAATGTAAAAAAAAAAGAGAAAAAAAAAAGAAAAGTGTAAAAATGATAAAAATAAAAGGCATAAAGAAAAATGAGAAAAGGAACTTGAGTGGAATATCAAAGTGTAAATAATGTCCATGCTCTCTTAGTTCCTAGGGTCCTCAGCCTAGTACCTTTGTATATCCTGCCCTTAGCCAGGCCCCATTACAACCCATAAAAAGACCTTTTGATGTTGCTTGCATGTTTTCTGTGGGAACCATTTTTGAGATGAAAATCATATTTTTGGGAAGTGCTCTTAAAAGTGAAACTGAGTGCAATGTTAATAGCCTGACACAAATTGAGTGATTGAGTGAATACTAAATGCCCTTGTGAGGAAGGCAGTTGTTTGGAATTGGTGATCTCCCTCTTGTGTGTAACTTGGATCCCCTTCTTAGATTAATGATTGTTTGATTGATGAAATTCTCAATTGTTTAGAATAAATGAATGTGGGGATTGCTTTGTTTGAAAGGGGGGACATTGAAGAAAACTGTTTTGATGTGTTGCTTGAATTTGTGCAATGTTGATTGGATCTTTTAAGCTTGCCAGGTCTTGAGTCTTTTTTATTTTTGAGTCTTAGTTTGCTTGGGGACAAGCAAAGTTTAAGTTTGGGGTATTTTGATAAGCCTCTGGCTTATCTAGTTTCATGGCTAGTACGACCAGGGTTTTGTGCAAATTATATCCTATTTTCACCCAAATTAGATTAGATTGTCCTCAAGCAAGGTTTTGAGTCTATAGAGTAGTTTTAGGTTAATTTATCCAGTTTTGAGTCAAATAATATACTTATAGTTATTTCTTTGTTTTCAGGTTAAGTAGAAGTTGAGAGAATAAAGAAGCAGGGCATTCGCCTCGCGAGAGTTTTGCTCGCCTCGCGAACCTGAAAGCCAGCAGAACAGTGAAATTGACATCCTCTCTGGTTCGCCCCGCGACTGCTCTTCTCGCCTCGCGACCCCGAAGGCTGACTGTTCCAGGAAATTGCAAGGTTTCTGTGTCGCCTCGCAAAGACTCTACTCGCGTCGCGAGTAATCCATCCCTGAAGACCAAAAGTCAGCATGGTTGATGCATGTTAAAGGTCACGGTTGTGGCAATTTCGAAGTTGAAGAGTCTCGCCTCGCGAGCATCCATTCGCCTCGCGAGTCTGGAAGTCATAAAACATCACGATTGGCCCCTGATATTCATAACGGGCGTAATAAGAAGACTCTTCAGTTCCTCGCCTCGCGGAAGGGGTGTTCGCCTCGCGAGAATACCAAAGGTTGCAGACTGTTCACAATAATCGCGTCGCGAGAGAGGCTTCGCCTCGCGAGTGTGCATAATTCATGAATGTTATAAATAGCTGTCTTGGCAGATTATGAAGGACTTTTGCTTCTCCATTGTTCTGTTTACATTTTTCTTCTCTGTGTGTTTTCGTTTCTGTTATGGAGAACTAAGTTTCTAGGATTAATCTATTGTAATTGATTTCCACTATACTTGAGGTTCTTGTATTTCCTGTTTGTATGTTTTTCCCTCTTCAATGCCATGCTTTATATTTCTGTTTGCTTAATTCAGGAGTATATTGTATTGTGTTGATTTAATTCCGGTGATATCATGTTCCTATAATTAATCGCATCTGCTTAATTTGCGTGTGTACGTTTCGTGTTCGCTTAGTTCACGAAGGGCTTAACCCCGTTTGCTTAATTCGGGAATAGGGACATGTATCTGTAGTAGTAGTTTTGCTTGTAAATTGTTGCTACAACCGCAACCGGGAGGGGATTAAAATTTGCTTAGGGCTTGGAAATTGCATGAACCTATGATAGTTGGGAAATCGAGAGCAATAGATTAATCTGTTTTTGGTCATTTGATAACCTCTTTGAACTGCCTTATTTTATTGCTCTGTTTTCATTGTTTTGTTCTCTTTGATTGCATCCCAAACCAACCCCCCACGCCCAAAACTAAGTTTTGTGAAAAATAACACTTTAAGGGTCCTTGAGAACGACATCCGAGTTGTCGCCCTATGCTACAGTTTTAAAACCCGCTCGTCCTTTTTGGCGCGTGCGCGACAGCGCGACCAGTGGCCAACTCTTGGCCTAAAGGAAATCACAGTCTCAATGTACCCGATCATATGTAGTACATGAGGACTCACAGGGCTTCCTTCTGCCAATTTACACTGGAAAAGGGCTCTGGAAACTTCGAACCGCTCATGCCTTGCTTGCTCTTGGTAGAGCAGCTTGAGGTGCACGATCATATCGTACGCCTCCATGGTCTCATGTTGCTTTTGCAGCTCAGAGGTCATGGTAGCAAGCATAAGACAGCCGACGTCTAAGGCGTCATCCTGATGCTTCTTATAAGCATCCCTGTCAGCCCTAGGAGCACTTGAAGCCGGTGACTCCTCAGGAATACGCTCCTCAAGAACATACAACTTTTTCTCATGTTTGAGGACAATCCTCAAGTTTCTGTACCAGTCCAGAAAATTTGTTCCGGATAGTTTGTCCTTCTCAAGGACGGATCGCAATGACAGGTTACTTGATGTGTTTGATGCCATGGTAATCTACAGAGATAAATATGTAAAATATAAGTATCATGCCATGAAGTTATTTAATAAGTTCTTTAATTAAATACGCCTCCCATTATTTTACTCAAAACAATGACCCTCATCATTGATTCGGAAAATCCCGTTGGAAGATTTTCTAGTGGGCCAAGATCCATATTTCACCTAGCTTTAAGTCAGCTTTGACTGATCACCCAAAATTTGGTTATATAGGTAGGAAACACTTTCCGATTGCATCTCATGCAACACTTGGACAGTTGGGTGAATAACTCTTATTCTAATCCATCACATGGACTAAAGCCCAACTTATGAGCCTCTAAGCCTTTCAATCCTATTGAAGTTGGCTTAGTTAAGTCAGACCCAATGGATAGCAGTTGAATATTACATTTGTCCCATCGCGTCTTACTAGTATAGATAAAGGTACCCCGCTTTGGCGGACCCACACTTAATCGATCATAGTCTTGACGAGTGCCATGCATCGGAAGGCCTTTAAATGTGACTTAATATTCCCTTTTGAGGGATTTGATTAAAATTTGATCTCATCATTTGTTAAACTCTTTAACTTACTATTTACATATATGCATCTCATACATATATTAGTTAAACACCTTTTAACATACTATATACATACATGCATCTCATACATATATAAGGCAAATAAATGTGATATGGTTATGGCCCCTAACACATTGATTTTCCCAAGTCAATGAGAGAATCTAAACTGAAACCTAGGAGCGTCCAAGCTTCTCCAAGCATGATCTCCCACAGGATAACGTCTTCTTGTCTCCATCATTACATTACATAAACAGAAACCTCATTTTACATATGAGGGGAGTGAGATGAGAAAAGAATATACATACGGAATATAAGAGAAAGGCACGGCACGCAGGCCGTATTTCAAAATATAAACCAAAAGATTAAAGGACTAAGGCCATAACCATTCACCATACATCACCAAATAAATAGTAACAACCAATAATAATACACAATTATTATTATTATTATTAATCTTAATAATTAGAGATTTCAAAATCTGAATTCTGAAAACATAACATATATATAATAAATCACATTTATTATAATTGATGTTACTATAAATCACATTTATTGCAATTGACGTTACTATAAATCACATTTATTGTAATCGTTGTTACTACAAATCACATTTATTGTAATTGATATAAATCACATTTATTGTAATTGATGTTATTATTAAATGGTGACATAAAAATTTCAAAATTTGAATTTCGAAATAACACACTACGCAGAGGTAGCATGGGGGTCCCGCTGCCCGGTCAGCGGGCGGGGGTCAAGGGGAGGTCGTGAACACTTCACGTTGCAAGGAACGGCGGCTACGGTTTCAACCCTTGGAACTTCAGCCGCAGGAACATGAACTCTTCATGTCTTGAAACCCTTTAACGCCTCCAACAGAGAACTGAAACCGATAATGTTTAACATCAACACTTGACGCCATCGCAGAACATAATAAGGATTCCAGAACCAATGTACATATCGCATATATACATAAACATGCAATAGACGCATATATCATATACATACGAAAATTACAGAAACAAGTTTTCACAAAACGGATGCAAACGATTTTCAGAAAACAATTTTCAGAGAAACGATTCACATTATAAACATGTTATCAAACATAACAGGTAAACCACGTAACAGAATCATGGTTTCGCAAGCAGCTCTGATACCACTGTTGGGAATTTGCGTATAAAACAAAAGAAAACGCAGCGGAAAAATTCCCATCGAAGGATCCTTGCGAATGGTCATGATTCATGATTAGAAGATTTACCTCTTGAAGCGATGGCTGTTAATCAAAATCTGTCTATTACGAACACCGCACGAACGATGTCTCTAAGGTATCCACACGAGCAGATTCCGTGAACATCCAACGTCACGAACCCGAAGTGTCTCTGTCTCACAGTGCTAGCTTCAAAACTGAGACCTGCTGTTCACTCTTACTCTCTATGTGCGGCTAGGGTATGAACCGTGTGGGCACAACAACTTAAGTGGTCTACTTATAGTAGCGCCTCCTTAAGTGAGTTAGTGAGCAGCATTTGACCTAAGCCCCATGTACTATGCGCTAGGCCCAATAGAAAAGTCCAACTCTCCTTTTAATGCTTCTTTTAATCCGCTCTTATGTGCGAGACCCTATAGGTTCCCAAGACGTTAGTAGTAACATTAAATCCCATTTAATATTACAAACAGTGAGCGGTATCTAGCAATACATCACTGCTACCTAAGTAGTGAGAAAGTCAGTGATTTAACGAAACCTTTCTGTGACAAATATTCATGTGCATTATTATCCCTTTGTCCATATATCTATATTGAACACAAGACATAGAATGTGTCACCCTTGTATGGTTCAATATCATGTTCCCTGATACCCGAGTAGACTTAACAACAAATGAGGTCAATATCTCATATTGACTCATTTCAGCACGGTCATGCATTTTACAGTCTCACTCTATCAGGGGGCCCACAGATATTACTCCTATTATGTAGGAGGGACAAATTCCATCTAGGTCACTCACATCCCTCTGCATGGCTCATGGCATGCCCAATGACCGTCTTTATAATCATCCTATTACATATGACGTTTGACGATATTAAAGCACACGACTCCTCATGTAGGGATCGTAGAGATTTCAGGTCGAAGGATTGCATACACCATTGTCACTATGAGAACTACTTATGACACTCACATAACGCTCCATGTAGTGTTCTCATTGTGGGTCAATCCAGTACATCATTACCTTATTGTGTACCTATGTGGCGACTCGATATCTCATATCCATGACCCGTGAGATATGGTCATCAGTCTGCACACATAATAGTCTCAATTGTATTATTATTGTCCTTATTAATAAAATACTTGACTACGGATATTTAAGAATAGGATTTCATTGTTCAATAGTGTCTCACGATCAAGTCATATACTTGATATTCTATTAAACTGAAATTTCTATTCTAAGGACTTTATTATGTTTAAACAAGTAACACAATAAATGGAATGCCTCTTATTATATATATATATATATATATATATATATATATATATATATATATATATATATATATATATATATATATATATAATAGCAAGATACAAATGTAAGTCTAAAGAAATACACTGGCCTCTAGGGCTTACACCAACACTGGGAGCAAGGCAATTCCAGCAGTAGTGTAGTGATGAATCTGCATGATGAGCAGGTTACTCAGTCATAACCATTACAGGCAACTCGATCTCAGAAACCTCAGAGGACTAGACAGCCACCTCTAAGGTTAAATGACTATGAGATTGTACCAGATAATGCTGTTAACACAGAGGGAGACTTGGTACATTTAGCACTCCTTGCTTAAACAGAATCAGTAACTTTTGAGGAGGCAATTGCTGATCAATAATGGGTTGAAGCTATGAAAGAGGAGCTGAGTTCAATCGAAAGGAATCATACTTGGGGACTGGTGGAATTACCTCATCAGAAAAGATCCATAGCAGTGAAGTGGGTGTATAGAGTCAAGATGAAACCTGATGGTACAATTGCAAAGCACAAGGCCAGGTTAGTGGCCAAGGGATTGCTACAGAAACCTGGAATAGACTACCAGGAAGTGTTTGCACCAGTGGCTCGGCTAGAAACAATCAAGTTAGTGACAGCAATTGCAAGTCACAAAAACTGGTCAATGCATTAGTTAGATGTCAAGTCAGCATTCCTGAATGGACCTCTAGAGGAAGAGGTATATGTGGATCAGCCACCTGGCTTTGAGATCAGTGAAAAGGAAGGAAAAGTATACAGACTTAAGAAAGCATTGTATTGGCTAAAGCAAGCACCAAGGGCATGGAATAAGAGGATTGATTCTTTCCTCATTGATCAGGACTTCTTAAAATGCACAAGTGAGCATGGTATGTATACAAGAGTCTCACAGAACAGTGATCTAGTAATTGTATGTTTATATGTAGATGATTTACTGATCACTGGGAGCAATGATGATGAGATTCAGAAATTCAAAGCAAAACTGATGGCTGAATTTGAGATGTCAGACTTAGGCAAGCTGACTTATTTCTTGGGAATGGAGTTTATTCCAACAGCAAAAGGAGTTTTCTTACACCAGAAGAAATATGCAATAGACATATTGGAGAGATTCCACATGATGGACTGCAACCCGACAACAACTCCAGTTGAAACTGGATTGAGGTTAACGAAAAGTGAAGATGAGGACCAGGTAGATGAAACCAAGTATAGGCAATTGGTTGGCTCCTTGAGATATCTGTGCAACTCAAGACCAGACCTTGCTTATGGAGTAGGCCTCATCAGCAGGTTCATGGAGAAGCCTAGAATCTCTCACTACGCTACAGCCAAAAGGATATTAAGGTATATCAAGGGAACACTTGACTTTGGTATATTGTTTCCCAATAAACTGACATGCAAAAATGCTGAAGTTGTGGGATATACTGATTCTGATTGGTGTGGTGACAGAGAGGATAGAAAAAGTACTTTTGGCTACATTTTCATCTGTTGCAATAGCTATGTTTCTTGGTGTTCAAAGAAGCAGAACATAGTAGCCTTGTCCTCTTGCGAAGCCGAATATGTGGCTACATCCTCAGGAGCTTGTCAAGCATTATGGCTTGAAGCTTTGTCAAAAGAATCGAACTCTTTGGGATCCAAACCAATGAAGTTGAAGGTAGACAATAAGTTAGCAATCAATCTTGCTAGAAATCCAGTTGCTCATGGCAGGAGCAAACACATTGAAACTCGTTTTCACTTCCTAAGAGATCAGGTTAGCAAAGGGAACTTGGAGCTAGAATATTACAAGACTGAAGACCAGATTGCTGACATATTCACTAAACCATTGAAGATTGAAAGGTTTAAAACTCTAAGGGATAAGCTAGGAATATGTTCTCTAGCAAATCTGAATTAAGGGAGGTGTGTGAATGTATATGATTTGTAACTGTGTGTTAGTTGCAATTCAGATTTGATTTGTTGTAATTAGCTGAGTGTTGTATCGTGATATGCTGCAAATGAATGTTGAAGCTTGGGTGCCAACATAGTTAGGATGCTTGACTTCATAGTGATGCTCTTGCATATCATGAATTAGTATAAACTGAAATTAAGGGAGGCGTGTTAAGAAGTTGGTTAATTTCAGTTAGTATGTTAGTTGTGAATGTGGTTAGTTTGTTGAGCTGACTTAGTCCATGTGGGACTAGTCTACAAGTATATAAATACATGTTATGTGAATGAATAAAGTGCAGTGAGTGTGAAGTTTTTTTAGAGTTCTATTGCCTTCTCTCTTCTACTCTTCTATTCTATCTTATTGCTTTTCTCACTTCTTGAGTGACTGGTGAGGAACCTTGTTGAGTGATAAACTGGTTCCAACATGATACATAAAATGTAAACTGATTTAATTCATCACAATACTAAATTAACAAAAGGCAGCAGGTGGGGATCTATTTCCTAAGACAAATATAGAACCCAAACCACCAAAAAGGAGATACAGACACTAAACCAACACCTAAACAACCAATAACCTATATCTAAAACAAAGATCATAATATTCATACTTTTAGGACATTCAACACAAAGCATCATCCTGATGACATCAATATGTATAGTATGTATTGTAAAAAAAGACAAAAGACACCCTCCAAAAAGTTATATCGAACACCCCTCATTTCTTCTCTATCTTTGGGACTTTGAGCTCAATGCCTAGCACTGTAACCTCTTCCCCATCAAAGGCTTTAGATAGACTGCATTTAGCAGGGGTTGAAAAGGTTAAATCAATAACCTTCCCCGATGTAGAAGGCAAAGGACTTCCAACTAAGGCAGCAATAAATTCATATACACAATAATAAACTTTAAATTATTATACATTAAAAAGTAGTTACACAAAACACTAAAAATATCACTGAATGTTTTTGTCAAAAAAAAAATACTGAATGCCAATATCAGAATGTCACCTGTGATTCATTAGTAAAAAAAGTCTCTTTCATGCTTCAATCGAGAATTTTCAGCTTCATCTTTATCATATTCAGTTGAAGAAAGAAAAGGAAATGGAGGAGTGAAAATGGCCTAAATTATGTAATATACAAAAAAAAAAACATGTTATTACATATCCTGAAATTAGATAAGAATTAAGACAACAAAATAAATGGCTGCATATATTTACCAAAAGCTTCCATCAAAATTGGAGAGCACAGTGGACTTGACTTCTACTTTAAACAATATCTTGTTACCAAAATATCCATTAAACTCCAAATATTCAAAATGATCGGCACCCTATCAGTTGCAAAGTTAAAAGCAATGAGCAAAAAATTATAAACAATGAACAACAACCATAACAGATTTTATAAAGATTAATCAATAAACATTATAACCTTGTCAAAATCATTGATCAATGTTGTTCAACCCTTTTGCAGCAAGAACTACAACAAACTATTGATCACGATCATATATGACAACTCTTTTGCATTGACAAACTATTGATCAATGGTGCACAACTCTTTTGCAACATTATAACCTTGTCAAATTCATTGATCACCATCATATATGACAAACACAACAACATCAATGCTATAAAAAACCTTTACCTGGATTTTATATCTAACAAAAAATGTATTAATCTCAAATAGTAAAAGCTAAACCAGCAAAAGTGCAGAACTTGATTACAATAAAGCTCACATTGGTACCATATTCAGCACAGACCAATCACAAAAATAACAGAAGTATAACAGTTCCTGGAATTTGATTGCACGCCGGCACCTATTGCATGCAACATAAAACCAGCCTCCATCGTGGAGGATACCAACTATTGTAGCAGGAACAATAGAAAATCCATCCTATAATTCAAATAGATTGTAGAATACATGAAATAAATAGCCCAATAATTGAAAAAAAATGTTCAATATAACAACTTCTAAATGACAAACAAACTTCAATAGAACAATTTCAAAATGACAACTATATTTGCAGAATTCGATTGGGGGGATCGAAAAAAACAATACTCGCTCAACATTCATGAGTTGGTCGATAAACTTCCTTCGACAAATCATCTTCAAAAGTAGAAGTTGAACTCCCTGCCTCAGGAAAGACAGGGACAGGATATTGCTCCAGCAACCGAAGGTCAGCAATACCGAACATTAAATGAAGAACTCTTATAAATCTGGCGAAATTATGCCAAAATTTAGAGTTTTAAACCTTTTTTCTTATATTCCTTATCACTGAATAAGATCAATGGCGCACACACTATTCTAATAGTACAATAAAAGATATTTGAAGGCACTAATAAAAGAACACTAAAATTGGATCTCTTCAATCCTTTTATCCATTCCTCTTCACAGCTCGGTTTCGATTGATTTTAGCTTTCTTCAAGTTCCAAACATTCAATCTTGTAATCTTGACATTGGCAGTTCCTTTATTGAAAGCGTATAGTTGGCCTTATCATTGATTGTCAATGTGGGATAAACTCTAGATGTGATGCAAGCCCTTCCTTCTGTCCCAAAACTCTCCACTATCGAGTGATCAATATGTGAATGGGAGAAAATCATGCATTATTAATTAGAGAAAAATTACTACTTATGATGTTCCAATGTTTAGTCACTACTTGTGACTCTAACTATATATTTAACATTTTTCACTCATGCTCTTTAGTTACATATTAATTCAACTTTTAGTGGGCCACTACAATCCGAAGATATTGACTTTTCATTTTTTAATAAAGTTGGTGTTCTTATGGTTTCATAAATTGCAACTTACCAAACTTCTTAGTGACAGCTTCTCATGAAGAGGGTCCACATCTACAAAGGTGTCATAAGGGGTCATATCATAGACTTGTCAAAGTATTACATTTGCTTATTAAAGAAAGAGTTTGAACATCAAGCTGACAAAAAGTGATAAAGGACAAGAGCAAACCTGCTTCCTTCACACTGCACATTAGCATCAATGTTTAATCAAGGAAATCATAGTCGTTAAACATTCATTCGGGTAATCGCTTCCAATGACAAAGAAAAGCATAACAAAGAAGGTGAAGAAATAAAAGACATCGTCAAGGGTTTCCAACTATCAAGACCAGCATCGACAATCCACGAATAGGGATCTACGGCCTCCATGATGAATCTAATGAAAAGATAGTACAATAATTTTAAACAACAGAAAAGATGCCAACAAAAGAAAAAGTATATGTAGTCAAGGACGAAAACCAGATAAATGATATGAAAATAGAATTAAACACCACATTTTCTTCTATAAATACCACTGCTAAAAGCAGAAGAGATAGCACCGATAAGAGAAAAGAGTTTTTCTTCTATAAATATCAAGATTAAAAAGAAAAATTTTAGGGAGGAAAAGAGGACAGAGAGATTCAAAGAACAGCGAAACAAAACGCAGCTACATGTATAGTTTCCAGATCCAGATCATCCAACCAAGAATAGTGTCTATAATGAGATACGCTAACATATCTATAAATTATAAGAGCAACACGCAACTTTTATTTTAAGAAATCGTTGATTAAGAACAACCAACAAATCCAGCAGATCCCTAACCTCCTCCTCGTCTTCGATAGATATGTTGAAGAGTGTAGTGTTTGGGAAGTAAGTGAGTGAGTGAGTCAGTGAGGGTGAAGGGTGGTGGTGGAGAAGAGAAGGATAAGGATGAAACAGAGAGATATTTTGGGTTTTAGACAAGGGTGAGTGATTCGTTTGCCTTCCTATATTTTGGGTTGGGTCGTTGGATTTGACAAGAAACACATATGTTTTTACCTTTGGGTGGTGTTTGTGACACCCGGGGCTGACGTTGGACACATGAATGAACCAATTATACACCCGAATGAAAGGGATCCTGAGACTATGTAGGTATGATACTTTAAAGTTGAGGATGACTTATATGAATTGATTGATACTACCTATACTAACAAGATGCTTCTTCTTTTCGGGAGCCCATCACTTAAGAACTTCATAGTTAAGCGTGCTTGACTTGGAGCAATTTTGGGATGGGTGACTTCCTGGGAAGTTTAAAATCTAAAGTCTACACCATCAACTAAAAGTCTAAAAGCCTAAAATCATCCGCAACCATCAATTAAAAGTCTAAAGTATTATAATGAGAAAGTAAATGTCATCAACACAAAATTACTCTATGGGTGGGGTTGGGTTAAGTGGGTTTGCAATTTTGAAACCCACTACCCAACCCATACTTTATGGATCCTCTTTGCACAAAATCAGGGTTGTGTTGGGTTGGTACGTGGGTCAACCCAGACTCATGGACACCCCTAATTCTCAATATTAAATTTTTGTTTCCGTGATAGCATCATTGTTTTACAAAATTGCACCATATTAACAAATTATGTGATTATAATAGAAACATTTGTTAACATATGATTATTTTAAATTTAATCAATGAGATCAAATTTAAGAATATGTATAATTACATTTGTTAGCCCCATAATTGTGCTGACTTGATGGACAAAGAAAGAGGAGAAGGTGACTAATCAACAAGTTGTTCAAGCCATGAACCATCAAATGTTCCTCACATTCTGGTTTATTTTCAACAAGATATCGTGGTAAGGGCATGTATCATTGATTTAGTCACATTTGGGAGATTCTGTGATGCAAAGGTTGGGTTGTTCCCAATTGATGTATTTTCTAGGTCTACACACCGGTTGTTTAACAAAAAACCAGAGTAACCAGTTATGATATAATTGTTAATTTTTATATCTACCCTTAACATGTTGAGAAGGTTCCAAGTGCACGGTCGCAAGCACACCATGATTACAACACAATGACAGTCCACAATGACATAGGATTCTTCATTATGGTTCTTTGTAGTTTATGCTTTGTAGTTTGTATATTAATAAGGGTGGATTCTACGTGCACCAAACATGAGTAGGATGTAACTTACACCCCACATTTTGCAAAACGGATTCGCTCCTGCCGACCTTCCAGTCCAGTGCCCCTGCAACGAGATCCAACAACTGGTGTGGTGTGTGGGGCTCAGATCCGACGGTGCAGCAGGCTGGCAGGAGCGTCCTACCGCTAGAGCCAATCTGAGACCCATGATACTAAATTTTTAGGTCATTCTTAATAATTAAAAATAAATTCCTAAATTTAATTTCATTTGCAAGTTACTCCTTCTAAATTATTTTAAAAAAATATGTTAACTTTTCATTTATTATTGCATAAGAAAACTTTTTTTAAGTTTACACTCCTTACACTTTTTTTTTTCTCATTTCTCGTCCAACCCTTACTTATACCTTGGTGTATTCTGATTAAAAAAAGATTTAAAACTTAAAAAAAATTTAAGCAAAAGTTAAAAAAATAAAATTTAAATTATAATTAAAAAATTTAGCGCAGGAATAAATTATAATACTAATAAATTAAAAAAAAAGAAAGTAATATAATATGAGTTAGATAGTTTTTTTTTAAAAAAAACAGATAATATACATTTATTGAAAACTATTATTTTTAATAACGAGTCACCTAAATAAAAATGGAAGCTAAAAGGATTAAGTTGTAAATAACAAAATCATGTCACATGACCTTCTAAACAGGTAACAAGCTCTAGGAGATTCCATGCTATGAAGATCCAACGGTCATCATGTAATCACCGGCCACATGGAGGCATAAGTTACACCCCATTCTATGGAGTGCATTGAAGACGCGGCCAACAATAAGGCTAGCATATGTGTCATTCTGGCATGTAAATCCATCTCTTGCCGCATTAGCAATTATTAATTAGTTTTCTCTGAGTTGATACTTTTTGCTAACTGTTCAATTCTTCATAATATGATATCATATTTAAATGTGTTTATGTAGGAACGTTTTTAATCAATTTTAATCTGCTATAGGGTATGGAAGATATCTTTCTTCTCTTATCACAGCAAAAAAAATCACAATAACAAAACATTCATTTCAGTAAAATCATCGAAAGCAACTCAAAGATCATCCGAAGAGCAAATTATACAAATGAAAAGGGAGAAAGGAGGGTTCACACACAGAGGGATCATTTCAGTTTTTCTATTCATCTAAGCAGTTTTGTTAACATAGCAAATGGAGAGGGAGAAAGGAGGGTTCAACGTTAGAGGGAGAGGGGGAAGAAAAGGGAAAGGGAGAAGGGAAATAAAAGGAAAAAAGGAGAAGGGAAAAGGGAGAGGGAATAGAAAAATACCTTTGTGAGAAGGACGACGACGTGCACAGAGGGACGATGGCGTGCGCAAGGTCGACAACGAACGACAGGCGGCAGGAGGCGGTTGCACTGGTAGGGCTCGCTCTCTCCGCCTCCGCTATACGAAGAAGAAGGGGTTAAGGGTCCACCATGGAGACTGATACAGAAGAATAGAAAAATGTGAAGAAAAAAGAAAGAAAGAATAGGGTCAGAGAGGATCGAACAATGAAAAACACCAGCCTTGATCCGCAAAAGCTCTTTTAAGAAATACTCAACTTATTCTAGTAGCTTATGAAAATAAGTCCAAAACTGCTTACGAAATGACATAATATTTTTTATAAGCTCCGCCAAACACATCGTATAAGTGCTTATGTCAGAAGATAAGCTCAAAAAAGCTTAAATAAACTTTTTCAAATGCCCCCAAAATTTAGGATAATTATTTTCTTTAAAAAAAACAAAATAAGATCAACAAAAAAAGATCAAATATTTTATCACGTTTATATTCAAAAAATATTTATTTTATATATTAACAATACTATTCATCTCACACGAAATTCGTACACAAAAGTTGGATGTAAAGCGAATATGAATAAAATGAAATTACTTATAATTATTAATTTGAATTCCAAAAATAGAAGAATTTCTTCAAAATTTCTTACGGATAGTTCATGGAGATAAGATCCATGTGTAAAGTTTTAAAGGATGTGCTCCGTCCACCACCAAAACAATGCTACTTCCTGTCTTCAACTGACTAACAATGTAAAAATGAGTTCATTTATCTTTCAGATATGCCTCCACAAGCCTCCTCCCGCAGAGTTTTACAAAATAAATCATTTTTTTATAAGCAACCACAATAAACTAGTGCAGATAAGAATTTCACGTCATTGTAAATGTGTATGTCATATTTGTCATTCGTTGAAGATATAAGTCTGTTTTGTGTCAAGCATTCGAAATCCAAACCATTGTGTTGATTCATAACCAGGACTGACAGAACTCCATTCACCATTCCTTTAGAGAATCAAACAAGTGTGCGGATTTTTTGGCAAAATGTGGTTTTTATGCATCTTTGCAAATCCAAGGAGTTGAGTGTTTCCTTTAGTGATCGTGTTCTTAAACAATGATTGTAATGGGGTTTCCACCCCTCGTTTTGTTGCTTAATTTAATAAAATAGCCTCTTTTATCATATATATATATATATATATATATATATATATATATATATGAATATATATATATATATATATATATGAATATGATTTTTTATCCTCAAATTCCCTTAAAATATATGTTAACTCAAAATTAATTATCTTGACAGGTTCAAGATAACAAACATAGTCTAATTCCATATTCTAAATTCTTATATAGAGATTAGAAACCCCCACCCCCACCCCCACCCCTACCCCTCACCCCCAAATTAGTTATACTTATAAGTATTTATAAGCATAACTAATTTTTTATAATAATTATACTTATAACTGACTCGAATCAAAGTTTGAAAATTTTTGTTTCTAATAATGTAATTAATATCCAATCAAAATATCTAGTATCTAGTATACAAAATTAAATCCAATGCCTCGCTCTTTTTTTTGTGGACTAAATCCAATGCCTCACTTCTAATTCAAAAAGGTTGTTGTTCCTGCCGAGATCCGACTTGTCAGAATCTCGCCCTAGAACGTCAAACCAAGAGTGAACAATGGGGGGTTGTTCTAGATTATGACTTGACAGAATATTGTATTCCGGTCCTACGTATCCCAATGGGAATCAAAGTCAGACGTAGTTCTAGGTTCAACCCTTGGCCATACGGTGATCTCATTCCCTTAATCTTGTATCTTATGAATACCATCGAGCAAGGACTCTTCAATAGTCTCTTGGTCGAGCTAGTTTCTCTAATATGCTTAAGGGAGAGTCACCGGGGTTGGTGAAAAAATATGAGTATCTCTTTTGGGTTCTCCTCTTTTTATAATAGGATCCCCCAATCTTTAAGAGATCTGGATTTATCTCCTTTTATCTCTTAAATCTTCTTTGAGATGTGATTTCCTTAATTTAAGGGATATTATCTCCTCTAACCGGATAAGGTTATTTGAGATAATATTAAGATTATTTAAGGATAATATCAATATCTTATCCCTTAATTTAAAGGATATTACCTCTTCTAACTGGATAAGGTTGTTTAAGATAATATTAGGATTATTTAAGGATAATATCAATATCTTATCCTTAATTTAAGGGATATTATCTCTTCTAACCGGATAAGGTTGTTTAAGATAATATCAGGATTAATAAAGATAATATCGATATTTTATCATTCCCGCCTTGGTTGGATCGGTTATCCAAGCTCGGTGGCCGGGTCTTACTCCTCTGCCAGTACACATGTCCCCCCCAAGCTTCGAGCTCAACAGAGCGTAGAAGTTTTCATGACAGGAGTCGAGCTTGGCTTTCTAATTATCCAAGTTCAGGATTTATTGAGTAAGACTTCTCCCCTTTTTGCCACAGTTCGATGGCCAATCTTCATACATCGACTAACATTCGACTTTAGCGGCTTTGGAAAGTGGGCCTAAAGATCCTTTCTTTTGATTTCCTAGTGGCCGAGCTTGATACATCGGCCTTACGACGTTAGAAACTTGGCCTTTTAGCCTTTCAAGTTGGCAAGGTAAGTGACCCGAGCTTCACACTTCGGTCTATATACATCTTTTACTTCGGTGAACACCTCGGGCGACCGAGCTTCACATTTCAAGTTGTCGAGCTTTACATTTCGACTAATTCTTAAGTTCAGCGGGCTCGGTGGGCGAGTCTAGTAATCATTTCCCTTTGATTGTTTGGGTTTGGTGATCTGTCTTTATTTCTCGTCCAATATTTTAGTTTGGGAGGCTCGGTGGCCGAGTTTAACATCTCGACCAGTATATAAGCTCCCCAAGCTTTGAGCTCAGAAGAGCGCAAAAGCTTTATGAAAGAAGCCAAACTTGTCCTTAGGGTCAATAAAGTACAGGATTTGTATAGATCCTCTTACTTCGACTAATAAAGCTCGGTGGCCGAGTTTCAAATCTCGGGCAGTACTCGAGTTTAGTGGTTAAGGTTCACATCTCGGCCAGTAACATGTTCTGAACAGAAGATACTTCAATCTTACTTTTGTTAAGACCAGTTTAGAAGCTGGTAGCTGAGATTCGACTTATCAATGATTCAGGCTCGAACTGGTCTTTTTGAAAGTCAAGTTCAAACTCGGTCGTTAGGACTTTACCTCAGGCTTGTATTTCAACTGAAATTTTTGATGCCTTCAAGATGCTTATCTTGAGAGTTTGAACTTGACTCACCTTTTTACGAATGTAGCTCGGTCTTTGAAGCTTTTGAGAGCTCTTAACCTTTCATTCGAGTAGCTCTTAACCCCTTCATCTGGTGGATTTTGAAATACCCACTAACTTGAAGCTTTACTTGAATGTCATTATTTATATGTTCTTGAAGGTGTGTCTCAGAATAAACTTTTCTAATATCTTTTCCAATTTGTATGAGAAAATAGTTTTCATACAAGTTCTTCATAATAACAATCGAGCTATACGCTAAGAGATATCATTTCTCTGTAATTTCCGAGAATACCCTTCCTTTATCCCCATAAGCCCCCCAAGCTCTGACCTTGAAATAAGCGAAAGAGCTTAACTGTCAACCCGCATATCTTAACACATTTTTTGGGTTATGATTCAGGAGCATTGCTCGGAAATTTGTTTTTTTATAGAACCAAGTCTTTCTTGGGTTGTCGACTTACTTGGCCGAGCACTACTCGGATTTTCGTCCGGAGCCAAGTCTTACTTGGGATTCCAGCTTATTGTGTCTCTAATATGCATGATCTGTTGTGGACATTATCTTGGTGCGAAGGTGTTGTTCTAGGTCTAGGATTTTTAGTGCAAAGGAGGAAGCATTGCTCGACCTCGACTTTTTTCAGTGCGTAGTGCGAGGGAGCATAGCTCGACCTCGGCTTTTTGGTGTGAGGGAGTAATGCTCGACCTCGGATTTTTGGGCTTCTGCCCTTTGTTCTTGGCTAGACAATTTTATCTCGGGCCCTTTAGTGCATTCTCAAGTTATTAAGCCAGCATATGCTCGGCTTTTACTAGAATAGGGCCCTGACACGAGCATGAAAGTTGTGACTGTTTATGCTTTCCGAGTCTCCTCCATTACCCGTTTTTTGAGCCACGAGCTTTCTAATAATGAAAAGCATGAAGACCGAAGCTGCCCGAACTTTGCGAACTAGGGATGAGCTTAAAAAAACATGGCAAAGTGTGAAGAGCAGGCTCGACTAATTGGGTAATTGAAAACTCGAAATGTCGATCTTCAGAAGAACAACTCCTCTCCTCAATCTGAGCTCTCTAAAATGAAAGGATTGACTTTCAGAGGGCTACCAAGGCTTTAAAGCTTTCCCTTGGCAATCTTCAGCAGTTTCTTGCTATTAAGAAAAAGGCTAATTGCAAGCTTCAGTTCAAGTTGAAGGAAGCTAAAGCCCAAATTATAAGGGAACGCGTTTCTGGGTTCTCGCGTGCTATAAAACGAATCCAGCGCTTTCTTCCTGATTATGATCTTTCGAGAGCTGGTGTTGACAAGGATTTTAATAAGGATGGTAGTATGGTTCCTTTGTCCGAGCTCGATGATGAGGAATAGGAGAATAATGAAGAGCAGGTTGTGGGAGAGGAGGAGAATAGAGGAACAGAAGTGGTCGTGCTCGAGCCATCCTCGGTTGCTCTTCCGCAAGCTGAAAACACTATTGGTTCCAACCTTGATGGGGTCTTTGCTTATGGGAATGCCCGTGGGAAAATTTTTAAGATATTTTGTACTCTTGGCTATGCCCTATGTACTTTTGCTTTATGAATGATAAAGACTTCATACTTATGGTATTTAACCCAGCATTTGGATTTACTCGGTTAACTTTCCTAAGTTTTTACTCGCCTTTTGTGCTTGGCATTTTAATTTGGTCTCATGAGCTTTTTGAGCTCGGCCCTATCGTAGTTAACTGTTTCATGTTTTTCTTGCTTACCTTTTCAGGTTCGGCCTTTCGATCAACCTTTTTAGGTCCAGCATTTCGACTTTAGCTTGGTCGATTTTAGCGGTCAACCTCTTTAGGACTTTTGCCTTTTTAGGTTCGACATTTCGACTTTGAGATCGGTCGATTTTCAACTCAGTCAACCTTTTTAGGCTTTTGCCTTTTTAGGTTCTGTGTTTCGACAAAGCTCTGGCCGATTTTAGCTCGGTCACCTTTTTAGGACTTTTGCCTTTTAGGTCCAGCATTTCGACTTTAGCTCGGCCGATTTTAGCACGGTCAACCTCTTTTGGACTTTTGCCTTTTGAGGTTCTGCATTTCGAGTTTGAGCTCGGTCGATTTTCAGCTCAGTCAACCTTTTTAGGCTTTTGTTTTTTGTGAGTTAGTATGGTATTTGGGTGCTCGAGCTGATGGAACTTTATTTTCCAAGGGAGATGTTCTCCCCCACACTCTTCCATTTAAATGAAGCCTGTGCTCGATCTCTATGATTTTTATTGAGGGAGTCTAACTCGGCCTCTATGGTTTTAATTTGAGGAGCTCCAACTCGTCTTCCTCTTAGTCAAATTTTGAGAGGGAGTTTTGGCTCGACCCTTATATATATATATATATATATATATATATATATATATATATATATATATATATATATATATATATATATATATATATATATATTGGGAGCCGGAGCTGAACTGTGAGTTTTTAAGGGAGCAAAGCTCGACCTGTGAGTTTTGAGGAAGCCGAAGCTCGACCTTGTGGAAAGGGAAGCACGGAGCTTCGACCTGTTATTTTCAAGGGAGCCAGAGCTCGACCTGCTGTCTTCATTTATCTTTAGACAGAATACTCATCTCAAAGGACATGTTGTATTATTTGATCATGCTCCTTGGTGCTCAATTATAGAAATCTTCACAAAATTCCAGCAGAGTTTGGCCTTTTTTCTACTTGCTATAAATAACCATGCTAATAAGATATAAGGTTTTTTCAATCATATTTGACCTTTTTCCAAAGCAAACCATTTCTCATTCATTTGGTTTTTGAGGTTGGAGCGGTGTACGTCATCTACCAATGCATTTTTCCATTTTTGTCTTTAGCATATTGTGCAAGGATATATGGCATAAATCTGGCTCCCCATTAAAGTGGAAGAAACTTTCGTAAGGGAATTTCAAAATCTTCGTTTTTAGCATACTATCATTCCGATAGCTTAGATACTTTGTTAAATATCACCTATTGATTATTGGTTTTATGCCACATGTATGTTCCATCATCTAATTATGCATTAATCAAGAGAGGAAGATAGAGAACAATATCACCTGGAACTTGAGATGTCACCTTTGGGAACCTTTATAGAAAGAACTTGAACTTTTATTTTCCCTTGATCTACTCATTCCTTCCTGGGCTAAGACTATGGACGGTTTCCCGAGTCTCTGACATTCCTCTAACACCTCCCATTTAATGGACTTTTCCATTTTCTAAAACTGATAAACTCGGTTTCGGACAAACTCGACCATGGAATGTCGAGTACGTAAAAGCTCGGCCATTATAGACTTGATGAACTCAGACTTGGCCTCTCCTTGTTAGCCCGAGAGCGAGAAACTCGACCACTAAGGTCTCCTCCACTACTTGGATTGATTTCATCGTGAATTCAAACTGACCAATCATGTTAAATCAATGAATTAGTGGGAACCAGTTTTTCAATGTTAGTCAAGAATCTAATAGTTATACTACTAGATGACAATAATTATTCTAATAATATCAATAAGAAACATGAATTTTTCTTCCCTGAGAGTTTTGTCGAACACTAGGTGTGCTCTAATATGCATCTACCCAATCAATTGTAGTCTACACTCTTTGTCATTGGCAGCAGTGGGCATTTGCTCGAGCACTTTGTAGTCACACTTTGCTCAAATATGTAAATAATATGATATGATGCTACATAACACAACATCAAAGGCGTGGAGCAAAACATATCAAATAATATTAGATTTAAACTAGATTTAAAGAACGATATCACCTGAGCATTTCGCGGCCTCTGATTTAGGCATTCTCTCAAGCTACTATGGTCGAGCTCTCCTAGACCGAGCTGTGCTGTGATGGCCGAGCTCTCTAAGAAACCTTCTTCTGCTCCGAGGCCAAGCTATGGTGGCCGAGCTATCTAAGATATCTTCTTCAGCTCTCCGAGGCCGAGCTGTGGTGGCCGCCACAACCACTACAAGCCTCGGGTTATAACCTCCACAAGGTATATCATATTCTTCTGAGAATCATTTCAACGAACGCTGGGTGTGCTTCGCATTAACAAAGGAGTGGAGTTTTTTTTCCCTATACTTCTTTTCCAAAGCATTCATGGATGCCAACAGTTGTGAGTTGAACCCTTTGGATGATTAGAGGGTGATTTTTCCTCTGGATCTGAGGATGGTTTAGACGTAGTACTCTCCGCACTAATAAACCTGAAGGTCGTGACTCGGTCTCCTTGGTGATGTACCGTGATGGTCGAGCTCAGGACGACGGCGATGATCCTCTCGCCGATCGAGTGCACGATCTGGCGTGGACTTCTCAATGGTGCTAGTTCTGGGAGCGCAGAGGCTAGCACAGGTTGGTGTTCGTCAGCGTCAGACCTTAGATTAGAGTTTGAGGGCGCCTAAACAGAAACGAGACAGAGGTCGGTGTTGTGGAAACTCAGGGCGTGTGACATCCAAAATCCGAATCATAGAACCAACTCCAGAGGAAGGCATCATTACAACAGAGTGTGCCTTCGATGCCGACAACATTGTATTTGCTGGAGAAGGTGGATCATCAAGTATGGCATTGGGCAGTTCACACGGAGAATGATGTTTGGAGGTGCGGCCGGGGAAAGTTTCACCTCGGCCCCACGGTGGTCGCCAAATGTTCCTGCCGAGATCCGACTTGCCGGAATCTCGCCGTAGAACGTCAAACCAAGAGTGAACAATGGTGGGGAGGGGGGGGGGGGGTTGTTTTTAGATTATGGCTTGATAGAATATTGTATTCCGGTCCTACGTATCCCAATGGGAATCAAAGCCAGACGTAGTTTTAGGTTCAACCCTTGGCCATACGGTGATCCCAATCCCTTAATCTTGTATCTGATGAATACCAGCGAGCAAGGACTCTTCAATACTCTCTTGGTCGAGCTAGTTTCTCTAATATAATACGCTTAAGGGAGAGTCACCGGGGTTGGTGAAAAAATATGAGTCTCTCTCTTGGGTTCTCCTCTTTTTATAATAGGATCGCCCAATCTTTAAGAGATATGGATTTATCTATCTTCTTTGAGATGTGATTTCCTTAATTTAAGGGATATTATCTCCTCTAATCGGATAAGGTTATTTGAGATAATATTAGGATTATTTAAGGATAATATCAATATCTTATCCCTTAATTTAAGGGATATTACCTCTTTTAACCGGATAAGGTTGTTTGAGATAATATTAGGATTAGTTAAGGATAATATCAATATCTTATCCTTAATTTAAGGGATATTATCTCTTCTAACCGGATAAGGTTGTTTAAGATAATATCATGATTAATAAAGATAATATCGATATTTTATCCTTTCCACCTTGGTTGGATCGATTATCCAAGTTCGGTGGCCGGGTCTTACTCCTCGACCAGTACAGTTATAAAATCTATTCATTGTGAATACTTTCGGCAAAGAGGGGAAAATTAGCAATAAAAAAAATGATATCCTCCACATTATTTTCTTCCTCGAATACATGAATTAGGTTCTATTTTCTAGTCCCCCATGTGATTCCATCATGAGCTACAAACAACCTTTGAGGACCAAGTGGCATGTGATGTGTCAACACTCATAAAATATCTACTTGGGTTCCATTCATTCCTATGAAAATACTCTCTCTAATTTGTATTGTAGATAACAAGTTCAAAACAAAGTATCAGCTTCCTTATTGCTATTTATTAGTATGCCAAACTTGAAATCCTTCACCAAATTGTCCATGTACTTGTCATGTTCTCTAGCACAAGACAGAGCCAACTTGGGAAAGTTCTTTTGGAACTAGAAAGACATTGATGATTAGCTGCTTTTGTACTCGAATCAATTTATGGTCCATGGTTTTTTGCAACTCAAGTTTAAAGGGTATCCAAGTTTTACAAACTTGGGGGAAATTGTTGAGTTTTATGCTCTGAGAATGCAGATCAAGGGAGAAAGCAAACAACATAGATGAAGACACTTGTGAACTTAACTACTATTTGGTTACTAACAACATCAACTATTGGAATCAACTAAATAAATAAATCAACTAATTATCATGATCGACTATTTGCTAAATAAATGAATCAACTAACTATTGCATTCCGTTATTAACTAATTTATTTTTGGATGGTAAAAAATTTCACAGTAGCTTTTATGCTAAAAAAAACTAGATCAAACACTACCTTAAAACCCTATCTTCCTCAAAACATTTGTTGCCATTGATGAGTAAACATACAAAATTAAATTCACACACAAGTATATGTTATCCTTGGAAAAACACCCATAAGCAACAAGACCTATGAACCTTGATTAGGCCATATAATCATAATGAATTGATGTCATTGTTGTTCATACTAGACCCCACTACTATGTAAAATAAGCTCAGCATCTAGTATGCAAAATTAAATTCGATGCCTCACTTCTCATTTGAAAAGTTCATAAAGGCTCTATTAGGCAAAAATAACGGATAAACTAATTTATTAATTGCTGATAAGAAAATTTTTCGTTGATACCTTATAGCTCATAGCTGAAAAGCTAGTTGATTGGATTTTAAGTGTTTGTTAAAATTAACCGTTGAAATGACTTATAAATATAAAATGACAATAAAGAACATGCTTATATAAATTATTTTTAAATTATAGTTAAATCTTTAATATTAGAATTAATATCAATTTTAAATTTTTTTATTAAATAATATAAATGAAATAGCATGTTTATATAAATATTATTTTATTAGGTATAAAAAAAATAGGAATTTCATTAAAATAATAAGGATAAAAATGAAAATAAAGTTGATAGTGAGACACCCCTTAATATCCCATTACTAATAACCTTATCCTAATATATACTTTTATTTATTTCCGCTACAGCATTTACTTATCATCCACTACCTGCACACAATAAATCATAACATACAATGGCCCTGGACACTGAGAATAAAAACATAATAAAAATAATAAAGATCCACAAGCATCTCAAATTTTTCATAACATACTTTCATATATCATATCATATTCATAGATAATTTAAAATCTAAGTTCCAAGTCAATAGAAAGAGTTCATGCGGATGAGTTGGCGCTGAATGTGGATGGATCAGTGGTTGAGGCAGGTGTCAAAGGTTCATGCGGTGGAGTGGCTAGAGATGATAAGGGTTTGAAGCTGAATTATGGGCTATTTTTCATGGTGTTAGTTTGGCTTGGAGAAGGGGTGTTAGAAGCATTCGAGTTTTTTCGGATTCTAAGTGGCTTTGAGTCTTATTCAGAATGGTTGTGCTAGAACCCATGCTTGTCATTTTTTAGTGTCAACCATCCTTGATGTGAGCAATGGTAATGGTTCTATAAAGTGGCAGCATATTTTCAGAGAAGCTAACCAAGTCACTAGTGCAATAAGTGCTTTTTACCTCAGTTAAAATTGATTTTTTACGTCAAAATACTGACTGACATAAATACAGCTGACGTTAATAGTTAATATTTTAATGTCAATTTAGAACCGACGTTAAATACAAAACTATTAACGTCAGTTCTTTAACAAAACTGACGTTAATTTTGTAAACATTAACGTCAGTTTTTTAAACAACTGACGTTAAAAATAAAACTATTAACGTCGGTTCTTTAAGACAACAGACGTTAATTTTGTTAAAACTAACGTCAGTTGTATAAAGAACTGACGTTAAAGGTTTAATTTTAACGTCAGTTGTTTATTACAACTGACGTTAATAGTGTACTGTATATTTTATAAAATATTATTAACGTCAGTTGTTTGATACAACTGACGTTAATAGGTTTTTTTTTTAAATTCAATTTTAAAATATCACTCCCCTCAGCTATCCATGCATTCAGTAAATATCCCAGTAACACAGAATATCACACGCATTACAGAATTGCAAAGGAAAAATGGAACAATGGGGGGACTTAAAACCAACACCCATTTATATATATAAATAAATTTTAGTTCCAATGTCTAAAAAACAAAACTACCAATCTAAGGATATATATATACATGTTATTAATTAGTTTCTAAAGTCTAACAAAAAAAACTATTCATCTAAGTAGTGGGGAGGTATCCTGTCAATCCCTTTTTCAGCCGCATACTTGAAGAAGAATTCAGCGAAGCGCATCCTCAAGTCTCTTAACTCATCTTCTTGAATAGGCGATTGGTCGATAAATGCCTAGACACGTTCACATAATAACAATAACATCAATGCAAGTCAACTTCAAAACTATAATATATAATTTAACAAGTTGTTTAAATATTACCTTCTTCCACCCATCCGTAATAGATGCGGAGACTATGTTCAGCATATGAAGCATCACATAATAGCCGCACGACCAGCCGTCAAATTGAAATCGAGACTACCAACAAAATTATTTTCAACGTCAGTTGAATATACATATAAATTAGTAATTATAATATTAATTATTTGATAAATAAACTACCAAACCTTGAGGATGTTCCATACAGGATTTGCTTTAGCCTTAGAAGTCCTACTTCTCCCGTTGGAGCAACTTATGCTACTCGCCTTCAGCGCGCTATCATAAACAAATAATCATGTCGATCAATAAACAAATTCATATATCATGTGTGTAATAAAATAAAAACAACTGATATTAAAACTTAAATTAAATTTAAGATTAGTTACTTACTTATTTACAGCTTCCACCACCTTCGGTGGCGGATCTTGGTGGAGAGAGCAGAAGAATATGACAGTATGCCTAGACGGGTGAAGTACGAACAACTGCCAATGGTTTTTCATACAGTAGGGAGCCATATATAATTCTTTCGGATTGTCTCCCAACAAGTTCCCTAAGTATTTACTCAATGCATCGCCAGCAAAGAAATCGGGCAGAAGGATTGACGGATCTAAGAAGTCAAATCCGATGCAACGCACTTATCAAGTCAAGACGATGGAGATACCTAAGATATGAAAAGGTGTGGATGTTAATTACATAAGATATATATTGAAATTAAAATAAATTATTAAATGGAAAAATACCAAAAATAAATAAGTTATAAAATTAAAATTAACTTACGTGCACCAGAGACTGATGACATTGCTGTTCATCCAGACGTTATTTCTGCAGGCATTCCCGAGATCGTCACCACAGAAGGTAAATATCCTCTGTTGATCTGGGCGTGCCACCCATCCATCGTGCTCCAATGGACATTCAAAAATCTCAAACGCATAATCCTCACCAAGTGAGAACAAACGAGTGATAGGTGACAGCGACACCGACGTCGACCTGGACTTCAGTTTAGGAAAAATAAAATAGATAAGTTGTTGATAATTAAAAAAAACACAAGTAATTATTTCACTAATTTGGACATTAATAATGAATACATACCTTTGTTAACATTTCAAGCTCACGTCGTTTGGAGTCCAACTCAAGCTCACGCCTTTTCATTTCCAACTCATGCTCATGAAGTTGGACTTTGAACTCCCACTCTCTAGCTGCCAACTCATCGTCCTCAACATGTGCCCTACTAAAACTCTCTTTTGTGCTCACATGTGAAGGGTTGTCATGCCCTGCGGTTTCCTGGGATGTACCGACGGAGGAAAGCTCTCTGGCAAGCGCCTCCTTGAATTCTGGGTTGGATATTAAGCCTTGCATCAGATGTGTTGTAATAGCTGGGTTGGACATGAGGTGCTGAGTAATGTCAGCCAAAATTGATGCTTCATCGACCACCCGCTTTCGTGAAGCAGACTTGCCATAATATTCTTTGATGGTCACATTCCCATGAACACCGAGAACCCCACCAGGATGGTCTTTCTTGCCTAGAGCAGTCATCAAGACGTCCCGCCGTCCAGAAGGGACGAATGCACCCTGGGAGGATTGTGCTTTAAGATCCATCTACCATGAAAAAAAATGAAAAAACATTCAAGTGAAAAGTGTTTCAAATATCTATACAAATATCAATTGAAATCAAGTTAATTATTTACTTACAATCTTATCTGCCACTTCGCGAGTGGCATCAACTTTAAAAGATCCCGTCTTTCTCATGCGATCAAGCTAACCCGGACATCCTCGCGGTCGATGTCCGACGGAGGACTTAATGGTGTGCCCTCAGGCACCTATCCTCTTTCAATCCTAGTAGAGTGCTCTTCCTGCTTCGCCCTCAGCCTATCCGCCATCATCTGCTCGATCCGAGTCTGGTACCCACCCTGAGACATGGTGTGGCGGTGGACGTTCTTCGCCTGATTCTGCCGACCCTTATTTGCCTTAGCCTATTAAAACAAAAACACATAATTAAATACAGTTAAATGATCTATAATAAGCATACCAAAATTAACTTAATCAACCAACCTGAAATTCTCCATCCTGTCGACTCCTGGCAAACATATCCCAGGTATCCTGATCAATCCAGGGATAATCTGAGAACATTTTATCAAGCCGCTTCTTCCCAGATACATAGTACCTGGTAAGATCATGCTTGAACCCATTCCAACGCTTTGATGCCATTTTCATACATTTATGACGATGATCCTCGTCATTTGGCACAGTCCAAGCTACCTACACATTAAATACATAACAACTGGATGGATTATAACTCGGATAATTATCTAATAATGTAAATCAAACGAATGTAAAGGTAAAATACCGTGATAGCCTCCCAAATCTGATCCTTAACGCTGCGGGAACGCCGGTCCGATGGTTGTAGTTGATGCTTACGTCTTTCGCTTCGCTTGTAGAAACACCCACTTATTAAATTCTTTAGCACGGGGTCCCTGGGAATTTAGATTAGCATCGAAGGACACCTCAAGATTCTGTCCGCTTTGCCTATCCTTCTCTAGTTTCTTCAACGAGGGGCTCCTCTACCCCGTTTCCTATGAGCCTGTGATGTCTGTATGGACAAAAAAAATTGATAAAATAGAGGGTTGTAACATTATAAACTTACATTAAAAAGAAGGACTAAAGATAGTATATAACATGTAAACTTACACTAGAATCAGGCGTAGGCGTGATCGGGTCCTGCGAAGCCCCCACAGTGTCCTCCCGTGCATGTGGGCTATCCGATTGATCCATATGTATGCCTGTTCTGAAACTATATATATATATATATATATATATATATATATATATATATATAAACATAGGTTATAACTCAAAATAAATATAGAAGTATAAATAAAAATAACTAGATAGGTCCTGTAGATATACAAAACATCTATCCAATATAAGGACAATACGGGAGATTGAAAACTATAGTTTTTGAAGATTGCCAAGAACTGGTCACGGCCTGGCCGTGATGTCCATCACGGCCATAACGTGCCAACTGAACCAGACCCTCATAGGCAGAACTGATCACGGCCTAGCCGTGATGAGCATTGTAACACCCCGATTTTCGCTGTTTCGTAATATCGGTGATAAATATATAAAAATATATTTTTATCCGAGACTTAGAAAATGATTTTGGATAAACCAAGGTCATTTCCTTGTTATACTTATTTTTATAAGGTTACAGGGAAGTTTTTGGTTGAAAACTCGAGGAAGTTTGGCCATCATTGTTTCAGTGTTTGTATCTTGACAAGAAAAGTTTATCGCTCGTAAGATCAAATTTTGAATCGATAACGAGATGTAAAATATTTTTATCATATTTACTATGATACTGGGAGTTTTGAAAATTTTGGAAAAAAATTAAAATATTATGTTTGTTGAGGGCTTATACGATGAGATGTCTCTAAGCAGAGTCTGAGTCAGATGGATCGGGAAGTCGGCAAAGTAGCAGAGACATTGGATTGACCAACTTGATTAGCATTCATGACAAGTCTATCCTATCATAAATGGCAATAAACTGCACATTTATGGCAACATTGAATTTAGTTATGAAATGACCAAAATACCCTTGTCTTTTATGACAATTCCTACAAGATGCCATTTGACAAATTGACTCAAAATTCTTGCCAATCCACACGGCTCCAACCTTGTCTTCTTCCCCAAGTATTTGAATACTTCTCCATTAAGTATTTGAATTCTTCTCCATCAAGTTTTGCATCCTTCTTCATTAAGTGTTGACTACTTCTTTAAGAAGTTTTGAATGCTTCTTAAACAAGTTTTGACTTCCTTCTTCTCCAAGTTTTGACTCCTTCTTCATTAAGCAATTGTTCCTTCTTCAATAAGCTGGTTGCTTCTTCATTTAAATAGGATATTTCCTTCCTTAAGTCATTTTTTTTCCAAAGTCTTGATTCTTGCTCTAAAGAGTTCATAACTCGTCCGATTTTACAGAGCCATTCTGATCAGTTTCTATTTCGAATCTTGAAAAACTTTCAACATGAAAGTTGTTCATCTTTCTCTCTTCTTTCCAACGACATAAAGATCATCCAAAACGGATGAGTATGTTGAGAGATATACCCAAAATACCGAAACTGTTCTGAAACCCTAACTTGGTTCATCTTCTCCCTTAAGTTCTCAAGAACACCATGAGACATTCTTGAAGAACATCATCCAAATCATCATTTTCTTTGATCATCAAGAGGTAGTCTCTCTTAATCTTGCTATTCTAAGCTTTTCTCTTCATAAGATTTTTGAGTTTATGCCTTTGATCAACATGTTCTTCATTTGTTCAAAGTTCTTGAAGCTAGATTGAAAAATTCATAACTAATTCTAGAAAAATCCTTTTGACATGAAACCAATTGCTATGATCTTATAATCATCTCTACTTTCATCATCTAGAAGCTCAAGATCATGTGAAATTTCTTTCCTTAAATCCTGGACTGGGCCGAATCTAGGTTAAGTTGTGTTCTTAGGTTTTGTTTTCATTTCATGTCTTGATTCATGACTATATCTTGATAGTTTTTGTATTCAAGTATATAGAAGATCAAAAATCTAACTTTAGCCTATTTGATTCTTCAAAAACCGAAACCCTAGGTATGAGCACTTGTTGGTTTTATGATTCAAAAGTTGTTTGTAACACTTGAATCTAACTCTAGGTTGTGTATGTTGATTTAATCCAAGAGTTTAGAAATTTTAGAGATTTCTAACTCCAAACTCAGTTCTTGGCCGAAACCCTAGTTCTTGGAACTAGATGAGTTTTAGTTCATGTTCTTGGTTCATAATCATGGTTAAAGTGATTAATCATGCTTAAGTAACTTATGGATCATTAATCCCTAAGTTAATCAAATTTTAATTTTCCTAGTCTAGAAAATGGGGTCAAGCCGAACCCTAACCCCCATTGATTTAAGTGTGTTGTTGTTTGATTTATTTATTTTGGTTGCAATTCGTTTGAAGGAAACTACGGAGTTAGCTGATTTACACTGACGAAGAGGAATCGAGTCGAGTTCGGGATATTATTTAGTTCGAGTCTTCAAGAGGTAAGGGGAGCTTGCCTGATGGATTTTTCTCAATAACCATTTGTTTGTGACCATTTACTTGTTGTGTATTTTGTGTAATTAATGTGGTTGTGGTTATCTGATGATGTGGTTTATGTTGTGTTGTATATCTGAGTATCATGGTTTGATCTGTTTAAAATTATTTATTTGAATATGATATTGATATGGTACATTATCTGTCTAGTGGTTTGTTGTTGAATGTTGCTTGTGAGTGTTGTTTGAGAAGCTCGATCGTGGTCGATTGCACAACCGACTAATCAGATAAAAGCTTTAATAAGCTGTGTAAATTATATTCAATGTTTTATGGGAAACGTTGGAATATAATAGTGGTGAAAATTATTATTTTGGAAATTTAAGGAGTTTTGATGATGATAATTTATTAGTGTAATAGTAACTCGAGTCACAATGAGAGCGAAATTGTGAAAATGGTTAAGTACTGCTAATTTTTATGTAATAAAGTTTATAATACGATACAAAGTCATTTTATGAAATTAATTGTTAAATGTTAAAAAGAAGTTAAGATGATTTTAGAAAGTGTTTTCTCTGGAAGAAGTTAAGTATTGGTTTGAAAAGCTTTAAAAGTGATAATTGATGATTGATTTGGAAAAGTATAGAAGGAAAGTATTTTGAAACTGCAGTACATATTTTAAGGAAGTGAAAACCTCACGTGACTCATATTTGTGAAAACCAAGTTGTATTATTTAAGGAGTTTATTGATGAATTTCCAATTTTTGGAAAAAGAATTTATGAAAACAAAACTGATTTCGTGTTAATAGTGGTGTGGAACTTAGTAACCGAGACGTCGGGGTACTAAGGTTCTGTGTTGTGATGGACTCAGTCATTTGGACTTTGAGATTGTATACATGAGGTATACTTTGATGAATTGTATACATGAGGTATACTGTGTTGAAACATTGAAGATGTTTCTAGTGCCACGAACCTACGATTGGTGCACCGGTCGAGAGGTGTCGTGATTGAGCACTTGGACTGTGAGGTCCGATGTTTTGATAAATGTTTTATGGACAGTGAGGTCCTATGTTTTGATAAATGTTTTATGGACAGTGAGGTCCTGTGTTGTGATGAAAGTTTTAAAAAGTGTTTTAAAACTATGTGAGTCGTAAGCCATTTTGAGCTTCGGCAAAAGAAAGAGTGAGCACAAAGAAAAGAACAAAACAAAAGTGTTTTTGCATGCATTTGGCAGACGTGCCTGCGATTTGTGATTTGTGACACAAATGCATCAATTACCATCGGCGAAAGGTAATTACGACGTGCATTATCTCATTGTGCCTTGGAGGACCTTGAGATCCCCATCTTACTTGCTAATGGCTGAGCCACTGATTGTGGGCATTAGCAATGTTTGGCCGTGTTAGTGCCTTGGCTGTGTATGCCTACGTTGTTTTCAAGATGGGAAGAGGTCGCGGACCTGTTGGCAGTTGGCCAAGTTAGCCAGTGTGGCTTTGGAGTCTGATCAACTCAACACGAGGTTGGTGATATCTCATGAGATTAGGACGAAAATTAGATGATGAATAGAAGTGTCATGCATAATTTTATGGATGGTGTTTGGGGTGTTAAACCCATCGATAAACTATTAGCTTATAAATGCTTGTGTGGTAAATGTATATGTGTTATGTGGTGTCGAGCATTTAGTTATTGGGTTAAAACCATATATTGGCGTCTCACCTTTACACACACACATTTCGAGGATTCTTCTAAGTTCGATATTGTACCTTGAGTACTCTATCACAGAGGTTGCAGAGGAGTCCTGTCTAAGTCATTCCGAGACTTAGATGTAGTTACTCGATGAGGTATTACTTATGGAATAACTCTTAGAACGACCAGCTTAGGTTTAAGACTTAGATTATTTTGATAGTATGTATGAATTTGGCTTAGAGAGCCTTTATTTTATAATGGAACTTTTGAGGCTCGGAGAGCTTATCTTTTGAATGAAAATCTAAGCTATTTCTTTTGGTTTTGTAAAGCTTATGGCTAAAACTATTATGTTTATGTACTGATGTCTGGTTGAATTTAGTGTAGCTAGAATTCTGGAGTGAAAATGTAATCATTTTAACAGATGTTATTTTATGTGGAATGTCCGAATTACAGAGGAGACTCTGTCGAAATTTTTGTAAAACTACTATCTTGTATTTAAGTATATTCTTTAAATAAAATAGGCTTGCCAAGCTATGATAGTAAGGTTGTGTGTTGATTATGGCTTAAGTGCGGAGTCATGACAAAGAAAAAAATTTATACCCAATTTCAGAAACTTATGTACTTATATATATTATTTTTCGAAAGCACCAGTAAAATTATCTTCTAATTTTATTTTCAAACGAGTTAGACAGTAATGCCCAAGGGAGGGTGTTGCATTTGTGGTATCAGAGCTGGTCGAGTCTTTCGGGATCTTTTGGGGAATAGGTCTGTTAAGTTTTTGTTGTGTGATCTCTGGTTGGTTTTTGTTTGAATTGTTTCTTGTTGAAGCAATGTGTGTTGACGCACAAGTATATGTTTTGTTGATGGTTTTTCCAAGGGTTTTATATCTTGGGAGACCTTAGATCTTGAATTTTACTTGGGTTCGGATATGACATTCGATTATTTTGTGAATCGTGTCAGACATTCGAAACAAGGTGTTTGTGTATAGGATTTTTCCGGGAGTGTTCCTGGAAATATTCTAGGTTTAGGGTTAGCAAAGGACATTGATTTTGATTGATCTAGTTTCTGGATGCGGTCAGATCTCTGTTTCTTTTGTGTAGGATGTTACCTACAAAGATTGAAACGAGTTCAATCGGTGGTGGTCCGAATCGTTTGTTAGATCGAGTGTTTTCTTTGTGAATCACCAAAGTTGTGTGGAGGTCGTGTCACCGTCTAGATTTCTGACGACTAGGTAAAAGGATGAATTAGGAATAAGTATTCTCTAACTTGCGTAGTTGATTTGATAAATTAATTTCGAGGAGTTGTTATCTACTCAAAGGTCGACTTGAAGACGAGTTAGTACCAGATTGGAGTTATCTAAGGTTTTGCATTGTCAACTCAGTTATGAAGAAAGATTAACTTTTTGTATGTTTGATCGATTGATTAAGTTGTCCGGGATCGTACCCAAATTCAAGGTGGTCATACTAAGCTTGGCTAGAAAGACATGTATGTTGGTTGGAACCAAGATGAATCGAGTGGATTTTCGATTTCGGGTAAGTGCTTCGTGATTAAGGAACTCTTTAGTGTACCCTTTGATTCTCTGGTGTTTGTCAGTTGACAATTATTTCTCAAATCCTGTGATTGTATTAGATAATCACAACGGTGAAGTTGGTATGTGTCAGACAGATTTTCTGATTTTAATTTGCAATCTGTCAGGACAGGACTTATGAATTAGTTATGCTGATTCATAAATTTCCAGTTATACATTTCTTTGTTTGTGTTGATTATGGCTTAAGTGCGGAGTCATGACAAAGAAAAAAATTTATACCCAATTTCAGAAACTTATGTACTTATATATATTATTTTCCGAAAGCACCAGTAAAATTATCTTCTAATTTTATTTTCAAACGAGTTAGACTGTAATGCCCAAGGGAGGGTGTTGCAAGCATCACGGCCGTGACAGATTAACCAGCACAGCAACATGCACTCAAAACCAAAAATAGAGACATTCCAAACAACTCAAACTCACGGTTTCAAGTTTCAACTACTGAGACTACAGTTTCAACATACACTCAAAACCAAAAATAGAGACATTCCAAACAACTCAAACTCACAGTTTCAAGTTTCAACTACTGAGACTACAGTTTCAACATACACTCAAAACCAAAAATAAAAAAATGTGCCCTAAAGACTCACCAGAAATGGGCGCTCGTGTGGTGGTGGGGGGGAGCTCGAGTGGTGGCCAACCTTCGATGTGGTTACAGAGAGCAGAGGGACAAGGAGAGTTAGTGCACGGGAAGGGGAAAGAGAGATGTCAAGTTATTGCAAAGAATGAGCGGGAAAGACAGAGTAAGGGGTTAAGAGTGTACCTCACGGTGGTGGCGAAGAAGCCCTCGCGGTGGTTGCGGTGGAGATGAGCTCGCGATTAGGGCAGAGTGAGAGTGAGAGTGAGGGTTGAGAGTGAGGGTTGAGCATGATGAAAAGAGAAAAGAGACGTACAGAGAAGTGCAGAAGCCGCATGGGTGTAAACGTTATAATCAAAATAAAACAACATTTTACGTCAGTTGTTAGTAAAAACTAACGTTAAAGGTCATATATTTAACGTCAGTTGTCTTAAGAAACTGACGTTAAAAACACTCACACTTCTAACGTCAGTTATATTACACAACGGACGTTAAAAGTTTATTAGTTTCTGGAAAAAATAATAAACACTCACACTTCTAACGTCAGATGTCTTAATAAACTGACGTTAAAAACACTCACACTTCTAACGTCAGTTGTATTACAGAATGGACGTTAAAAGTTTTTAGTTTCTGCAAAAACATTCATTCCTTTGACTACTGTGCTACCCACCCATTCACCTTGTAACCTAATCCTCTTAATGAGCATTAAGTTTTTAGATAAGTTTTCAAGAAAATCAGAATAGCTTAGTAACTTCATCCCCTAGCCTGCTCCTATAAATAGCTTCCTTCCATCCTTTTAAGTTTTTCTGCTTCACAATATGGCTCTGCTATGGAGATTAACTTCATCACTCTTTCTTCCTATGCCTAGCTAGACTCAAAGATCTTTGTCTTAATGGTCAAACAACTTCTGAGGTTGTGTAAATCACATAACATGGATGGTAAGGTTTGGTGAATCACGTAATGTGATTCTCTCACTTTATTTCATCCCCGTCATCCCTTTCACTTTGCTTTGGAAGCAAGTGACTGTGGATTCAAGACGAAGCATCAAGGAATTCCAGTGAAGAAGAAAGATGCAAATATCCATTTCACTTTGCTTTCGCTGCTAGTTACTGAGGATTTACTTTGCATCATGGAATTCAAGTGAGGGAGGTGATGCATCCATTGGAGTTTCTGATGACAGGAATGAGAAGGAAATGATGTTGAAGCAGAAACTTTTTTATATTTTAGGGCTATGTTGCAGAAATTTTTTATCTTTTAATCATGTAATTTTAACTTATGAATCGCTTCAATGAGATATGATTTGATTATACATATAACTTGTTTTATGTTAAGTGTTTATTTGTTTTAAAATGCACAAGAATTTCTTTACTAATTCAAGCTAATTAATAAAAATTAAAAATAAACTTGTTTAAAAAAAAGGTTTAGAAATAAACTGCACTATATGGAGTGATCTGCGTTAAGAGGGACAGGGACATGACAACCAATGAAATGAGTTTCATAATTATTTACGTCAGTTATTTATAGAACTGATGCAAATAGTGATTTAAAATTTACAAACTGCCACCACCTCATTTTTAACGTCAACTTAATTTATGATTGCCAAGTTTCCGTATATTAATTACATTATTTCCAATATTCATTCTGCACGTTTATAATATATAGGATTATTTACGCCGCCTATTTATTTAATCAAGTAAAATCACACTTTTAACGTCCGCTTGTATAAAAAACTGACGTTAACAATAAATATTTTTTATTTAAAAACACTTTTAACGTCAGTTTTTTTAAACAACTGACGTTAAAAGTGTATAGATATCTACAAAAACATTCATTTCTTTGACTACTGTGCTACTTACCCATGCACCTTGTAACTTAATCCTCTTAATGAGCATTAAGTTTATAGATAAGTTTTCAAGAAAATCAGAATAGCTTGGTAACTTCATCCCCTGCTCCTATAAATAGCTTCCTTCCATTCTTTTAATTTTCGGCTTCACAATATGGCTCTGCCATGGAGATTAACTTCATCACTCTTTCTTCCTATTCCTAGAATCAAAGATCTTTGTCTTAATGGTCAAACAACTTCTGAGGTTGTGTAAATCACATAACATGGGTGATAAGGTTGTGTAAATCACATAGTGTGAGTTGCACACCTTATCATCCTTCCGGAGAATCAGCTGCTGGAGGGCAAATCAGGTGCTCGGGCGTCACAGTTCCAAAACCTCAGCTTTGGCAGCAAGTGACCGTCATGGAAGTCTCTAGAACCACTGCCTTTGCTTGAAACAGATCTAGTGCACCTGTTTTTGCCTCTCTTGAGCTCTCTCATGCCCCCCAGTTTTCTGAGGTCTTAAAGGATGCAAAGTGACTGTTCCAAGACCATTGCTATAACAGATCGAGTGCACCCTTCGGAGCTTTAATGTTTAGGATTTTAAACCCTTTGGCATATTTCATAAAACTCTCTGATGGGATGTAGCTTTAATGTTTAGGATTTTAAACCCTTTCAATGTAACTTTTTATAGGATTTAAAACCCTTTCAATCTTCTGTATCAGTCTGTATTACACTTCATGAATGAGATCCGGTTTGGGTTATTGATTCAACTTATACTTCGCACATATATTTTATTTTCAAAACAGAAACACAAAACATCAAAGCATTTGTGAAACTGAAACTTTGAGGAAGGCAATGCAGAAGGGTACGTATACTAGATAAAAAAATTATTAAAATAGACTTTAACGTCTGTTGATGTAAGGACTGACGTTAAAAGTGAAGTGACTCACTTTTAACGTCAGTTCTATAAAGAACTGACGTTAAAATGTTCACTATTAACGTCAGTTGTTTATTGAACTGACGTTAAAATTGAATTAATGAAGTATGATATTTACAAAACTGCCACCGCCCCCTTTTTAACGTCTAGCTTTTGGTTAACTGACGTAAACCTTTACCGTCTAATGTATATTTTCCACTAGTGAGTTGCAGATACTTTGGTTAAGTATAATCTCTCAGTGGATGGTAGGATTAAAATTTTTGATTTTCCTCCTAATTGTATTGTTAATGCCTTTAGAGCATATGCTTGTATTTGTTTTTCTAGGGGCTTTTAGCCTGGTTTTGTTTGGTGGTTAACCTCCTCATATAAAAAAAAAGTCAATAAAAAGAGTTACCAAGGGCTTACAAGACCAAGTACCACAAAATATATCAAAGCCTCTTGACTATTACTAAACATATACATATCAACTACCAAATATAAATATACATATGTATGACCAAAATAAACAATTGAACTCAGAGATGGTCTTCTAAAAGAAACCCGTACACCCCTCTACTACTTAAACCTCTCTTCAGTGGTCACCTGCGGCTCGGAGCTGTCATAATCCACTTAGATGTATCCAGGTGGTCGGTCCTCTACCTAAGTTTGGGTGGGGGCGTGGTTTGTTCACAGAAGAAGCAAATGTAGCAGAATGAGAAGGTCTGGAAGTTTTGGAGTTGGAGGATACCAAACAAAATCAAGAATAGGATAGATAATATGCCAAGGGCCCCAAAAAGCGAAGGGTGGCAAACCCAAGGACTCAAAGGTGATCACGATAGGTCATGATCCTAGTCACTGGGTTTGGGACAAACCTTTCAACATTCTCCATGGTTAGGGTTAGCGTCTCGATGTACCTCCTACGACCGGGTCCTAACATCTGTAGTAAGCAATAATATTAGTGCAACATAAAACACACAGAGAAGGTAAGATAGTCAACCTCAAGCCATAAGGTAATAGAGTAGAGTTACAACTTAGGTGCACAAATAAATAATTTAGAAAATAATCATAACAAAGATTCTCCTATCAATACAAATTCTCATCAAGGTCATAAATCAACATCGATAAATAACAGATATAAATTGATATGTGTATGCTCATGTGTATGTCCTTTTAGTGCAAACTGACTAAATCTCCATGAAGAAATCAACAATAATAGAGGAGTAATCAAGAGTCAACATCTCGTAACCAATTGACAAAACAAGTACTTAAAATCAATTACACGCCACACGACTCACCGTAAATGTCCTTAAGTGATCTTAAGTAGTTGAGGGTCTCGTCGAGATATATCTGTGTTGCATCGGATACCATGACTCGGGGGTGCTACCACTCGACCTTGTGGAGTCTCGCACCGAATATAGCTCTTAAGTCATATCAACCTTCTCTTACACTACAAAAAACAACGGTTTACAGATCACAAAATTCATCGCTAAAACAAGAAAACCGGTCACTAAATTTACCAGTGTCCATATTCGCAACCGATGGGCGGACGTATCTAAAACATTGGTCACAAACAAATTTAGCCACTGATTCCATCTCTTTCTCGAATTTTAGACTGATTATCTGGCCACGAAAATCGATCTCTGTCTTTGGTCCATAGACATGTTTAGGGAACCCTTTCATTCCTTGATGGTACTATGTTTCTCTCACAAAGAAACAAGACATTAAAATAGGTAAAACAAAATAGGAAGGACCAACATTCGTTTGAAATAAATATCAATCATTTGAAATAAATATTTCTTTGTGGTCGGGTTAGTATTTACTTAGCTAGACGGAGCATATGAAAACTTATAAGAAAAAGAGCTCGTCTACTTAAAAACTGCGTCTACTAGCTCATGGGTGAAACCAAGTCTATGGACTTGCAGTTTTATTTTCGCTCGTGTACTGACGTGGCATATCCTCTCGTCTATCATCAAGTCTTTGGACTTGCTATATTTCAGTGAGTTATTTTTTATCTCCGTCTACTGACGTGGCATTTAAGCTCATCTACTTTGAAACTAAAGTTCCCATCTACTGAGAGTATTTTATTAACCGTCTACTCAAATATAATAAATAAGAATTATACCAAACTTTTTGAGTAGTTCGTCTACATCAATGGATGCGGATTCACAAACTAAGTCCTAGAAGATATAAGGAAACTTATTCAAGGTTTCCATAACTTATATATTTTAACATTCCTGTAAGACTAGATAAAGCATGTTAGATCTCAACTAAAACTTTGCCATGAAAATTTAATCCTTTTTGTTAACATCAAAACTCAGATTATTAATCCAAATCACTTTGGTTCCAACAATCTCCCCCTTTTTGATGATGACAAAAACTAATTAAATTTGAGTGAACAAAGTCTAAGAGAGCTTACAAAGCTCCCCCTAAGACAAAGCATTCAAACTTAACAGGAATAAAATATAAGACAAACTTAGCAGCACATATCATATTTATATCTTATTAGATCAATTCAGCTACTTATCAGTCAAAAGATAATATCAGAGCATATAAACTAAGGATAGTATCAGAGCAATGAAAAAGCAATATTTATCAGAGCATATAATAGAATAAGTCGAAGCATATATAAACAAGTAAAATCATGCATATTCACTGTTTTGAGCATGTGCTTGACTTGGAACAGTGTCTAGAGCTCTGGAAGTATGAGGTTGATCATTAGGATGAATGACAGTCAGAGCCATTGGCTAAGATGAGTGTTTCTCAGAAGTGCTTGGTCTAGGAACAGACTCAGCAACTTCCTCAACCTCAGTAACTGGTTGAACAGAGTCAACATCCATAGCAGGATCTTCAACTATTATTTCCTCATCAGTGTGCTCTGAAGGTGGTGATGGTGGAGGTGAAGTAGCAAGAGTAAGAATAGGTGGAGGCAACTCTTTGGCCCAGTGGACAGGGTCTTCTTCAAAAACAAGACTAGTGATAGGAAGTCCTAGAATGTCCTTGTAAATGAAGAATATGCAATATGAGAGTCCACACTTTCCTCTGACTATTGGAATGAGTCTTTTCTCTTCAATACTCATACCAGAAGAGGAAGCTTCCTGTGCACATTCCACCATATGAGTTCTCCAAATGTCAACAGCAACATCTTCATGAACATCTTCAACAGGTTGTGCCAACAAATAATCTATGACATTCTGATCAATGAGGTTGACAGCTTCAGGGTTAATCATGCAACAATATGGGAATGGCATCTTTCCAGTATTTCTCTGCTTCTTCTTGTTCTTGTCTTTGTTCAGGTCAATCATAGGTAGTCTAGAAGCAATCATGGTCGGTTTGGCACCAATCTTTGTTTCCTTCTTGGTATGAAACAACCAAGTTGGAGGGACAAAGTTTGCAGCCCTGACATACCTAGGTAATTCAAATTCATTCTTCAGAAAGGCATACATGAGGTGATCCACGATACTCACAGCTCTGCCATAGATGCTTGGGTGTCTGAATGTCTCTCAAGAAGTTTTGTTGTCCATGATAAAAGGAATATGCCTGTAGGATCGTGACCTTTTGTAGATGACATTGGTCATATCTTTCTTTGCTGGATCCTTAGACCAGTCAGAGATGATATGCCTTTTAACATCATCAGTGAATGGCTTTAAGGGTTGGGATTTGATGAGGTTTGGATAGATTTTTCTACGTGGGAATTTTTTCAGTGGAAGATGAGTTAGGGCAGGTCCAATGTGGTTTTGCAGAGTGAGTGGAAGAGGTCTGTTGATGTTTGGTACATATGGTATGGGTACATAATCAGGTTGAGGTATGACCTTGGGTTCATATTCATACTCAGGTAGGGGATAGAAGGGTCTGGTTGAAACTGGTTCTGGTTCATGTTTGTGGTAAAGGATTTTCCAGTTCCTCTTTACTTTGGCCCAGTTTTCAGATTGGCCATCATAAAGAATAGAGGGGTTAGTGTATGGAAATTTAGTCTTTTGGTTTTTGGGAAAGGGTGCACCAAGGATAATTCCATCATCTGGTTGGTTGAACCGGGGTCATTTTCGGGTTTAATGGGTGGGAAATATGGTCTTTCCTGGTGAGGCTATTTTTTGTAGGTCGGGGAAGTTCTTTGTGGTGATGGTAGTGTGGGAATGTATACATCATCCAAGGTTTCCGCTTTGGTTCACGGTAGCAAAAGTGCGTAATCATCATCCGCTCTATCCTCAAAGTTAGATACTAAGGAATCTACTGCTAATTTTACAGGGTCATTAGCAGGAAGAGTTACCTCAGAAGTCATAACAGACTTAGCTTTCCTTGAAGTTTGACTTCTGGGTTGTGTGGGAATAGGGACATTAGCAACACTAGCGCAAAGCAGATCCTCCTCTGTTTCTTCAAAACAGAACTGATGGGGACCCTGTCCTCATCATCCTCATCTTCATTGAAGGACATAATTACATTCCTTGTCCTTTTCTGAGTAGGTGCAGGTTGAGGAGCAGCAGCTGATGGTTCCCTAATTACAATTCCACCAGCAGTAGGCCTTTTAGGCATAGGTTTCCTTGCTGCAGTGGTTTTCTTTTTAACTGCCCTTTTGAGTCGAAGAACTTCATCATTGTTTTGCTCAACCATTTCTTCTTTGATCTTCATCATTTCTTCAGTCTTGGCCAAGGCAACACCAATGTAAGTACTCAGATTCATGTTGGCAATATTCATTTTGCCAAAATCAGTAGCAGACATTGGCTTCTCAGTCAGTATTCTTGCTTGCTCTTCAGGTGACCTAGCAGCAATGAAATTATATATCCCTTGTGACTTGAAGATTTTTTTATAGAAGATGGCAGTAAGGAAGTGCAGAGAACTTCTTCCTATTAACAACAGCATCCCCGAATCTTCCAAAGAGAATTCTGGGAAAGTTTATCTTAGTCTTAGTGATGAGATGACAAAGACAAAATTTGTGCAAGGCTGATAAGTTATCCTTGGAGCAAATTTTGTGTAGAACCACCTTGTTCAGCATCTGATGAAGGATGCGAACCAAATCCTTCATTTCTACTGATTTCCAGGAATGAGTTCTTATTGTGTCTTCTCTCATAAAAAAGGCAGCAATAACTTCTGAACCACCAAGGTCTGTCTCCCATGTCTCAGTGAAGACCACTCCTTCCTGAGCACATATGATGGCATCAGAGATGGTTTTCTCTGAAACCACTATTCTCTTCCGCAAAACAGTGGCACAGACTTCTCTATCAGAGACTTGAAGACCTCTCCAGAAATCCTTGATCAAATTAGGGAAAATGGAGACTTTCTCCATGAAGAGTCCTCCCCAGCCAGTCACATTGACATTCTTGCTAATATCTAGGTTATACTCCTCCAAGATTCCGAAGTTGAAATGATGCTCAATAGCAACATTCAGCTTGTCCACATTAAAAGATGAAGAAGAATCCATTGTACAAGATTGAAGGTTAGGGTTTTGAAGCATAGAGCAGAGAGTTCAAGAGAGAGTCCAGAGATGAAGGGTAACGAAAGGTTTCAGAGTGGGAATAGACTTGCTTAAAAAGGTTTTGAATTTCAAAGGTTTTTCTTATGGAAATAAATCAAAAAGAAAATATTTGACAAGACGTGTCATTAAGAATAAAACGGCGTTGGTATTTTGAAACTATAAAAAGGTCTTGATAGGATTGATGGAAGTAACTGACTCAACATTAGAGAATATAGGATAAATTTGTCTTTGATACAAAATAAATGTAATTAATAAATATGTGTATGGACGGGCCCAAGCAAAAAGCAAGCAAGTATGGACGCGGCATGCAGTAGACGTGGTACACAAATACGATGGACGCGGTATGCAATGGATGCGCATTTTAATCATGCAATGGACTTGAAATGCTATAGACGCACATACATCAACAACAAAATTCTCAAGGCTGGACGACTTAATCAATCCACACATAGCATATTAATATGCTTTCTAATAAAAATAAATCTGTCCTTAGCAAGAGGTTTAGTAAAGATATCTGCCCATTGATGGTCATTATCTACATATTGTATATCAAAAACACCTTTTTGCACATAATCCCTTATAAAATGATGTTTAATCTCTATATGTTTAGCTCAAGAATGCAATATTGGATTCTTAGATAAATAATTGTAGCAGTATTATCACACATAAGTGGAATACTACTTACAAACACATTGTAGTCCTCCAATTGATGTTTGATCCATAGAAGTTGTGAGCAGCAACTAGCAGCTGAAATATACCCAGCCTCAGTAGTTGATAAGGCTATGGTACTTTGTCTTTTCCTTGACCATGAGACAAGACTAGCTCCAATGAAGTGACATCCTCCACTTATATTCTTTCTTTCAATTATGTCTCCAGCATAGTCAGCATCATAAAAGCCAACTAATCTGTAATCTTCATTTTTCTTAAAACACAAACCCATATTAGTAGTACCTTTCAACACTAGTGGAAAATATACATTAGACGGTAAAGGTTTACGTCAGTTAACCAAAAGCTAGACGTTAAAAAGGAGGCGGTGGCAGTTTTGTAAATATCAGACTTCATTAATTCAATTTTAACGTCAGTTGTTTTAAGGACTGACGTTAAAAGTGAAGTGACTCACTTTTAACGTCAGTTCAATAAAGAACTGACGTTAAAAGTGAACATTTTAACGTCAGTTCTATAAAGAACCGACGTTAAAAGTAAGTCACTTCACTTTTAACGTCAGTCCTTACATCAACAGACGTTAAATGTTATTTTAATAATTTTTTTTATCTAGTATACGATCCCTTCCGCATTGCCTTCCCCAAAGTTTCATTTTCACATGAATTGCTTTGATGTTTTGTGTTTCTGTTCTGAAAACTAAAATATATGTGCGAAGTATAAGTTGAATCAATATATAACCCAAACCAGATCTCATTCATGAAGTGTAATACAGACTGATACAGAAGATTGAAAGGGTTTAAAATCCTATAAAAAGTAACATTGAAAGGGTTTAAAATCCTAAACATTAAAGCTACATCCCATCAGAGAGTTTTATGAAATATGCCAAAGGGAAAACTATACTCCGAAGACCTCAGAAAACTGGGGGGCATGAGAGAGCTCAAGAGAGAGGCAAAAACAGGTGCACTAGATCTGTTTCAAGCAAAGGCAGTGGTTCCAGAGACTTCCAAGACGGTCACTTGCTGCCAAAGCTAAGGTTTTGGAACTGTGACCCCCGAGCACCTGATTAGCCCTGCAGCAGCTGATTCTCCGGAAGGTGATAAGGTGAGCAACTCACATAATGTAGTTTACTCAAACTTATCACCCATGTAATGTAATTTACTCAAACTCAGAAGTTGTTTGACCATTAAGACAAAGACCTTTGAGTCTAGGAATAGGAAGAAAGAGTGAAGAAGTTAATCTCCACGGCAGAGCCATATTGTGAAGCAAAAAATTAAAAGGATGGAAGGAAGCTATTTATAGGAGCAGTGGATGAAGTTACTAAGCTAGCTATTCTGATTTTCTTGAAAACTTATCTATAAACTTAATGCTCATTAAGAGGATTGAGTTACAAGGTGCATGGGTAAGTAGCACAGTAGTCAAAGGAATGAATGTTTTTGCAGATATCTATACACTTTTAACGTCAGTTGTTTAACAAAACTGACGTTAAAAGAGTTTTTAAAATAAAAAATATTTATTGTTAACGTCAGTTTTTTAAAAAACTGACATTAAAAGTTTGATTTTTACTTCAGTTAAATAAATAGCTGACGTAAATAATCCTATATATTATAAATGTGCAGAATGAATATTGGAAATAATGTAATTAATATACGGGAACTTGGCAGTCATAAATTAAGTTGACGTTAAAAATGAGGTGGTGGCAGTTTGCAAATATTAAATCACTATTTACGTCAGTTCTATAAATAACTGACGTAAATAATTATGAAACTCATTTAATTGGTTGTATGTCCCTGTTGTCCCTCTTAACGCAGATCACTCCATATAGTACTGCAGTTTATTTCTAAACCTTTGTTTTAATTTATACAAGTTTATTTTTAATTTTTATTAATTAGCTTGAATTAGTAAACAAATTCTTGTGCAAATTAAAATAAATAAACACTTAACATAAAACAAGTTATATGTATAATCAAATCGTATGACATTGAAGCGATTCATAAGTTAAAATTACATGATTAAAAGATAAAAAAATTCTGCAACATAGCCCTAAAATATAAAAAAGTTTCTGCATCAACATCATTTTCTTCTCAGTCCTGTCATCAGAAACTCCAATGGATGCATCACCTCCTCCCTCACTTGAATTCCATGATGCAAAGTAAATCCTCAGTCACTAGCAGCGAAAGCAAAGTGAAATGGATCTTTGCATCTTTCTTCTTCAGTGGAATTCCTTGATGCATCATCTTGAATCCACAATCACTTGCTTCCAAAGCAAAGTGAAAGGGATGACGGGGATGAAATAAAGAGAATCACATTACGTGATTCACCCAACCTTAATATCCATGTAATGTGATTTACTCAAACTCAGAAGTTGTTTGACCATTAAGACAAAGATCTTTGAGTCTAGGAATAGGAAGAAAGAGTGATGAAGTTAGTCTCCATGGCAGAGCCATATTGTGAAGCAGAAAATTAATTAAAAGGATGGAAGGAAGCTATTTATAGGAGCAGTGGATGAAGTTACTAAGCTATTCTGATTTTCTTGAAAACTTATCTATAAACTTAATGCTCATTAAGAGGATTAGGTACAAAGGTGAATGGGTAAGTAGCACAGTAGTCAAAGGAATGAATGTTTTTGCAGAAACTAATAAACTTTTAACGTCCGTTGTGTAATACAACTGGCGTAAGAAGTTGTGAGTGTTTTTAACGTCAGTTTCTTAATACAACTGACGTTAAATATATGACCTTTAACGTCAGTTTTTACTAACAATTGACGTAATAAGTGTGAGAGTTTTTAACGTCAGTTTCTTAAGACAACTGACGTTAAATATATGATCTTCAACGTCAGGTGTTACTAAAAACTGACGTAAAATGTTGTTTTATTTTGTTTACCCTCGCGTGCCTTCTCCACTTCTCTGTACGTACGTGTCTTTTCTCTTTTCATCACACTCAACCCTCACTCTCAACCCTCACTCTCGCTCTCACTCTGCCCTAATCGCAAGCTCGTCTCCACCGCAACCACCGCGAGGGGTTCTTCGCCACCACCGTGAGGTACACTCTTAACCCCTAACTCCGTCTTTCCCGCTCATTCTTTGCAATAACTTGACATCTCTCTTTCCCCTTCCCGCGCACTAACTCTCCTTGTCCCTCTACTCTCAGTAACCACATCGAACGTTGGCCACCACTCGAGCTTCCCCCCCACCACCAAGCGAGCGCCTATTTCTGGTGAGTCTTTAATTAGGGCACATTTTTTATTTTTGGTTTTGAGTGCATGCATGTTGCTCTGTTGGTTTGAAAATGTAGTCTCAGTAGTTGAAACATGAAACTGTGAGTTTGAGTTGTTTGGAATGTCTCTATTTTTGGTTGAGTGTATGTTGAAACTGTAGTCTCAGTAGTTGTAACTTTAAACCGTGAGTTTGAGTTGTTTGGAATGTCTCTATTTTTGGTTTTGAGTGCATGTTGCTCTGCTGGTTGATCTGTCACGGCCGTGATGCTCATCACGTCTAGGCCGTGATCGCTTCCGCCTATGCGCAGTCTGGTCTGGGGATTGGCACGTTATTTACCGTGATGGACATCACGGCCAGGCCATGACCAGTGCTTGGCAATCTTCAAAAACTATAGTTTTCAATCTCCCGTATTGTCCTTATATTGGATATATAGATGTTTTGTATATCTACAGGACCTATCTAGTTATTTTTATTTATACTTCTGTATTTATTTTGAGTTATAACCTATGTTAATACATATATATTGTTTCTGAACAGGCATACATATGGATCAGTTGGATAGCCCACATGCACGGGAGGACACTGTGGGGGTTTCACAGGACCCGATCACGCCTACGCCTTATTCTAGTGTAAGTTTACATGTTATATACTATCTTTAGTCCTTATTTTTAATGTAATTTATAATGTTACAACCCTCTATTTTATCATTTTTTTGTCCATACAGACATCACAGGCTCATAGGAAACGGGGTAGAGGAGCCACCTCGTTGAAGAAACTAGAGAAGGACAGCGGGCGGACGGGAAGCTTGAGGTGTCCTTCGATGATAATCTAAATGCCCAGGGACCCCGTGCTAAAGAATTTAATAAGTGGGTGTTTCTACAAACGAAGCAAAGACGTAAGCATCAACTACAACCATCGGAATGACGTTCCACGTAACGTTAAGGATCAGATTTGGGAGGCTATCACGGTATTTTACCTTTACATTCGTTTGATTTACATTATTAGATAATTATCCGAGTTATAATCCATCCAGTTGTTATATATGTATCTAATGTGTAGGTAGCTTGGACTGTGCCAAATGACGAGGATCATCGTCATAAATGTATGAAAATGGCATCAAAGCGTTGGAATGGGTTCAAGCATGATCTTACCAGGTACTATGTATCTGGGAAGAAGCGGCTTGATAAAATGTTCTTGGATTATCCCTGGATTGATCAGGATACTTGGGACATGTTTGCCAGGAGTCGACAGGATGGAGAATTTCATGTTGGTTGATTAAGTTAATTTTGTATGCTTATTATAGATCATTTAACTGTATTTAATTATGTGTTTTTGTTTGAATAGGCTAAGGCAAATAAGGGTCGGCAGAATCAGGCGAAGAATGTCCACCGCCACACCATGTCTCAGGGTGGGTACCAGACTCGGATCGAGCAGATGATGGCGGATAGGCCGAGGGCGAAGCGGGAAGAGCACTCGCTAGGATTGAAAGAGGAGAGGTGCTCGAGGGCACACCATCAAGTCCTCTCGTCGGACATCGACCCGCGAGGATGTATGGTTAGCCGGCCGCATGACAAAGACGGGATCTTTTAAAGTTGATGCCACTCATGAAGTGGCGAGATAAGATTGTAAGTAAATAATTAACTTGATTTCAATTGATATTTGTATAGATATTTGCAAAACTTTTCACTTGCACGTTTTTTCATTTTTTTTTCATTGTAGATGGATCTTAAAGCAAAATCCTCCCAGGGCGCATTCGTCCCTTCTGGACGGCAGGACGTCTTGATGATCGCTCTAGGCAAGAAAGACCATCCTGGTCGGGTTCTCGGTGTTCCTGGGAACGTGACCATCAAACAATATTATGGCAAGTCTGCTTCACGAAAGCGGGTGGTCAATGAAGCATCAATTTTGGCTGACATTACTCAGCACCTCATGTCCAACCCAGCTATTACATCACATTTGATGCAAGGCTTCATATACAACCCAGAATTCAAGCAGGCGCTTGCCAGAGAGCTTTCCTCCGTCGGTACATCCCAGGACACCGTAGGGCTTGCCAACCCTTCACATGTGAGCACAAAATAGAGTTTTAGTAGGGCACATGTGGAGGACGATGAGTTGGCAGCTAGGGAGCGGGAGTTGGAAGTCTAGCGCCATGAGCATGAGTTGGAAATGAAAAGGCGTGAGCTTGAGTTGGACTCCAGACGACGTGAGCTCGAAATGTTAACAAAGGTATTTATTCATTATTAATGTCCAAATTAGTCAAATAATTACCTGTGTTTTTTTAATTATCAACAACTTATCTATTTTATTTTTCCTAAACTGAAGGTCAAGTCGACGTTGGTGTCGTTGTCACCTATCACTCGTTTGTTCTCACTTGGTGAGGATTATGCGTTTGAGATTTTTGTATGTCCATTGGATCACGATGGATGGGTGACACGCCCAAATCAACGGAGGATATTTTCCTTCGTTGGTGATGATCTCGGGAACACCTGCAGAAATAACGTCTGGATGAACAGCAATGTCATCAGTCTCTGGTGCACGTAAGTTAATTTTAATTTTATAACTTATTTATTTTTGGTATTTTTCCATTTAATAATTTATTTTAATTTCAATATATATATTATGTAATTAACATCCACACCTTTTCATATTTTAGGTATCTCCATCGTCTTCAGCTTGATAAGGGAGTTGCATCAGTTTACGGTTTCTTAGATCTGTCAATCCTTGTGCCCGAATTCTTTGCTGGCGATGCATTGAGTAAATACTTAGGGAACTTGTTGGGAGACAATCCGAAAGAATTATATCTGGCTCCCTACTGTATGGAACGCCATTGGCAGTTGTTCGTACTTCACCCGTCTAGGCATACTGTCATATTCTTCTACTCTCTCCACCAAGATCCGCCACCGAAGGTGGGGGAAGCTGTAAATAAGTAAGTAACTAATCTTAAATTTAATTTAAGTTTTAATATCAGTTGTTTTTAGTTTATTACACACATGATATATGAGTTTGTTAATTGATCGACGTGATTATTTGTTTATGATAGTGCGCTGAAGGCGAGTAGCATAAGTTGCGCCAACGGGAGAAGTAGGACTTCTAAGGCTAAAGCAAATCCTGTATGGAACATCCTCAAGGTTTGGTAGTTTATTTATCAAATAATTAATATTATAATTACTAATTTATATGTATATTCAACTGACATTGAAATTAATTTTGTTGGTAGTCTCGATTTCAAATTGACGGGTGGTCGTGCGGCTATTATGTGATGCTTCATATCTTTGAACATAGTCTCCGCATCTATTACGGATGGATGGAAGAAGGTAATATTTAAACAACTTGTTAAATTATATATTATAGTTTTGAAGATGACTTGCATTGATGTTATTGTTATTATTTGAACGTGTCTAGGCATTTATCGACCAATCGCCTATTGAAGAAGATGAGTTAAGAGACTTGAGGATGCGCTTCGCTGAATTCTTCTTCAAGTATGCGGCTGAAAAAGGAATTGACAACATACCTCCGCACTACTTAGATGAATAGTTTTTTTGTTAGACTTTAGAAACTAATTAATAACATGCATATATATATCCTTAGATAGTTTTGTTTTTTAGACATTGGAACTAAAATTTATTTATATATATACATGGGTTTTGGTTTTAAGTCCCCCCATTGTTCAATTTTCCTTTGCAATTCTGTAATGTGTGTGATATTCTGTGTTACTGGGACTGAATGCAGGGATAGCTGAGGGGAGTGATATTTTAAAACTGAATTTTAAAAAAAACCTATTAACGTCAGTTGTTTATTACAACTGACGTTAAAATTAAACCTTTAACGTCAGTTCTTTATAACAACTGACGTTAGTTTTAACAAAATCAACGTCCGTTGTCTTAAAGAACTGACATTAATCGTTTTATGTTTAACGTCAGTTGTTTAAAAAACTGACGTTAATTTTTACAAAATTAACGTCAGTTTTGTTAAAGGACCGACGTTAATAGTTGTATATTTAACGTCTGTTCTCAACTGACGTTAAAATATTAACTAATAACGCCACCGTATTTACGCTCACAAGTATTCAGACGTAAAAAATCATTTTTAACTGACGTAAAAATCACTTATTGCACTAGTGCAAGTATCTAAATATTCTCTTAACTGCTGGGAAGTGAGATTCTCTAGGATTAGATTGAAATCGAGCACACAAACATACACCGAACATAATATCAGGTCTAGATGCGGTAAGATATAGAAGAGATCCTATCATACCTCTATATATCTTTTGGTCTACCTTTTTCTCTTTCTCATCTTTGTCCAGCATAGTCGTGGGGTGCAAAGGGGTATTCATTGGCTTGCAATCATCTGTTTTGAACTTCTTTAGGAGTTCCTTTGTATACTTGGTTTGATGGATGTACACCTCGTCCATAGTTTGTTTAACTTGAAGTCCAAGGAAGAATTTGAGTTCTCCCATCATGCTCATTTCAAACTCTTTCTGCATTAACTTAGAAAACTCTTTGCACAGAGATTCATTAGTAGCACCAAATATAATATCATCAACATATATTTGCACAATTATGAAATTAGATTTAATGGACTTTCTAAACAAGGTTGTATCAACCTTTCCTCTATTAAATCCATTTTCCATTAGAAGTGAACTTCGCCTATCATACCAAGGTCTAGGTGCTTGTTTAAGGTCATATAAAGATTTCTTAAGTTTATATACATGTTCAGGTTGGGTTTCACTCTCAAAACCCGGAGATTGCATTACATATACTTCTTCATTAATAAATCCATTTAGAAAATCACTCATAACATCCATTTGAAAAACCATAATGCTATGATGTGCAGCAAATGAAAGTAAAATCCTAATTGCTTCTAATCTAGCAACATGAGCAAACATTTTAGTATAATCTATACCTTCTTCTTGAGAATAACCTTGTACAACAAGTCTTGCTTTGTTTCTTACCATCTTACCATTCTCATCAAGCTTGTTTCTGTAAACCCACTGCGACACCCTAAACTCAGGTCATCACATGGTTACCCGTTTGCGGAAATAAAACTTAATTTGCGGGTTGCTTTCGGAAAATCATATTTTCTCAACGTTTATCTTTTCAAAATATGGTGATAAAATTTTTTCTTTTCCTCCTTCTTTTAACCTCATAACCACAACAACGTATTCAAATCACACTTAACTACATAATGTATATAGGTCCTCCAACTATACTGCCTCATATTTTTCTCACATAAATCATAATCAACTTTATTCTTAAAACATAACATTACCTAAGTTGGTCGTAACTAACGGACACTACAACCGACAAAAGCAGCAACAACATGCTTCGAACTAGACAGCCTTCTTCTTCTTGTAGAGATCATACCCCTTGTACAACTCTGATATGGTTGTAAGGGCGAGACGCCAATATATGGATTTATCACCATAACTAAATGTACAACACAAAAGAATGCACATACACATATACATGTCTATAACAACGTACTCATTCACATCATAATATCTCGTTTATCACTGGGTTTCACACCCCAAACATCAACATTGGAAAAACTATGCATGAACACTTCAATACATCATCTAAACATTCATACTTAATCTCATGAGATATCTCCAACCTCTTGATGAGTTGATCAGACTCGATTGCCACAGGCACACCGCCACAGGCACTCCCATCGCACACTGTCCAACATCGTGGCACGGTGATAACAATCTGAGATGGGGCCTCATTGTCCAAACCCTGGGCACAATGAGAACATCTTTGTATGATCTACCCTGACGCCGCAAGGTAATCCCTCTTCTGATCATGGCACGTCTTCCAAATGCATGCAAGAAAACATTTTGTTCTCAACACTTTTCTTTGTGATATATCTTTATTTATCAAAGCTCTCAAAAGCTTACGACTTAACATCTTTTGAAACATCTTTACATCTTTTATTAACAACACATGACTTCAAAGTCCGAGTGCTCAATCACGAATCCCCTAGACCTTGCAATCAGTCTTAGGTTCGTGGTAATAGAAAACATCTTACAATGTGTTAACTTATTTTAGTAGATACCTAGTCTACAACACAACGAACCTTAATACCCCGACGTCTCGGTTATTAAGTTCCATAACATCATTTTACATCATTTTTACATCTCTTTACATCGTTTTACATCGTTCTACATCTTTTTACATCTTTTACATCTTTGTACATCTTTTTCATCGTTTTACATCTGTTACTTCGTTTTACATCTTTTACCTCTTTTACATCATTTTACATCTTTTCTGTCTGTGAAAAACAAATCCAAAATAGGATAACGTCATAAGAACACTAGTACCCCAACATCTCGGTTACTAAGTTCTATATCATCCTTTACGTCATTAAGTAAAACTCATTTACCGAAAATTCTTTCTACTTGAAATTCGTTTATAAAACATCAATTCATAAAAAATCCACTTTTCCTTTGGAAACACATTTTATCCAAAATAACGTCAAATCATCAACTTCTTTTTATTGAAACTTCAACTCTAATAAATCATTTCAAATTAAATCTCTTTTCAACATAAGTACTATTGTTTTTAAACTCTCACCGTAAATAATTTCGAAACTTGCCGTCGTTTAGCATTCTCAAAGAAAACGTCTTTAAGTCAAACTTTGACATTTCTTCTAAAATAATTTTCTTATATAATAAATAAGATCTTTTCGAATATTAATGTCACAAAATCACTTTCTATAATATTTCGGAATTTCTTGTGTAAACATTAGCAGTACTAAAAACATTTCATGGGTACACTCTCACTGTGACTCATAAACTTCTTTTACACTAATAAATCATTAAAATAATAATATTTCTCAAAACTCATTATTTTTCCAAAATCATATTTTCCTCTACTATTATATTCCAACATTCCCCACAAAACATTGAATATAACTTTCACAGCTTATTAAATCTTTTATCTCATTAATCGGTTGTGCACTGACCACTGTCAGGCCTCTCAAACAACATTCAACATTCAACATTCAACAACATCATCATAATTATATCCCCAGGCAGATCATGCATCATAACAACATAATATACTGCTGCAGATAATTAAAAGCAGATCAATCATCGATACACAGATAAACAACACATCGTAAACAACATAAACAATTAATCACAAACCACATATAAATCACATAGCCACACTAAAAGCAAATAGTTATTGAGAAAATCCCTCAGGTAAGCTCCCCTTACCTCTTGAAGACTCAAACTAATGTTTTCAAACAATCTCCCGATTCGATCCGGTTTCCTCCGTCGGCTTAAATCAGTTAACTCGGTTGTTTCCTTCAAACGAATTGCAACCAAAATAAATCAAATCAACCCACAACATACTTAGTTCATGAGGGTTAGGTTTCGGCCAAGGGCTGAATTTTAGGGTTCAAAATCCTTAAAATTGCTAATCATGATTGAGTCATAGATTAATGATCCTAATATACTTAAGGAAATGGATTAGGGCTAAACAACAAAGTTAAGAATCAAAACCATCCTAACCCTCTAAATGGTAGATTCGGCCAACACAAGAACATAGGGTTAGGGTTTTTAGTTTGATAAACCAACTTGGATTTATTAAGCATACATACTAATAGCTTGATTACTAAGATCATTAATGAAAACTTTGAACAAAACTCATCTAGTTCCAAGAACTAGGGTTTCGGCCTTTATGAAACAAATAGGTTAGATTTTGATTTTTGATCTTCTATGTACTTACATACAATAACTATCAAGGTACTAGAAGATTGAATCATGAATAAAGACATGAAAATGAAACAAAACCCATGAACATCACTATTCAATGGATTCGGCCTAGCCCAGAAATCAAAGAAAGAAATTTATCATGATCATATGCTTCTAGATGATGAAAATAGAGATGATTATAAGATCCTAGCAATTGGTTTCATGTCAAAAGGATTTTTCTAGAATTAGTTATGAATTTTCAAAGTTCTAGATCTAGAAACTTAAAAGTGATGAACAACTATGAAATAAACTTTGAATCAAGAAATTGATTGAAGAACATAGACATGATTAGATAAGAAGAATAGGATTCACCTCTTGGAGATCAAAAACAAGTGAAGATCCAAGAACTTGCTTCACAAACTTGACACTCAAAGACTTATGAACTTTAGGTTTTTGAACAAAAGGCAATAGAAACTAAGTGAAAGGTGAGGAAGGGTATTTATAGGCATGTGGGCTGCGCCACTTTTGAGGACAAATTAGAAAGGAGGTGGCTTTTCAAAGGATTAAAGTGCAAATAACTCATAGGGACCATTTTGCAAAGATTCCAAAAGTATAAGGACTAATTTGCAAATTGTCATTAAATTGTCATGATGACTTTTTGCCACAATAAATGTGGTCTTATCTTGATGACTTTTGGGCTGATTTTTGTCATAGATCTTTGAAGACAAATCAAGAAGGTTTGAGAAGATTAAAGAATGATGTAGAACAAAGTGGAAGAATGTAGAATAATGTGGAAGATTGTTGAACATTCTAGAAAATTCTTAACTCATCCAACAACAAATTAGGGCAGCCATCAATCCCTCGTGGGCTTGGGCATGGGCTTAGCAAATTTGGGCTTGGTTTCATTTTTGTGGGGCCCACTTGAAGATTTAAGCATTAAGCTTAAGATAGGAAACTTATATGGCTTCAAATGGGCTTTATGAAACTTAAGTCATGGGTAAGGAATTTGGGCCTCAAAGCCACGGTCCTCTATGGATTTGGAACAAGGATTCTAGCCCAATTCAGTTGAAAAAACTTAGAAACTACTCAGGGACAAAAGGGTAATTAACAGAAAGTTCAGGGACTTAAGCGTAAAATTCATAAATTTTCACTTTACCCCTGAAAAACCTTCTAAACTTAGAAATGTGATTCATCCCCTTGAATCATCTCAAAATCCTAAGATAAACTCTTTATCTTCTCTTGGAAACTCTGAAATCCATTCCGTCGTCTACCCGATTACGTATTCCGCCCGTAAAACGTAAATTATTTTATTTTTTTACCAAATTTTTCAAAACTTCCAGTATCGTAGCAAATACGATAAAAACATTTTTCATCTCGTTCACGAATTAAAATTAGGTCTTCCGAGCAAGTAAACTTTTACTGTCAGTGAAAACACAGAAAACGGCAGACCGGCTTCCTTCTGAATTTTCAACCAAAAACTTCCCCGTAACCTTATGAAAATAAGTATAACAAGGAAATGACCTTGGTTTATCCAAAATCATTTTCTAAGTCTCGGATAAAAATATATATTTATATATTTATTACCGATATCACGAAGCAGCGAAAATCGGGGTGTTACACTCACTTTGTTCCAATAACTGATTTGTCTTTAGGCAGGGGTACCAGAGTCCAAACATCATTTCTTTCAAACTGATTCAGTTCTTCTTGAATTGCCAGAATCCAGCCATCATCCAGCAGAGCGTCGTCTCATCGTCTTTGGTTCTAACTCGGACTAGTGCGAGAATCTTCCCGCTTCTCTCGAAAGTTGATCTCGGTTCTTAGCCTATCATGGGGGTTTCCAATGATTTGATCTTGTGGATGATAATTTTTGAAGTACCATGATCTCTCGAACAGTATTCTATTGAGAATTGGAGGTTTCTAGTTGTAGGGGAGGGTCGTCCACTTAATCATCGCCTTTTAATTTCATTTGTATCTCCTAAGATATTTAGATCAAGATCTGCAAAAGCTTCATCTAGATCTCGATAATTTCTTATCAGGCTGCTTGTCATCAAATTGACATGAATACATTCTTCTACTACTAGAGTTCTAGAATTATAAACTCTAAAGCCTTTTGATGTTTTGGAATATCCTAACAGTATTCCATTATCTACTTTTGCATCAAACTTACCTAGTTGATCTTTAGTATTCAATATATAACATTTACAACAAAAAGGATGAAAGTATGAAATGTTGGGTTTTCATCCCTTCCACAATTCATAAGGAGTCATGTTCAAGATTGGTCTAATGTATATTATGTTCTGAATGTAGCAAGCAGTGTTAACAGCTTCATCCCAGAAGTGTCTAGGGACAGAGCTGTCATTGAGCATTGTTCTATCCATCTCTTAAAGAGATATGTTCTTTCTCTCTACCACACCATTTTACTGTGGTGTTCTAGGTATTGAGAAGTTGTGAAGAATACCACTTTCTTCACAGAACTTATGAAATAGCTCATTTTCAAACTCTCTTCCATGGTCACTTTTGATTGAAGTGATACACATGCCTTTTTCATTCTATACACATTTGCAGAATAAAGAAAAGACCTTGAAAGACGCATCCTTGTGATCTAGGAACATAACCCATGTCCATCTAGTGTAGTTGTCTACAATGACTAGACCATATTTCTTACCACTGACAGAAGCAGTCCTTGTTGGACCAAAGAGATCAAGGTGTAGCAGTTCTAGTGGTCTATTGGTACTAACAACATTCTTAGATTCAAAAGAACCCTTGACTTGTTTTCCTTTTTGACATGCATCACAGAGAGCATCATATTTGTACTTAAGGTTTGGTAGCCCTCTCACGTTATGCTTATTTAGCTTTGAGATTAATCTCAAGCTTGCATGACCTAGCCTTTTGTGCCAAATCCATCACTCATTTTCAATGGACACTAGACATGAGACACTTTGATTTGAGAGGTCCTACAAGTCAATCTTATACATATTACTTTGCCTCTTAGCAGTGAATAAAAGTGATCCATCATTTTTCTTGACATTACACATGTTCTTATCAAAAGAAACAACATATCCACTGTCACATAATTGACTTATGCTCAGCAGAGTATGTTTTAAACCATTTACCAAAAGAACATTTTCAATGGAGGGAAAAGGATGTTTACCAATTTTACCTATACCAATGATCTTCCCTTTTTGGTTTCCTCGTAATGTAACCCAGCCGCCATCTTTGTGTCTAAGGTCTTGGAACATACACATTTCTCCCGTCATGTGATGTGAGCACCCACTACGGAAGTACCAAGATGTTTGTTTCTTTCCTGTTGTTAAGCAAATCTCAACATCAGTGTATTCACTTTTTGATGACGTGTCAGCCATGAGACATATATTTGCCTCTTCTTCAGCTTCATCTTCTTCATCAGATGAGGATAGATCCAGGTCCTCCCAAGTAGCCATCAAACCCTTCTTCTTTTTAAAGAACTTCTTTTTGTCCATCAGATCAGGGCAATCAGCTTTGAAATGACCAGGCTTCTTGCATTCAAAGCACAAGGGTGGACCTTTTTTCTTAGAGTCTGACTTCTCCTTGGAAAACTTTTTGTTGAAATGCTTCCTCCTGAAGCCACCTTTCTTTCTCCACATGTGTTGAATCTTTCTAGAGATGAAAGATAGTTCATCTTCATTTGATTCTTCATCACTATCTAAAGTTCCAGCATCATCTGAAGATTCGGCAGCTTTGAGAACTTTTGATGAACTCGCTTTCTTTGCCTTTAGGGCAATAGACTTTCCTTTTCTGAAGTTGTCTTCTTCATTCAGTTCAAGTTCATGAACCTTGAGAGATCCAAGAAGCTCTTCTAGAGAAAGATTATTCAGGTTCTTAGCTTCTTGAATAGCAGTAACCTTGGGTTTCCATTGCTTGGATAAACTTCTCAGAATCTTTCTAACATGGTCTCTATTTTCATATGTTTTTCCGAGATATCCGAGACTGTTGGTGATAGTTTGAAATCTTCAAAACATCTGATCTATTGTTACATGATCAACCATTTTAAATAGTTCATACTGGTGAACCATCATGCTTATCTTTGATTCATTTACTTGAGATGACCCTTCATGAGCTAGGGGAAGAGTATCCCATATTTCCTTAGCAGTATTGCAGCTATGGACCTTATCATGCTCGGATCTGGTAATAGCACTCATGAGATAGTGCTTAGCTTTTAGATTGAGCTGATGTTGATTTTTTTGCTCTTGAGTCCATTGGGCTCTAGGGACAGCAGCTCCAGCTTAACCTCTTGGCTCTGTGTAGTCGGTTTCAATTAGCTCCCAAATATCTACATTATGTGCATCCAAGAAGGCCATCATCCTTTTCTTCTAGTAGTCATAATCAGTTCCATCAAAGAGAGGAGGTATGTTGATAGCTTGTCCTTCTGCATCCATGGTCGTTAGATCGTACTCCCTTAACACTTGTTAGATGCTCAACTCTTTCGAGACTGAGCTCTGATACCAACTGAAGTTGACACAGGCAAACACAAGAAGGGGGGTTGAATTATGTTTGTTAATAATTTTCGAAAACAACCTTTTTCAAAACTTAATTTCTCACACAAAGAATAAAAGATAGAAGCACACACAAAATGATATTTTAAAAGATTAACAAAATCAACTTCAAATCCCCACAGTCAGTAAAACAAATAAAATTGTAAGAGTTAAGGGATTAGAAGATTCACGCAAGTGTTTTATCCTGATTCACTCTCTTCCAAACAAGAGCTACGTCCAGTCCCTTCCACTTGAAGGATTTACTCCACTATTTTTCCAAATAGATTACAACAAGTATTCAACACCTCTCCAGGCTACAAGTATTCCTTTCTTACCAAGCCTCTTCAGGCTCTAACTCTAACAAGGAGATTGTTTGCTTTTGATCTTCTAATTCACTATGTGTGAGGATGTGAAAGTTTAAGATCGGTTGAATATTACAACAATATTCAAACTAATGAATACAGACTTTTGCTCTTGAAAGAATGAAAAAACGAGAAATTGTATATTGGCAAAAGTTCAGCTCGCAAAAGTTATTCTTCAGTGATTGAGGTCTTCTATTTATAGTGACCTTCTTCTTCACTTGAAAAACTTCAACGGTTGTTTTTAATATTCTCATTTAGAGATAGAATTAAATGCATAATATTCGTTGTGACTGATAGCTTCGTGGCCATTGTGAAATGTACTCTTGGTTATCACTTTTGCACAAAATGGAGGGTTACAGCTCTGAACAATTGCAACTTGAAAACTGTCTTTCCTCCTTTGTGAAAATTCCAGCAGTAAAGGTGATAGGGTACAGAGCGTTTTGCATTTCCCCATTGTACTATGTTGGTTTTTGCATTTCCCTGATGGTACTATGTTTCTCTCACAAAGAAACAAGACATTAAAACAGATAAAACAAAATAGGAAGGACCAACATTCGTTGGAAATAAATATCAATCATTTGAAATAAATATTTCTTTGTGGTCGGGTTAAAATATACTTAGCTAGACGGAGAATGTGAAAACTTATAAGAAAAAGAGCTCGTCTACTTAAAATCTGCGTCTACTAGCTCATGGGTGAAACCAAGTCTATGGACTTGCAGTTTTATTTTCGTTCGTTTACTGACATGGCATATCCTCTCGTCTATTATCAAGTCTTTGGACCTGCTATATTTTAGTGAGTTATTTTTTATCTCCGTCTACTGACGTGGCATTTAAGCTCATCTACTCATTGAAACTAAAGTTCCCGTCTACTGAGAGTACTTTATTAACCGTCTACTCAAATATAATAAATAAGAATTATACCAAACGTTTTGAGCAGTTCGTCTACATCAATGGACGCGAATTCACAAAATAAGTCCAAGCAGATATAAGGAAACTTATTCAAGGTTTCCATAACTTATATATTTTAACATTCCTGCAAGACTAGATAAATCATGTTAGATCTCAACTAAAACTTTGCCATGAAAATTTAATCCTTTTTGTTAACGTCAAAACTCAGATTATTAATCCAAATCACTTTGGTTCCAACAAACTACTCACCAGTAAATCTGGAAAAGCTCCTCAAACCTAGCTCTCGGTTCGATCAACCCAATCTTAATCGTCGGGATTTTGTTGTCCTTCGCAGCTAGCTCCCGATTCCGGTTCTGGATGACCTCTTGATAGGCCACGGCATGGTAGGGTTCAACTGAGTGCATGTCATTGATGAGGCCGCAAACTCATCCACCATCTGCCTTGGTCCATAAACACCATTTCTCGTTCTTCCCTCCAGTCGCCTCCAAGAAATGGGCATTGTCAGAGGCAGCAGAGTGCTCCTGCGCCAGACTACTGATGATTCTTAATTTGTAGTTAATAGGTGGTTAATTTTAATTAGTTTTTGTTTAATTTTTATTAGTTGTAGGTTATTTTTATTTTTTATTTCAATTTTATTTCTATTAATTTCGTAGTTGGTTTCATGTTGGCTTTGATGAGTTTTTATGGTGTTTTAAGTGGAAATAAAGGAGCAGGTGCGAAGTTGGAGCAATTCAGTCTTGCAGCCAGCGCGCAAGCGCTATTCTTTCAACGCCCAAGCGCTGGAACGTTTGAGCACCATTTCCAAGCATTTGAGCGTGGCGGTTACACTTCAGAAAGATGTTTTGACGTGCAGAAAGGGAGACAGATAAGGATTATTTTTTTTATAGAGACAAAAAAAAGACAATTTTGGGAGAGACATTTTACAAGGAGAACTATACAGTTTAGAGGATGAGAAAAGGGAGCAATCAAGAGATTTGAAGCTGGAACGTAGAGACTCAAGATGGCTTCCTTGTCTTCATCTTCTTCATTTGGTTTTTCCTTTTTAACTATGTCTAGCAAATTTCTTTTGTTAGAGGTAGATGGAACTGCCTAGATAACTTGTTTTGATTCTGGATAATTACTTGTTCTGGTTTGTTTAATTTCAAGAGTTTATTAACTGTTTTCATGTTTATCTACTATATGAATTTGCAAATGGGAAATTCGAGTTCATCATCGCTGTTTGTGAATAAACGATTTTCTCGTGTTACTTAGGAATAAGAACACAACCAAATTAACTTTTTTGAGTGGAAATCTTTCTTAATGCTTCTGCTATTTATCGAATACTCAAGGAATTGAATTAGTAACTTAGATAGAAAGGTTTATTCACCTAAGGAATTAGGGGATAAATTACAAAACTCAGTTTCTTGAAATTGGATAAACTGTTCAAGTTAATTTCCAGGATTGAATAATTAGGACAGGCAGGGAAACCGATCCTCTAACATTTTCTTCTTTGATTATTAAAAACCAATTTTCTGTGTTTTATTTTCTCACTTAAAAAATACCAAAAATATTGTGTTGTTCTTTGTTAAGTTGTTGTTCTTAGTTATTGGGGAAAGCCAATTTCAAACCATTTGGTTGCTCAAACGGAGTTGAGTTGGTATATTAGTAGTTAACGGTTCAATCCCTGAGGACGATATTTTTATTACTACAAAGCGATTTGGTGCACTTGCCAATTTTGCTCAACAACTACCAACGTCTTCTTGGAGGCGAGGAAACACGTCCTGTATAATATCACAAACATTACACTTTGGCAAATATTAACAGTAATAAAACAAAATGAAACAAAATAATACTTACACGAACTCTGGCAGACTTCTCGTTGACCCACACCCCACTCTTACCATGACCTCATGCAGTGGGGTCTCTCTGAAATTTCTGCTTGCGCATATATAAAAGTATCACTTCATGTTTATAATAATAAGAAAGAGATCAATAAGCTTGGAAATAAATTTATTTAGAATTTTACTTTCCAACTTGTTAAAATGACCGGGAATAGACCTGGAACCACCGATGTACCGAGGAGCAGTAGGATCCTTAGCTTGATTTTTCTTACCGGTCATGCTCTTCTTCAAGAAGTCCAATCCCCGATCCAATAATTCTGGTTGCCCTAGAGCATATGTGGGAAGAATTAATCACCTCCATCCTTGCCATTCCGAATCTTATTCATGGCATTCTTCACCAGTTTGCTTCCTCTCGATGGAAATGAAATTTAGATCAACTCAATCTCTGAGTTGGATGTATCAAACTTTAATTTAGCAACTATATAAAACATCTATGTAATACTTTAGAATAATTTGCTAGTGCTTGAAGATAAGGGATATGTCATATGATAAGAAGCAAGGAAAAGAATATATACATTTTAATCTGCATAAAAGGTCAAAGATTGCAACTAAACGTTACATCTCAGTTGTAATGCCTAGTTTTAATAAGACTAATAAAATTGAGCAAATTAAATATTTTCAATAATATATACGAAATGTCTCCTTTGAAAAATAGAGGTTTGGATGATGTCGGGATAACCCCTGATAAACAATTTATAATATCGAATATTATTCAAATCAAACTTGCTCACTGATCTTACATCAACTGTCAAGAGAGGAAATAAAAAAATTCAATCGTGATAAATTCTTAAATAATTAAGTACAATAATCCCAAATGATTTTTAATATATATGCAAAATTTCATAAATAATAAAAGATTCACAATGTCATAAGTCAGACAGGGCAAACAACACTCCCACCGACAACCCTATAGCGGAATAGAGGTACTAAATGAGACACCCCATTCTCAAGATATCACATTTACGTAACATGTTTCAAAAATCAAACTTAACGAAAATATTAATTTGATGGTTTCCTTCGGAAAACAAAATAAATTTACTAATTTCTGATGCTTGTCAAAATAGTGATAAATTTTTTTTCTTTTTCTTTAAGGTACAGATACCCAAACACCAATAACATAATATACATCACTATATATTACACATGTGCATCAAGGTTTTATAGAAGACCTTTTTCCTACAAGGTCACCATCTACTGTCACACATATATTACAACAAACCGAAAACATCCTAACTATGTCATAGTATGAGTCTAAAAGACACTACTCAAAAAGATGGCTCTCAGTAGCCACTAAGCCAGACTATCTAAAATCCCACTCTACCCATAAAAACTACATCCTACAACTGGTCATCACTACAGAAACCCATTGGAGAGTCCAGTATAAACTCCCCCGCCTCCAGGAGGTGTATCTGGAGAGGATACATCAGCCATCTCCCCAACTTCCGGGACTACTCCATTATCCAGAGGAACATAGTCCGGATCAACCATTGGATCCTCCTCCATCTCCACCTGTGCATCATCCGGAATCAAAACGGTAGGCCCAGGAGGTGACTCCGGGGCTACTTGCTGTAATGACTGAACGTACGGAGGTGATTGATGCTCTAAGTCCCCATGTTGTATCAGATATCGTAGGATCATCCAAATGGGAGGTAGTGAAACCTCGATCGTCTCCCTGAATAAGCTGATGTGGTCCGTCTGCTACAGTCCTTCGAAGTGTCCTTATCGGACCAGTATAGGTAGTACTCCAAGCCCGTGGGTTGATCACCTAGGCGTTCCCTTGATCATCATTATCAAACATCAGGGCTCGACCCCTCGAGTAGTTCAAATCCGCTGTGCCCGGATCCATCTAAACGTATATACACATAGTAGAGGAAACACCAAACAGATATGCAAGGGTGAGTTACCAATATATGAGTTTTGATAAGACAACCCCATGCACGACACACAAACAGCATGTACCATATATTCATAGCATACAAAAATTCACCAAGCAGTAGAATAAATTTATCCAAAGGGTTTCATACCCGACAGTCATCGTCATTTTATAAAAATGCATGACACTTCAATATTCAGGCTCTATTTTGATACCTAATCTCCGAAGATCCCACAACTTTGTGTTTCGTTTTGAGCTAATCAAGCTTTGCACATGGCCCATTGTAAAACGAAACAAAACAATGTCCAAGAGAACGCATAACACACTGGTAACACTTAGTACACAAAGGTTATTGTTCAAAAATGTAATTCATTGGCTCACACAGAACACAATGGTCACTGCGATCAATGGAGTTTATTGTCCATAACCTATTGCATCACTCAGCACGTCAATAGTTATCGCATAAAATTTGACACACATTCCAGTGAAGATACATTGGCTCACTCAGAATCCCAAAGATCAAATGGAAACATAGTCCATAATAGATACATTGATCCACTCAGTACTCAATGATCATAACACATGAAACGTCTGCCAACAATAAATGAGAAAAACTTTTATTCTCGTTTCGTTTTCTTTGTCATAATAATTTTTCCTTGTCGAAGCACAAAGCTCACGACCATCCTTAATTTCATATTAAGATTTTTCACTTAAACAAACATGACACGCAGTCCAAATGTTTTAAACTCAACACAGGACACACAGTCCGAGTGCTCAAATGAAAAGCCCTAAACTGATGCACCAGTCTTAGGCTCGCGGATATGGAACTCACATTTTCCACATCAAATTTAGGACACTCAGTCCACAAAACCATTACAGGACACTCAGTCCAATGACACAGATCCCTGATCTACGTGTCCACAAAACACTAGAACCCTGATGTCTCAGTTACTAGGTTCGTTTTCCTTTATAAAACATTTCGCTCAGTGAAAAACAAATACAAAACCAAATCTCCGAAAACTTATCCAAGTTTAACGGAATAATTTCACTGAATAAAAATCCTCTTACAGGAATTCTTTTATGTTAAAACGTTGTTAAAACATAAAAATCATTCATAAATTCTTTTCTTTCAAATCTCTTTATTTCTGAAAATGGTTCTCCAAAAAAGTCAACTTCCAAAAAGTCCTTACAAAATAAAATCTATATAATAAAATAAAACTTTTTCCCAAAATTTTTAATAAAATTCTTTTTATAACTTAAATGACTTTTCTGTCAGAAGTACTTGTTCTGACAACTATATTACGTTATTTTCGGAACTTAATCACTTTAAATAACATTTTACAATAAAATTGAATTTATTTTGGAAAAACTAGAGCCTGTGAAAATTTTTCACAGTTTCGCCCTTACTGTCACTTATTGACACATTATCAACAAAAATATTATTAAAATAATATTTTTCCACTTTTCCTCAAATTCTCACAAATTAATCACTTTGATTAATTATTCAAGCTTATTAAGCTTTTATCATCAAATTAATTTGAACACTGACCAATGTCAGGTTTCTCAGTCCAACACTCAATAGCCGATAATTTCATCACAGAATAGTATGACATATATCCAATTCATGACATTCATCACAATTATAATATAACAAAATAATTATAATCATGTAAGACAACATATCTCAATTACTCAAGTAAGCATACAATCAATCCAACAATTAACAGTAAACAATTTAAAATCATAAAATGTTACTACAGAAAATTGACAGACAACTGCAACAATAAGCATGTGGTTATCTTAAACTCCTCAGGCATACTCCCCTTACATGTTGGAGATTTGAACTAGAGGTTTCAAGCAATCTCCCAATTTTGATTTGGTTTCCTCCGTCGGCTTAGATCAAATCAACTCGATCGATTCCTTCATAGCGAATTGCAACCAAAATAAATCAAAATCAAACAACAACACACTTAATCAAGAGGGTTAGGGTTCGACCTCTTCTAAAATTCTAGGTTAGGAAAATTAAAAATTTTCTAACTTAGGGATTTACGATCCTTAAGCAACTTAAACATGATTAAGCACTTAATCCAAGATCATGAACTAGGAACTTTGAATTAAACTCATCTAGCTCCAAGAACTCGGGTTTCAGTTTTCACAAGATCAATAGGCTAGGGATTTTGAAATTTTCTCACCTCTTGGATTCAACAAACATATATAACTTAGAGTTGGATTTAAGTGTCATAAGACAACCTTGAATCAAAAATTCATCCAACACCCAAAGTTAGGGTTTCGGCCCTTTTGAATAAAATAGGCTAGGGTTTGTTTCTTGGTCTTCTAATTACTTACATACAAGTGCTATCATGGTATTAAGAGATTAAATCATGAATCATGACTTAAAGTTGAAACAAAATCCAAGAACACCTATTCTACATAGGTTCGGCCTAGCTTAGAAAAATAGGGAAGAAATTTCTCTTGATCACTTGTTTTTAGATGATGAATATAGAGATGATTATGAGATTATAGAAATTGGTTTCAAGTCAAAAGGATTTTTCTATAATTTGTTATGAATATTTGAAGAAAGCTTTATGAACTTGAAACAAAATGAAGAACATGATGATTAAAGGCATAAACTCATATAAGTTGTGAAGAGAAAGGCTTAGAATGACAATATTAAGAGAGGTTACCTCTTGGAATTCAAAGAAATGGATGATTATAGGTATGTTCTTCACAAATCTACCCTAAGTGTTCTTATGAGTTCTTAAGAAAAGGATGAAGAAGATGATGAAAATGGAGAGAAATTTACCTAAGTGTGGTTATGTGAAGAGGGAGCCGTGGGTTTTGGGGGCATTTTAGTCCAAAAATCCAATGGCAAGGCTTGTAAAAATCATGTGAAGCTAGGGGTAAAATAGTCTTCTCCATGAAAAAATATCTAAGTGTCATAAATGTGCCATTATGGCCATTATGACTCGGATAAGATCGTCATAAATGCTCGTCACATCAGTCACATCAGTCATCTTAGCTCCATTGCTGACTCCCTGATTCATATGACTCAGGTTTTCCTAGAGATATCTTCACGTTTTCACCCGCAGCAAATATAATATTATATTTTTACGCTAAAATTTTCAAAACTTCCAGTATCGTAGTAAATACGATAAAAACATTATTCATCTCGTTCACGAATTAAAATTAGGTTTTCTGAGCAGTAAACTTTTACTGTCAGTGAAAACGCAGACCGGGTTCCATCTGAATTTTCAACCCAAATTTTCATCGTAACCCTACGACATAAAGCATGATATGAAAATGACAACGGTTTACCCAAAATCATTTTGAGTCTCAGAAAAAAAATATAACTTTTATATATTTATTACCGATATTTGAAAGCAGCGAAAAATCGGGGTGTTACATTACTACCCCACTAAAATAAATTTCACCCTCGAAATTATGCACCTGTAAAAAGTTCAGGATACTGTAATCTCATTTTGTCCTCAGCTTCCCACGTTGCTTCTCCCATCATTTCATCCTAATAACCTTGACTAAGGAAATTTACTTACCCGTGAGTTGCTAAATCAACTTATCCTCGATTCGTACAAGCTAAGTCTCATAAGACAAGTTTTCTTTTAATTTTACTTCATCGGGTTCGATTACGCGTGATGGACCAGGAATATACTTCCTTAGTTGTTTGACATGGAATACATCATGAATGTTTGAAAGAAAGGGTGGCAAAGAAATTTGATAGGCTACTGGACCAATATGACGAAGAATTTGGTAAGGTCCAATGAATTTAGGAGTGAGTTTTCTGGACTTCATAACCTTACCTACCCCAGTCGTGGGTGTGACTCTCATAAATACATGTTCATTTTCTTCAAATTCGACAGGTCGTCTTCTTCGATCCGAATAACGCTTCTGCCTACTTTGTGTTGTTTTCATCTTTTCACGGATTTGCTTAACCTTTTATGTGGTCTGCTGCATGATTTCAGGACCTAAAATCATGCTTTCTCCATCATGATACCAACACACAGGTGTTTGACACTTTCTTCAGTACAAAGCCTCATAGGGAGCCATCCCTATACTTGAATGAAAACTATTGTTATACGTAAATTCGATCAGTGGTAATAAGTAATCTCAACTTCCACGATGGTCTAAGACACATGCTCTCAACAAATCTTCTAACGATTGAATCGTTCTTTCTGTTTGCCCATCGGTCTGAGGATGATATGCTGAACTTAACCTTAACTTGGTTCCTAGAGCTTCATGTAAGCTTCCCCAGAAAAGTGAAGTAAACTTCAGATCTTGATCTGACACAATACTCGATGGTGCTCCATGTAATCTGATCACTTCATTGATATAAACATCAGTCAATTTCTCTACTGTAAAATTGATCTTAACAGGTAAGAAATGTGCCGATTTCGTTAGCCTGTCGACAATCACCCAAATTGAATCAAAACCTCTGGAAGTTTGCAATAAACTTACAACAAAATCCATTGATATGCTATCCCACTTCCATTATGGTATATCTAGTGATGTAAGCATTGTAACACCCCCTTAGGCATTACATGACTAACTTAATTTCATAATAACATATTAAAATAAAATAATAATTGCCGGTTTGCTTTCAGAAAATAATTTATATAAGTACTTAAATAAAGATCGATATTTTTTTTATAAGAAATTCGACAGAGTCTCCTTTGTAATTCCAACATCCCAAACAAAATACCTGCTATTATATTTACATTTTCATAAAAAAAGAAAGGCTCTCCGAGTCATACACATTCTTAAACATAACATAAATCCAACAAAAGGCTCTCAGAGCCATAAAGCAAAATAAAAATGAAACTTATCCAAAACTAAACTTGACTCGATAGACTAAGCTGGTCGAAACTAAAAGATATTCCTGGGGAAGACCCCATGGTTCTCACCATTATAACTAACATCAAACATCGTCAAGGATTGGGACTAATATCCCCGAGTGAAGCTGGGAACTTCTCTGCAACATCTGTACACTCAAACCCAAAATACCACAAAAGAAACCAAACATAAATAATGCAAAGGTGAGATACAGACATATGAGTTTTATCATAGCTGTCACATACACGACTCTCACACAATGACATACAATATATCATAACCATAAACACATGGATCCATTCCCAAAAATCAAATGCATTTTGTAAAACATTTAATGTCACTTCAATATTCACTATCTAGTTCACTATCTTCGGAGATCCTAACTTCCCTTCGTCGAGCATGATAGGATCGCGATAATGCCCATAACACAATTGTCTCACACGTTTTGGGTCAGCCTCTCAATTAAGTTCTGATCCCGAATTGTTCTGGGGTATCGTATCTCACCTAAATAATACATAATAGTTCCTGATTGAGTACATTTCAAGCAGGGTAGCCGATTTCCACGACAAGAGGTTGCTAAGCCCCAAGCATTTCGTGGAGTTCGAACCCGAATGTCTCTGAAGACCCAAAAACTAAAGGAGCCGTCTTTGGTCCGTAATTATTCAATTTGTCAGTTCACCCTTTGTGAAACTGTAGCTCGAATACACAATGGCACGTCTACCACAACGGCATAAAAGCCAGACTATGCATGTAAAACAAGGTGTTCTCACTTTTCATTTTCTTTTTCAAATCGTTCTTTCCTCGTCAAGGCTTACGCTCTCGACTAATTTTAATCAAGTATTAAATTAAACTTTAATATACTCACACAAGATTTTATCAAAAAAATCCATGATTCACAATCTTCTTCACAATCAAACACTAGTCTGACGTCTCGGAATTCTAGGTTCTATCTTTCCTCGAAACTAGAATAGGAACTCTAGCCCATCAATCCGGAACACTAGCTCCTTTCTACTTTCTCAAAACTCAAAACAAGAACTCTTGCCTATCAATCAGGAGCACTAGGTCATTTCTTTTTCACTCTCTTTCCAGAGGTTTTTGTTTAGTGAAAAACTAAAAATCGAAATAAAATCCAATTGTTTCTCACTCTCAAAACTCAAATAGGAACTCTAGCTCGTCAATCCGGAACACTACATCCTTTCCACTTTCACTTATTTCCACATAATTTTCTTTTTCACTCAGTGAAAACTAAATTGAAAAACACAATATCAAAGTCTTCTCAACTTTGTGCCACAAATACGTTTTCATTCTTAGAAATACATTTTTCACCAAAACCTTTTCTTTTATAAATCCATTTTCCGTAAACTTAGAAACTTCAAAAATCTTTTTCTCACTTTAAAACCCACTACAAAACTCTTACAAATCGATTTATAAAAGAGGCATTTTCTCAGAATTTTTCCATTTTTGAAACCACTTTTTGTAAAGCCTAAAAGAAAATAGTTGTTTTCAAAAGACTTTTCTTTTCACAAATTCTTTAAACCTTTTCACGAATTTTGATATTTCCCATTTTCTTCCTTTCCTAACTTTGTTCTATCTTCACACTTTCATCATTTAGGATTTTCTTCTCATTTTCCAAAGAAAACAAAACACCACTTTTTCGATATTTCTGAGTTAAGGTATTTTAATGTCTTAATCTTGATTAACAAGCAATGACCAGTGTCATGCCATCACCGAACCACAGTCAAGAAAAACAGTAGTATAATCAACAAACAATAACATTAAAACTCCAATCAAACTCTAAACAATTCAAGCAAGACATCATTACAAAGATTTAAAAATTAACATACATTCAAACACAACAATAAGTATGTAACTACTAAAACTCTTCAGGGAAACTCCTTTTACCTTTGCAGACCAAAAAAGATCCTCTCCTTGATGCTCCAACAATTTGTTTCCCTCTCAATGATTTCCTAGACCCTTTGACGTTTCCTATCACACGCAGACACATCGCGACAGCTCCAAAAACCACATGTTGCTCTCCCAAGTAAGAAATAACACAACCATCAACATAGGGAGATCATCCAAACGCATTCAACAACCAAAACAATTTATCAATCTATAGTTCAACATCAACATAAAATCAAAAGGAACTATATAATTAATTTAACCAAATCGAATTGATTTTTGAATAAGATCAAATTGGTTAAAAAGGGTCCGTCATTAAAATTGGGGAACTTTTGATTTAATTTGAAAGTCATGAAATTAACTTTAGAAATCATTAATTACAAGTCCTAATTGTACTAAAACAGAACCAATTTCATTTTTTAAGTAAGATGAAAAGTTGGGTTTTTTGAGTGAAATTGGGGAAAATGATATTTTCTCAGAGGAATATGAAATTGGCCTTGGAATTCATCAATAGACAGTCCCAATTGCACAAAAACAAGCTTTAATTTCAAATCATAGAATGAAATCAAAGAGCTAGGGTTAGGGTTTTCAAAATAAAATTGAGGATTTTCAACTAGGAGGTTTTGGCGGAGTACTCACCCAAGATAACAAGGACGGAGGACATGGTGGCTGTTGAAATGGCCGGCGCGGCGGCGACACGGCGGAGCACCACAAAATAGATCCTGAAACAACCATGATCCAAGAATATGAAGACAAGCTTTTGAGGAAGATGTTTAAGCTGACAAGGGAAGGTTGTAAACCACCATAAAAGGTGGCTGATTGGACTAACCGCGGTGGGGAGAGGAGGAGCGACGAGCTGGGGCGGCTAGATGCGGTGCTGGTGTCTCCCCCACGTCGAACGGCGGTCGGACAATAACCTCAGGGGCGGCGGCGCTCCCAGGGGCGGCGGCGCTCCCAGGGGCGGCGGCGCTCCCAGGGGCGGTGGAGGGTGGTTGATGAAGGTGGAGGAAGATGAATTGAAAAGGGAGAGAAAAAGAAAGAAGAAGAAGAAAAGAAAAAAGAAAGAAAGAAGAGAGTGAGGGGGGAGAAACGTCGAGTGAGAGAGGGAGAAATAAGGAAGAATTTTATTTCTTTGAGCTAGTAATAGGTAAAATAAATGGTTGAGATTGAGTCTAGAAAAAAAGAAATAATATTACTCATTAGATCTAAAAATAATGAGTGATAAACATATACTTTCAAAATTTAAATTAGAGTAAAGATTGATAGTTAAATTGATCTACTAAGAAAATCATCGGTCCAAAATAAATCTCCGATTAATTCCAAACCAGCTTATTTTTAACTCTAAAATTACGTAGAGTAAAATATGAAAATAATTTCTTTCTATTATATCATTTAAAATATTTTTCTAAATAAATACTAGTAGTGACAAAAACATAACATTATTGTCTATTAAAAGTACTTCTACTAGAATAAGTCAGTGCTGACGCACTTAATAAAATAATTTTAAAAGAGTAAATAAAATTACTCAAGATCAAGCATCATAAAAAAAACAAAAATAAATGTCCAAATAATTATTATTCCAATAAAAATAATATAAACAGATATATTTTACCGATATTGAAAAACTATAAAAACCAGGGTGTTACATTCCTACCCCACTAAAAAAAATTTCGTCCTTGAAATTTCGTGACTCGAAACTAGACAGGATCTTGCAATTACCTCTTAATCCCAAGATCCTATTTTATACTTCCCATATTCACTTTCCCTTAGATGACTTTCATAACTTAATAACGAAATTCATACTTATTCTTCGTTCTATTTATCCTCACATCAAATTGATTATCCTCAATTCATACTCCCTCTATCCTTAACAATTTTATCTCAATCTTCCACAAATAAAGATATAATTAAAACTTAATCTCTTCTTCATTCAACACTAATCCATTAGAAAAAAACTTCCTCTACATTCTTAACTCTCACTTTTGTCACCAAGATTTAAACTTAGATTTCCACTTTTTCACAGCACACATATCAGTTCCTATCCTAGATTCTATGTTGCATTCCCAATTGCTTCATTCCTCTTATTACTAACTCCTTAACAAAATCAATTGTTACGTCATTTCTCATTCATCCTCGAAATTATCTACCACCACATATATCCACAATCCATGACATTTTATCTTAGCTCCTCCCACATTAAGAGCAAAACAAAACTCAATCACTTCTACCCTCAATTACTGGTCTACTAGAAAAACTGCTTTCCACCCATCTAACTATCATAGTTATCACTAAGATCAAACTAACTTGACCAAAATATGCATCACCTCCTACTCAAGGCATTCAATCCTTTTGGGTGTAGCCTACTCTTCTAGGTTATATCAAATTCACACATTTCAATCTTAAAGAGCATGATTACCCTCCTTCATGTAACTACAACCAAACAAAAGAATCACCTCAATTTGAAGTATCCAAAATCATAAATCTTGAACTTTTCTAACAACTTAGTTTTATTCCATAACTCCTATTTATTGCTCCTGTTCAGCATTAGAGAAAACTACTATAGACACTTTCCCGTAAATCTCCAGACTCATACAACTAATCTCAACTACAAACCTTAATCATTACCCTACATTCCTTTAACGGTATTCTACTTCGATCAACATTTGATTTATAATAGTTGCCTCACTCATTGGTATTGATCTTTAAAGATTCACATCTTACTAGTCATAACTATACCTCAACAAAACTTTCGTCACTTCATGTCCATCCGGCTAAAGGGATGATCGTACTCAGATACTACACTTACTCCCAAACTAACCTCCTAAAGATCATATCATTTTCTCGCTCACCTACTCGAGTTGAAAATGATCCATTGAGCTTAGTCTCAACTTGGTCCTCAACACTTAGAGCAGACCTTACCGACAAACATTGGTAAACTTCGGGTCTTCATTTGAAACGATACTTGATAATACTTCATGAAATTTGATCAGTTTCTCTGATACATACTTCGGTTTAGCTTCTCCACTTCATGGTGGATCTTAACAGCTAAGAAGGGTGTTGGCTTCATCAACCTGTCCACGATCACTCGAACTAATTAAAACTCTTGAAGATACTCAATAAAGCCACGACAACCTTCATTGTGATACTAACACCTTTAGCAAAGGAGGTCTCTAACGTCAAACTATCTTTCTTTCACTGTACTCGACTAACTCTGACTTGCTGATATGAATTAGATACCCATCCTCATAACTCTTGAGGTAGGTCACATGTCAATATCGTTTGGAAAATACATAGGGTGAAGTTGATCAAGGATGACAAGTCATTTCGAACTACAATAAGACATGGTCTTGGAGATCACAAAGAAATTTTCAAGAAAAGAAATTTCTTGATTTCACATTCACAAAAGCATAAAGAAGAATTCCATCAATTTGAAAGATACCGGAACATCCAGCATGGAAAAAGATTCTTCAATAGGTTCGTGAGTGTAAAAATGCATAGCTAATGCATATTTACAAACATGACTCTAATTAAAGTTTCTTCTTTCACAATAACTTCCAGCGGACTTAGGAAATCAAAGGATTAATAGTTCCTAATCCCAAGAAGGTTCACTCTTGGTACAAAGAAGCATAATTAATTTATGAGTTCTGACAGATTTCAAATCAAAATCAGAAAAATCTGTATAACACTTACAAACTTCACTGCTGTGATTGTGTAATACAACCATATGGCTCGGAAAACAAATGTCGGCTTAAAAATTCGTAATAGTCGAATAGTACAGTGAAGAGTTTCTTAGTCCTAAGACACTCCTCTATGGTCGAAAATTCAATTCGATTCGCCTTAGTTCCAACAAGCACACAGGTCTTTCCAGACACTCGTAGGCTGATCACCATGAATCGAGTACGATCACAGACAACTTAGTCAATCTATCAGACATACAAAGAACTGATCTCTCCTTATAAGCTGAGTTGATGATGGAAAATCTTAGATAGGTCATCACTCCAATCCGGTGATAACTCGTCCTCAAGTCAATCTTTGAGTAGAAAACGACTCCTTGTGAGTGATCTATCCAATCAACTACGCACGACATAGAATACTCATTAATAATCGCCACTTTGTTAAGTTGTCAGAAACCCACACAGACTTTCAAACCTTTACACAACACTGGTGCTTCCTACGGAAAACACCCAATCTAACCAACTGCTTAAACCACAGATCTTACAGTTGAATCGAGTCGCCTAACTCGATTACTTTTGTAGGCGACATCCTACACAAAGTGATAGAGATCAACCCGAATCTAGGAACTAGATCGATCAAAAACTCAATATCCTTCTATATACTAAACATGAGTTCTCACAAGTTCTCAACTCGACTAGAGACTCATTTAAACACACATATTTATGTGTCAACATACATTGTTTCGACCAGGAAAATACTCAAGTAAGGTCCAACCAGAGATCACACAACAAAAACCTAACAGACCTATTTCCCAAGGTTCCCGAAAGACTCGACCAGCTCTGATACCACTAATGTAACACCCCCCTTGGGCATTACATGACTAACTTAATTTCGTAATAACATATTAAAATAAAATAATAATTGCTGGTTTGATTTCGGAAAATAATTTATATAAGTACTTAAATACAGATCGATACTTTTTTATATAAATTTTGACAAAGTTTCCTCTGTAATTCCAACATCCCAAACAAAATACCTGCTAATATATTTACATTTTCATAAAAAGAAAGGCTCTCCGAGCCAAAAACATTCTTAAACGTAACAGAAATCCAATAAAAGGCTCTCAGAACCATAAAGCAAGATAAAAATGAAACTTCACCAAAACTAAACTTGACTCGATAGACTAAGCTGGTCGAAACTAAAACATATTCCTGGGGAAGACCCCATGGTTCTCACCATTATAACTAACATCAGACATCTTCAAGGATTGAGACTAACATCCCCGAGTGAAGCTGGGAACTTCTCTGCAACATCTGTACACTCAAACCCAAAATACCACAAAAGAAACCAAACAAAAATAATACAAAGGTGAGATACTGACATATGAGTTTTATCATAGCAGTCACATACACGACTCTCACACAATGACATACAATATATCATAACCATAAACACATGGATCCATTCCCGACAATCAAATGCATTTTATAAAACAATTCATGTCACTTCAATATTTACTATCTAGTTTACTATCTCCCGAGATCCTAACTTCTTTCCTCGTCAAAGCTTACGCTCTCGACTAATTTTAATCAAGTATTAAATTAAACTTTAATACTCACACAAGATTTTATCAAAAAAATCCATGATTCACAATCTTCTTCACAATCAAACACTAGTCTGATGTCTCGGAATTCTAGGTTCTATCTTTCCTCGAAACTAGAATAGGAACTCTAGCCCATCAATCCGGAACACTAGCTCGTTTCTACTTTCTCAAAACTCAAAACAAGAACTCTTGCCTGTCAATCAGGAGCACTAGGTCATTTCTTTTTCACTCTCTTTCCAGAGGTTTTTGTTCAGTGAAAAACTAAAAATCGAAATAAAATCCAATTGTTTCTCACTCTCAAAACTCAAATCGGAACTCTAGCTCGTCAATCCGGAACACTACATCCTTTCCACTTTCACTTATTTCCACATGATTTTCTTTTTCGCTCAGTGAAAACTAAATTGAAAAACACAATATCAAAGTCTTCTCAACTTTGTGCCACAAATATGTTTTCATTCTTAGAAATACATTTTTCACCAAAACCTTTTCTTTTATAAATCCATTTTCCGTAAACTTAGAAACTTCAAAAATCTTTTTCTCACTTTAAAACCCACTACAAAACTCTTACAAATCAATTTATAAAAGAGGCATTTTCTCAGAATTTTTCCATTTTTGAAACCACTTTTTGTAAAGCCTAAAAGAAAATCGTTGTTTTCAAAAGACTTTTCTTTTCACAAATTCTTTAAACCTTTTCACGAATTTTGATATTTCCCATTTTCTTCCTTTCCTAACTTTGTTCTATCTTCACACTTTCATCATTTAGCATTTTCTTCTCATTTTCCAAAGAAAACAAAACACCACTTTTTCGATATTTCTGAGTTAAGGTATTTTAATGTCTTAATCTTGATTAACAAGCAATGACCAGTGTCATGCCATCACCGAACCATAGTTAAGAAAAACAGTAATATAATCAACAAACAATAACATTAAAACTCCAATCAAACTCTAAACAATTCAAGCAAGACATCATTACAAAGATTTAAAAATTAACATATATTCAAACACAACAATAAGTATGTAACTACTAAAACTCTTCAGGGAAACTCCCTTTACCTTTGCAGACCATAAAAGATCGTCTCCTTGATGCTCCAACAATTTGTTTCCCTCAATGATTTCCTAGACCCTTTGATGTTTCCTATCACACGCAGGCACATCGTGACAGCTTCAAAAACCACATGTTGCTCTCCCAAGTAAGAAATAACACAACCATCAACATAGGGAGAGTGTCCAAACGCATTCAACAACCAAAACAATTTATCAATCCCTAGTTCAATATCAAAATAAAATCAAAAGAAACTATATAATTAATTTAACCAAATCGAATTGATTGTTGAATAATAACAAATTGGTTAAAAAGGGTCCATCATTAAAATTGGGGAACTTTTGATTTAATTTGAAAATCATGATATTAACTTTAGAAATCATTAATTACAAGTCCTAATTGTACTAAAACAGAACCAATTTCCTGATTTAAGTAAGATGAAAAGTTGGATTTTTTGAGTGAAATTGGGGAAAATGATATTTGGTCATAGGAATATGAAATTGGCCTTGGAATTCATCAATAGACAGTCCCAATTGCATAAAAACAAGCTTTAATTTCAAATCACCGTATGAAATCAAAGAGCTAGGGTTAGGGTTGTCAAAATAAAATTGGGGATTTTCAAGTAGGAGGTTATGGTGGAGTACTCACCCAAGATAACAAGGAAGGAAGACATGGTGGCTGTTGAAATGGCCGACGCGGCGGCGACACAGCGGAGAATAGCAAAACAGATCCTGAAACAACCATGATCCAAGAATATGAAGATAAGCTTTTGAGGAAGAAGATGTTTAAGCTGACAAGGGAAGTTGGGGCGGCTAGACGCTATGCTGGCGTCTCCCCCACGTCGAACGGCGGTCGGACGGTGACCTCAGGGGCTGCGGCACGCCCAGGGGTGGTGGAGGGTGGTTGATGAAGGTGGAGGAAGATGAAGTGAAAAAGGAGAGAAAAAGAGGGAAGAAGAAGAAAAGAAAAAAGAGAGTTAGGGGGAGAAACGTCGAGTGAGAGATGGAGAAATAAGGAGGAATTTCATTTCTTTGAGTTAGTAATAGGTAAAATAAGTGGTTGAGATTGAGTCCAGAAAAAAAGAAATAATATTACTCATTAGATCTAAAAATAATGAGTGATAAACATATGCTTTCAAATTTTAAATTAGAGTAAAGATTGGTAGTTAAATTGATCTACTAAGAAATCATCGATCCAAAATAAATCTCCGATTAATTCCAAACCAGCTTATTTTTAACTCTAAAATTACATAGAGTAAAATATGAAAATAATTTCTTTCAATCATATCATTTAAAATATTTTTCTAAATATATACTAGTGGTGCCAATAACATAACATTATTGTCTACTAAAAGTACTTCTACTGGAATAAGGCAGTGCTGACACACTTAATAAAATAATTTTTAAAGAGTAAATAAAATTACTCAAGATCAAGCATCATAAAATAAACAAAAATAAATGCCCAAATAATTATTATTCCAATAAAAATAATATAAAAAGATATATTTTACCGATATTGAAAAACTATAAAAACCGAGGTGTTACAAGCATACCCCCGGGTCTTTGATGTTCCACCTTCGCTTTTTGACATGTCAGACACGATGCAACGTACTCTGCTACTTATTTTTTCATGCCTGACCACCAAAATCTTTGTTTCAAATCTTGATACATCTTCTTTGATCCAGGATGAATACTTAACTTACTATTATGTGATTCGTCTAAAATCATCTTTTTCATCTCAGGATTATCGGGCACACACACTTGTCCATTGCACCTTAAGATTTGATCTGGTCCCAAACTAAACTCTGCAACTCTCCCTTGTCTCATTAAGTCCCTCTTTTCTTGGAGATAGGCATCCGCAACTTGTTGTTCTCGGATTCCTTCCATTAATCCACTTGAATTTTTTATCATTCCCACACTGATCTTTTCCTTATTTAATTCCATAATCATATTGAGATCACATAATTTCTCTACCAATTCTAGTTCCTTCACCATCATAGCTAAGACATGAATGGCTTTCCGACTAAGTGCATCATCTACAACATTAGCTTTTCCAGGATGATACTGTAACTTAAAATCATAATCTTTTAGAAATTCCATCCAACGTCTCTGCCTCATGTTGAGTTCCTTCTGATCAAACAGGTACTTTAAACTTTTGTGGTCACTAAAGACATCAAACTTTGCCTCGTACATGTAATGTCTCCATATCTTTAGTGCAAACACCACCGCAGCTAACTCTAGATCATGTGTCGGATAATTTCTTTCATGAGTCTTTAACTAACATGATGCGTAAGCTGCAACTTTCCGATATTGCATTAACAAACATCCTAAACCTGGATAAGAAGCATCACAATATACTTCACAAGGTTCATTTGGTTCTGGTAGTATTAACACTGGTGAGGTTGTCAACTGTTCCTTAATCCTTTGAAAACTCTCCTCGCATTTGTCTGTCCATACAAAAGGTTGATCTTTCCTCGTAAGGAAAGTTAACGGCGCAACTATCTTAGAAAATCCTTCAATAAATCTTCTATAGTAACCGGCTAGACCATCAAAACTTCTGATCTCCGTTACTGTCTTTGGTCTTTCCCAAGAAAGTACCGCTTCTACTTTTGCAGGATCGACATCAATTCCTTCTTCAGTAATCACATTCCCCAAAAGCGTTACTTCCTCAAGCCAAAATTCGCATTTAGACAGTTTTGCATACAAAACTTTCTCACACAGAATTGTAAAACTTGCCTTAAGTGTTCTTCATGTTCCTCATTACTCTTAGAGTAAATAAGAATATCATCAATAAACACAACAACGAACTTATCAAGAAACAAACAAAAAATCTGGTTCATGTATTCCATGAAGATAGCAGGCGCATTCGTCACTCCAAATGGAATTACGAGATATTCATGATGTCCATAACGAGTTCGGAATGCGGTCTTTGGTATATCTTCAGTTTTTACCCTAAAATGATTATAACATGCCCTCAAGTCAATCTTTAAGAACACTGTAACACCCTGTTTTTCGTCTGCTTAATTATTAGTAAATGCATGCTTTAATGTATTTAATTGTGATAAAATCCAGAGGATGATTTTATTTTAAATAAAATCATTTTCTTGTGTTATTTTACTGTATGAAGTCACAATAAAATTTTCGGTATAAAATTCAGACGAAAGCCGGTCTGGGTTTTCAAAGCCGCGACGAGTTTCATCGAGCTACGAGACCTAATATTGACTCGTGAACGAGACGATTAGTGTTTTTTTTATGTTTTGTGTGGGTTTGGAGTGTTTTGAGAAATCTTGTTCGGGGCCGAATTTCCGAGTATTACCCGGGCGAATCGTCGGGAAATACGATCGGGAAATTCATCTGATGCATGTTGGAGCAGGGCAAAAATGGAGTAGATTGACTGATGTGAAGGCTATGACAAAGGCATGTCCATGGCCATACCTTCCTTACACCAATCAAGTCAAATCACCATACTTTCTTACACACACCTTACCTACACCATACCTCCTTTCTTCTCAGCCAAGTCAAGCTCTTCTCTCCCCTCCAATCTGCCCCAAAACTGATGCCCTCCTCCTCTCTTTTCCTTCTTCTATTTAAGTTTCAAACTGTAACCATTTCACACTTTTGCTTCCTTTCACAAAAACACTTTTTTTACAACTATTCATCTTCTTCTTCACACAACTAAAGGTACCATTTTTACTAAGTTTTTCAAGTTGTGTTCTTCATCAAAGTTATTCATATTGGTAAGGGTAATGTCCCTATACCATTTGTTTTTCAAGTTTTGGCTTTATTTTCATAGTTGATGTTTTGAGTTCATAATATGCTTTTAAACTTCAAAAAAATTCTCAAAAATTGTAGAAAACTCCGATTGAGGTGAAACCAATTTCTATATTCTTATTTTTACTTCCTCTACAACATACTAAAATCTTGTGGAAAACAAAAATCTCGAACACCATTTTCTGTACTGGACAGAATCTATGTCTTTTGTGCCATATGAGTTTTGTTTCATCTTTGCTTGGTTAAGCTTGTGTTTGAGTGTTATTCCAACATGATCATGACCAAGAGCTCCTATGTACATAAGGATGCTAGGTTTAAGTGATTGGAAAAGATTAGAAACTTTTATGTATTTTCATGAAAAAGTGAAAACTCTAAGTGTTTTGTTATATGTACTTTGAGGTTTTTCCAAAGTGATCATGGATTTGGGCTCCTTGATGTATAAGGATGCTAGATCCAAGAGATTGGAAAGTTTGAAAACCTCTAACCCTCATTTTTACTCAAGGCCGAATGGTAGTGTTTGTGGCCTAGGGTATTTGATTTTTTCATTTTTCCAAAATGATCAAGGTTTTAGGCTCCTTACTAGGTATGGATGCTAACCTAAAGAGATTGGAAAAATTAGAACATCCTAACCTATTTTAGAGGATGAAAACCAAAACCCTAAGTTGATGACTTAGTGGGATTCTTGATTCAAACTTGTTAAACTTTTGGTGTTTAAGAACTCCTAGCACTTAAGGATCATAAATCCATAAGTTGCATGATTTTTGGAAACCTTAATCCAAAACCATTGTTGAAAACCGAACCTATGCCTTGTGGCTAGTGTTCTTTGATTAAAAATCTAACCTATGGTTTCATGTGTGTAACCTTAGATTCGTTACGCGCGGACGTTCGTGATCCTTAGTTTTCGTAGTCGGAACCCTTATCGTCTTTTGAGGTAAGAGGGGATTTCCGAAAGATATTCAATAACTGTATGCATGTGTGTATTTGATTAATTGTTTACTTGACTGTTATTGAGTTACTGGATTATCTGAAATGTTATGCTATTATATGAAGTTGAATTGTATCGTTATATATGTTGAGATGTATAACTGTGATGAACTGTGATATTGGCATTGAACTGTGAATATATATATGTGTACATATTGCTGTTGTTGTTTGAAGTTTGCTAAGCCGGACGTGTGTCTGTGCTCAATCATTAATAAGGATTAAAAACCTTAATAAGCTTTGAAGATGAAAGGATGGGTGTTCTTTTCCAAAAAGCTTGAATGTTTAAAAGTACTTGTTTTATGTGACAATATAGTTTTAGTGATTTCTAGAATGCAAGAGAAAAACCCTTTTCGAACTATGTGTTTTAAGTGAAAACTTTCGAAAATATTTTACAATATCCTATTGGGGATTTTCAAAGTTAAAAGTGTTTCAAAAACGTTTTATAAAGGATTTTCAAAAGAAAAGGTTTTCTCCCAAATGATTTAGAAACTTTCCGATAGCCAGCATAGGTTATCGAGGCTTTCGATTTCGAAAACTGTTTTCGTCAAATGAAAGATAAGTACTAAAAGAATAGGAATCTAGACGTGAGACGTCGCCTATAGTTTTCCATGCTTAGCACGTGATCTTGGATCAGTGTTAATTCAGGACCGTAAAGTCCTATTCGTAATGTTATGGACTTCAAGTCCAATTCGCGGAATCGAGGACAGTTCGTTCTGATTTCCGTTGTTGTGGGCTATTGTCCTTAGCATGATAAGTAAAACATGACTAAAAGTATATTGATTTCCATTACCACAAACCTTGACTGCGGCCACGGTCTAGGTGTTGGGATTGAGCATTCGGACTGTGTGTCCTATGTTTCTACGTTTTCAAGTGATGGGGAAATAATGTTAAGTCATTAGCTTTGAGCCTTGACAGTGAAATATTTACACAAAGAAAAAACTTAAAAGGAAAGTTTTTATTCATATGCATTTCCCCTGGCAGACGTGCCTTTGCTTATTGAGGATACCCATGGGGTATCTAAGAGTCAGTCACATTGCTAGCTGTTTCGTTAAGGGCATGTGGCGTTGTCTGACCAAGAGGCCTGGTGCATCAGGATGCGGTGGCAACAGCCCGGTGGGCAGAGCTTGACCAACTCTATCTTCTCCAGTGATAACATGGTGTTGTGATCTCATGAGATTAGGATAGAGCCTGATATTGAAGTGTCATGCACATTTTCGAAAACTGATTGTACGGGCTTGAGGACCCCTTGATATAACACTGTTATATTATGATGATTATGCATGCTTTAACTGTTGTTCTGATTTTGTGTTGCATGTATCATGTATATGGTTGTTGTGGGATATATCTTATGACGGTATCTCACTCTTGCATGTCTGTATGTTCTTTTATTTTCCTCGTACCGGGTATGCGTATGCTTTAGATGGACCCTCTTGTCCCTCTTGTACCTGAGGTCACACGGACAGAGACTTTTAACGAGGCCGGCAGGATTGAGAATTGGAGGATGGACACGAATGCGACTACGGCGACGTACCGAGGGCCAATCACTACTACTGAAGTTAATATACATGGAGAGCCTGTTAGGAGGATCCACTCGGTGGAATCCAGGAACGTGATTCTTCCACCGTCATGGTTGTACCTGAACACGCTACAGGAAGCCGGTCTACTTCACTCTCACGTTGAGCCTGCCGAGCCAAAAGAGGAGGAACCGATGGAGGAAGATCCTGAAGAAGATCCCGAAGAGGATCCTGAGGAGGAGCCTCATGAGCTGGTAGACGACTGGTGGGATGAGGAGCTCGAGGCGGGTTATCACCCTTTGGATATTGAGGAGGAGGATGTCCCGTTGGATGACGGAGGAGAGGTTATTGACCCGGAGCCAGAGACCTCTTCTTGTGGGAGCGTTTGTGGCCACTCCGAGTGTCGTAGGCGTTGGTAGTGGTTGGAGGCTTTGTTTTGAGTGGTCCGTTAGTCTTGGCTTTTGAGCTTTTCTTTTGAGTTTAGATTCCCAGATTCCCATTCCCAGTTGGTGTTTTATTTACCTTATCTTCTCAGTTATGTTTCAGTTATGTTTTCGTTTCTGTTGGCCATATTGATTAAGGCCGTGGTGTAATGTTAAAACCTAAGACCTTTCGAGGCAACATTATATGTATGTATCTGTTGTCGTTTTCAAGTTGTGAGTTTCCTTACCTTTTACTTTTTTTCTTTAAAGAAAAAAAAAATTAAGTACCTTTTTGGTAACCTTGTGTATGTTGAATAATCTTTTTCCGAAAGCGACCAGCATTTAAACGAGCATTTTTCCGCAAAAAGGGTAACCATGTGATGACCAAGTTAGGGTGTCACATTAGTGGTATCAGAGCTAGTCGAGTCTTTCGGGAATGTCCGGGTTAGGTCTGTTGTGTTGCTGTTGTGTTTTCTCTGATTGTGTGTTGTTTGAATTACTTCTTTTGAGGTAATGTGTGGTGACCGGCGGGTTCTCTCTTTCGGATTGTCATCTGACTGCTTGTGTGATCCAGGTCAGTATGAATCAGAGAGGTGCTCGTGGACGTGGACGAGGCAATGGAGGAATGGACTTCGCTGCTCAAGCACTGGCTGATGTGGCTGCTGCTATAGCTCATCAAACGGCCAATGCTGTTGCACAAAATCAGCAAGAACAGCTGCGAGCGGAACAAGCTACAGAGGGAAGGCATCTTGATGCGTTTAGACGTCAGAATCCATCTCAGTTCGATGGAGACGTGGATCCGATTAAGGCAGATCTCTGGATTCAAGAGTTAGAAAAGATTTTCGAGTTGGTACACACTCCTGAAGAATCCAAGGTACCGTATTCGACGTTTCAGCTCGTGGGAGACGCCGAGTATTGGTGGAAGGGTACTAAGCAACTGCTAGAGGCTGAACATCAAGTGATCACCTGGGGAGTATTTCGCGGCAAGTTTCTGGACAAGTACTTTCCCCAGAGTGCCCGAAAGGAGAAAGAACAAGAGTTCTTGAGGCTAAGTCAGAGAGATCTGACGGTGGGGGAGTATGCGGCAAAGTTCGAATTACTTGCCAAATACTTCCGCTTCTTTCAGAACAACCCCAGTGAAGAGTGGAAGTGCGAACAGTTCGAAGTCGGTTTATGCTTTGAAATCAAGGAATCAGTGCTGCCCTTGGAAATTTGGAGTTTCCAAGCATTAGTGGAGAAGTGCCGGAAGATTGAGTTGATGCGCAAAGGAAGGGATAGCAGAGAAAGCGCAAGTGGACCAGTTCGTCATAAGGGTCAGAATCAAGGACATAATTTCAAATGGAAGCAGAACCAGAGGAAGCCATACCATCAAGCACCTAGCTACAATAACAATCATAAGCAACAAGCTCGTTCCAGTGTGTCAGGAACTGGAAGTGGAGGCCAGAGAAACAACGATTAAGGCCAAGGAAGGAGATGTTTCCGATGTGGGGATCCGAATCACTTCGCGAATGATTGCCCAAAGAAGGACTACAAGTGCAACAACTGTGACCGTATTGGGCATTTGGCAAAGGAGTGCCAAGCACCGAAGAGGGAGCAGTCATTCAACCTCACTAGAGCAAGCAAGCCAACCGCCAAGGGAAGAGTTTACACGATGAGTGGTGCGGAGGCATCGAACTCCGGTGATCTCGTGCAGGGTGAGTGTGACATTGATGGTAATCTCTTAATTGTACTGTTTGATTCTGGTGCAACCCATTCATTTATTTCGATGGATCGTGTGAAAACGTTGAACTTGCCTGTTTCTTCCTTATCTTATAATCTGATTGTTTCTACCCCAACTGCTAAACCTGTGACTGTTAATTCTGTTTGCTTAAAATGTCCTATCATTGTTCAGAATAGACATTTCCTTGTGGATTTGATCTGTTTGCCCATAGCACAACTAGATGTGATCTTAGGCATGGATTAGTTATCTTCCAACCATGTCCTAATAAACTGTGCTCAGAAAACCTTAGTCTTTAGGGATGAGATTTCTGGATTATTATCTGCTAGTCAGGTAAGAGTTTCTTTGAATGAAGGGGCTCAATTCTTGAGAGTCACGCCAACAACGGGGATTGGCAGGGTAATAAAATCCAGGAAGCTCACTCCCAAATTCATTGGACCCTACCAAATTCTTCATCGCGTAGGTCCAGTAGCCTATAAAATATCTTTACCACCTTTTCTTTCCAACATCCATGATGTCTTTCATGTTTCTCAGTTGAGAAAATATATTCCTGATCCATCACACGTCATAAAACCTGATAATGTACAATTGAAAGAGAATCTGCCTTTCGTAACATCACCGGTACGAATTGCGGATAAGATGACGAAGAAGCTCAGAGGTAAACAAATTCCTCTAGTCAAAGTTATCTGGAATGAAACAACCGGAGAAGCTACGTGGGAAGCTGAGGACAAGATGAAGATGCAATACCCTGAGTTATTTCAAGGTACGTAATCTCGAGGACGAGATTCTTTTTAGAGGGGTGGAGTTGTAACACCCTGTTTTTCGTGTGCTTAATTATTAGTAAATGCATGCTTTAATGTATTTAATTGTGATAAAATCCAGAGGATGATTTTATTTTAAATAAAATCATTTTCTTGTGTTATTTTACTGTATGAAGTCACAGTAAAATTTTCGGTATAAAATTCAGACGAAAGCCGGTCTGGGTTTTCAAAGCCAGTACGAGTTTACTGAGCTAGAGACCTAATATTGACTCGTGAACGAGACGATTAGTGTTTTTTTTTATGTTTTGTGTGGGTTTGGAGTGTTTTGAGAAATCTTGTTCGGGGCCGAATTTCCGAGTATTACCCGGGCGAATCCTCGGGAAATACGATCGGGAAATTCATTTGATGCATGTTGGAGCAGAGCAAAAATGGAGTAGATTGACTGATGTGAAGGCTATGACAAAGGCATGTCCATGGCCATACCTTCCTTACACCAATCAAGTCAAATCACCATATTTTCTTACACACACCTTACCTACACCATACCTCCTTTCTTCTCAACCAAGTCAAGCTCTTCTCTCCCCTCCAATCTGCCCCAAAACTGACGCCCTCCCCCTCTCTTTTCCTTCTTCTATTTAAGTTTCAAAGTGTAACCATTTCACACTTTTGCTTCCTTTCACAAAAACACTTTTTTTACAACTATTCATCTTCTTCTTCACACAACTAAAGGTACCATTTTTACTAAGTTTTTCAAGTTGTGTTCTTCATCAAAGTTGTTCATATTGGTAAGGGTAATGTCCCTATACCATTTGTTTTTCAAGTTTTAGCTTTATTTTCATAGTTGATGTTTTGAGTTCATAATATGCTTTTAAACTTCAAAAATTTCTCAAAAATTGTAGAAAACTCCGATTGAGGTGAAACCAATTTCTATATTCTTATTTTTACTTCCTCTACAACATACTAAAATCTTGTGGAAAACAAAAATCTCGAACACCATTTTCTGTACTGGACAGAATCTATGTCTTTTGTGCCATATGAGTTTTGTTTCATCTTTGCTTGGTTAAGCTTGTGTTTGAGTGTTATTCCAACATGATCATGACCAAGAGCTCCTATGTACATAAGGATGCTAGGTTTAAGTGATTGGAAAAGTTTAGAAACTTTTATGTATTTTCATGAAAAAGTGAAAACTCTAAGTGTTTTGTTATATGTACTTTGAGGTTTTTCCAAAGTGATCATGGATTTGGGCTCCTTGATGTATAAGGATGCTAGATCCAAGAGATTGGAAAGTTTGAAAACCTCTAACCCTCATTTTTACTCAAGGCCGAATGGTAGTGTTTGTGGCCTAGGGTATTTGATTTTTTCATTTTTCCAAAATGATCAAGGTTTTAGGCTCCTTACTAGGTATGGATGCTAACCTAAAGAGATTGGAAAATTTAGAACATCCTAACCTATTTTAGAGGATGAAAACCGAAACCCTAAGTTGATGACTTAGTGGGATTCTTGATTCAAACTTGTTAAACTTTTGGTGTTTAAGAACTCCTAGCACTTAAGGATCATAAATCCATAAGTTGCTTGATTTTTGGAAACCTTAATCCAAAACCATTGTTGAAAACCGAACCTATGCCTTGTGGCTAGTGTTCTCTGATTAAAAATCTAACCTATGGTTTCATGTGTGTAACCTTAGATTAGATTCTGCGGACGTTCGTGATCCTTAGTTTTCGTAGTCGGAACCCTTATCATCTTTTGAGGTAAGAGGGGATTTCCGAAAGATATTCAATAACTGTATGCATGTGTGTATTTGATTAATTGTATACTTGACTGTTATTGAGTTACTGGATTATCTGAAATGTTATGCTTTTATATGAAGTTGAACTGTATCGTTATATATGTTGAGATGTATAACTGTGATGAACTGTGATATTGGCATTGAACTGTGAATATATATATGTGTACATACTGCTGTTGTTGTTTGAAGTTTGCTAAGCCGGACGTGTGTATGTTCTCAATCATTAATAAGGATTAAAAACCTTAATAAGCTTTGAAGATGAAAGGATGGGTGTTCTTTTCCAAAAAGCTTGAATGTTTAAAAGTACTTGTTTTATGTGACAATATAGTTTTAGTGATTTCTAGAATGCAAGAGAAAAACCCTTTTCGAACTATGTGTTTTAAGTGAAAACTTTCGAAAATATTTTACAATATCCTATTGGGGATTTTCAAAGTTAAAAGTGTTTCAAAAACGTTTTATAAAGGATTTTCAAAAGAAAAGGTTTTCTCCCAAATGATTTAGAAACTTTCCGATAGCCAGCATGGGTTATCGAGGCTTTCGATTTCGAAAACTGTTTTCGTCAAATGAAAGATAAGTACTAAAAGAATAGGAATCTAGACGTGAGACTTCGCCTCTAGTTTTCCATGCTTAGCACGTGATCTTGGATCAGTGTTAATTCGGGACCGTAAAGTCCTATTCGTAATGTTATGGACTTCAAGTCCAATTCGCGGAATCGAGGACAGTTCATTCTAATTTCCGTTGTTGTGGGCTATTGTCCTTAGCATGATAAGTAAAACATGACTAAAAGTATATTGATTTCCATTACCACAAACCTTGACTGCGGCCACGGTCTAGGTGTTGGGATTGAGCATTCAGACTGTGTGTCCTATGTTTCTACGTTTTCAAGTGATGGGGAAATAATGTTAAGTCATTAGCTTTGAGCCTTGACAGTGAAATATTTACACAAAGAAAAACCTTAAAAGGAAAGTTTTTATTCATATGCATTTCCCCTGGCAGACGTGCCTTTGCTTATTGAGGATACCCATGGGGTATCTGAGAGTCAGTCACATTGCTAGCTGTTTCGTTAAGGGCATGTGGCGTTGTCTGACCAAGAGGCCTGGTGCATCAGGATGCGGTGGCAACAGCCCGGTAGGCAGAGCTTGACCAACTCTATCTTCTCCAGTGATAACATGCATGGTGTTGTGATCTCATGAGATTAGGATAGAGCCTGATCACTACAAGAATAAGGTTAATTAGCGACGGAAATTTTGCGACGGCCTCAAATCCGTCGCTAATTTTATGTTTTGCGACGGCTTAAGCCGTTGCAAATGGTAGAGGAAATTACTGACGGAAGTTCCGTCGCAAATCTGTTAGTAACGTTCCCACCATTTTACGCGAAATGTTGGCACCAATTTGCGACGGGCATGGCCGTCGCTAATGTGCGACGGATGGTAATTTTGCGATGGTCATTCACAATTTGCGATGGAATCGTAATTTGCGACGGCCTGGCCGTCGCTAATATTAAAAGGCCGTCGCTAATTTCCAATAAGTAACTCGAACAGTTTTCTTCCTCCCTCAGTTGTCATCTTCGCCGCGCGTTTCCAATTCACTTCTGCAGCTCTGGAGTTGATAAAAATGGCGAGTTTGTTCACTTCTTATTTCTACTTTGTTCATTTTTCTTTCAAAATATTACACTACCTTATCTCATTTATTCTTTCTAATTTGTTCATCTTCTCTTTACGATTGCAGGCGTAAAATACTAAGGAATGTTACTTATGCTTCACATTAGAATTGGATAGCTCCGGAAAAGGTGTGAAATATTATTCATACAACAAGCTTTGACAACTTTTCCGAATATTATTCATACAATATTATTCATACTTTGCTCATTTTCCATTTCAAAATACAAATACCCCCAGTTCCTGTAAACATTAGCGGTATAACCCCCTTTTTAGGTGGAGGCACAACCTTTAATTGATGTAAATCCATGTACATGTCCATGTTGCATCGAAGGAATTCGTTTCCTTTTTCACGCTTTCCTTAATGTACTAATCTTTACATACTGCAATTTTTTAGGCGTCTTGTAGATGTATTTGATTTAAAAAAGAATGATGATAGTGAACAAGTATATCTATTGTTTATTTCTTGCAGTGTTTGATTTATATTTGTGGTTAAATGGTCATATTCTTTGATTCTAGTGTATTAACAAAACAAAAATCAATTTCCCCCCCTTTTTTAGAATTCTGTTTACTCTTAATTCATAGCCTTTTATATTCTGGTAAATATTAAAGTAGGCAATATAAATATTTGACTAAACCCCCAATTTGGTCCCTGAGAAAAACACTCGGGTTTGAAATAGTCCCTAACCAAAAAAAACTATCCAGTTGGTCCTTAAGAATGTGTTTACCGGGACAGATTAGTCCTTCTGTCATATTTTGTAGTGTTTCTATCATGTGTAGTGCATGTTAATAGGGACTAATTTGGCTCACGGTCATGTTTCTTAGGGACTTTACTGGTATCACTTAAAAATTGTTAGGGACTAATTTGTGACAGAAGGACTAATCTGTCCCGGTAAACACATTCTTAAGGACCAACTGGATAGTTTTTTTTTGGTTAGGGACTATTTCAGACCCGAGTGTTTTTCTCAGGGACCAAATTGGGGGTTTAGTCTAAATATTTTTAAGGCTATAAAAATAAAAAAATCACAAATGAAAATCAATCGTTTTTTTTATGTTGTCTTTTTTTTGCAAATATCAAAAAGTAAAATAGATAGTTTTGAAGTTAAAAGTTTTTCACAACTACATGAATGGTGTATGACGCTAATTTTTTTTTATTCTCGTGCTCAACCTCATTTTCATCAGTCCTCCGTATAAAAAAGGTTTTTTCAAAATTTTCCTATTTAAATAAATTTGAATGGCAACTCCTCTTTTTGTTTTCCTTTTTCGTTGTTCCTGCTGTAATCCTCTAGGGCTGCAAAGACAGTAGCACTTATCTCTCATCTTGCTGGTCTTTGCTTGTTTGTGGGGTTATTGTTATGTCTCTCATATATCATATTTTATTTTATTTTATTTTTTTTAATTCTGTTACTTTTGCATTGCCGCTTATAGTATAATTTATGAACATTTCACCTGTATTGATTTTCTGAATTGAGGTAATTCCTTTCTCTTATCACTGTCTCCAATCTGTCTCTGCTATGAGAATGTTAGTCTGGTTTTTTTATTCACATGCCAATCAATCTGCATTAACGTTCTTCATCTGTGTATCCGTCATATATCTGAGTCATGAAAGGGTGGTTAATATGAAACTTTATATTTCTCCCATGATACACGATTATATGCTTTTATCTTTGCACTTTTCAGAGGAATGGTCTAATCTAATCTGTCTATTGACATGCCTGTCTAGTTGGGAACTCCCATTACCACGTTTGTGACTCTGTGTTAATGTGGTTTTAGAAAAAATTTTATTTTATCATAATCCATTGGCTTTGCAGAATGTAATGATCTATTGGTAAAATTATTGATAATATACTAATACCTTTACGTGCAATTGAAACATCCGCGGAGAGCAGGGAATCTGTAAGATAGGTTGAATGTTTTTATTTATATTTTTATACAATATAATTAAATTAAAGTTAGGCCTGCAATTATGGTGGTAATTTCAAAGATTATACTTTTCGGTTTGAAATGGTCCTCAATCTTCGGTTCAGGCCACTAACAGTGTCTACATGTCCCCAATTAAGGACATGGTGGTGGGACCTGACTCGCCATCCCGAGAACCATTTAGGAGTTCATGCTTGATTTCATTTATCCAAGTGAAGTCTTTTTCATTTGATTAATAGTTTCTTTTAAGATTGCCCTTAATTTGAGATTTGAATTCAAATCTGTTTACTTCATGCATACCCTCTCCCCCATTGGAATTGTAAACATGAATACTGTTTAGCTTGTGAAAAGCTCATTCAGGTCAGAACATACAAGTCTCTGTCGCATTATTATACTTCTTTTATTTCGCTTTGTTTTTTCTACTACCCCTTTCACAGCACTTTCTTCTATCCCTCGCGTCTTGGTCATTTAAAATTTGTTTTGTTGTTTTGTTCTATCAACAACCACTTTTTGAGCAAATGCTACCATTTTGAAAAAGTCACTTTGGTCCAGAACTTCGAGAAAAAGACACTGTTAGGATGAAAAACTTGCCTTTGCATCACTGTATAAGCCGATTTGCATGTGTATTACTGTGATTTGTCTGAGTTTTGGAACATCATTTGCACAATATGGGGATAAAAATGACAACTGATTTAGAAATTTATATCAATAAATATGTTTCATTTTAGTTAGAAGATGGCCCTATGTAATGGGTTTTCATATCCATGTTTTAACAGGGTCAAGGATAATTGTTACCAGCAGATATACAATATATTGACTCTTGATGGGAAATTCCTGTTGTGCTTTCTCTGCGTGATTGTTTTGCTCAATAGATCAACATTCTTTTCCTACTTGGCAGGTTTGTAGTTTTCTGGATATGTAATAAAAATGTAAATAAAAAAAATTGTGTCTTTTTGTAATAGCCATGAACTGGTGACAGTGCAAAATCTATAAGCTTCTAAAAGTTGCTCTAAGGCTACTCTGAAGTTATATATTATAAAGCCTATCCATTTATGCCTTGAAGTTATATTGCCCACAAATTTAGAGCATGTGAAATGGTTTCATAGTATTAGTCCTCAATTTATTAAGTCCAATGGTTTCATAGTATAAGTCATCAATTTATTAAGTCCATTCATAGAGCCTTACATTGTGGTGTAAGTGATAGGGTGACTGACTATTCATCGTGTTCTATTAAACTGCTCAAAATGCAATTGAGAAGGAGTTGTTAGCCGACAAGAAAATTTCCAAGACCAAATTCTCTTTTGTTTAAGTCATAAATAACCTTTCCTTTGTATGTATGTTTCTACCATGCAGTTATGTAGTCATGTTTTATGTGCTTCTTCCACCATATTTAGTCTGTATGTGATTTAGGTGATGTGTGTTTTTATTTTGTCAATGAAACGAGTCTCGTGTAGTTTTGTGAACCCAGAAAATGTTAAAATGTGACATCTTTATGTTTCAGGTGTTGTTGTTATACATTTAAAATTTGAAATGTGCAGATTCTCATGGACAAGTTTTTCAGCTGACATGAATTTGGTAGTGGTAGGTGCTCCGCAATGCATTCTTTAATTAACTTGATGCATTGATCATTCTCATCTCCCAAACTTTTTGAAATATGAGCCAAGTTTGTATTCATGGTTTCTCGCGATTTCATATTTTGAAGAGAATCACTTGTCCAGAAAAATGGTGTTTTGATTGAAACAACTGTGTTTTGGAACATTGTTTAGTGTAGGGAAATGTAAGTGATGTCTTGTGTTTGAAAACTAAATATAAGAACCATTTCTTTTGGCAAAGACAAGAAGCGAATATGCTTTTGCCAAAATATAATTTTTCTATGTTTTCCAGAATCCGAATCTGATTGTGTAATGGCCAAAATATTTATAACACCCAATTACAGGAGGAATCACTTTTGGTTGTCTAGATGTGATTCTTGGATTCCAAGAAGCAACCCCTAGAAAACCTAGGAGGTTGGTGAAATCACTTTTTGAGTGTATTAAATTTACAGGAAGAATCTTTGTTGGTTGTCAATGTAGGCTTCTAGGGTTCCAAGAAGCAATCCCCAGGTTGATGAAATCAGTTTTTGAGTGTATTGTAAAATGATTTGAACTTCTCAGTCTCGCTATGTTATGTCCATATATGATTTCCCTGTTGAGTACTTGTCTAGCTTTTAAGTTCTTTTTATATATAGATTCTTACTGACTTTATATTTATGATTATATTCAATTTTATGTTGGGCGGGTTCTTGATTTGTGAAAGTTATATACATTTCTAGTTGTGCTAGTGTTGCTCTCATTCTAATTGGTAAGTGATTTTAATTACTTTTTCCTTGTGGTTTAATGTAGTCTATTAAGTGGTTACTATTGATGCTGTCTTTGCTCTTTAAAAATGAACTATTATGTAACATTAACAAATAAGATAAATGAGGATAAACATGATCATGATAAGAATATTACACAATCAACTATGCATGTAACCTGACAATTTTTTTATGCTTGTGCTATCGTTTATAAACTACACCATGTGCTTTGTTTTTCCTTATTCACTATATGGTTAGTAGCTTGCAATAAACTATGTGATTTACCTATAAAATATATAATTGATAAATTATATAGACAATGACTATCCTATTTGGTTTATTTTTCTTTCATTGCTATCAAACCATTGCTCTGATTTAATGGCAATTCAAGTGTATGTTGTATTTTTTTTTTATGATAAATAATGTGTGAATGTGATGCTCTCTTGAATATAACCGTTGAATTTAATTTTTGAAGAGGATACTTCCTCTATTTGGAATTTCATTATAGTTATCTTTTTTTTGGCGCAAATGCAGAGGATGGAATTTGTTCCTTTGAATTGTACTTGGATGTATGATATGGTTTATCCGCGCGAGGGGGATTAAAACAATCTTTCTTAGATGGTGTTGAAGAATTAATTACCAAGGCAATTCAGCAAGATACTTATAACAATGGGGGGTTGATTAGATGTCCTTGTGTGAAGTGTGACTGTACCCGAATTAAGAATGTAGACGATGTGAGGGTCGACCTGTATAAAGTTGGGTTTAGGCCTAATTACTGGATTTGGACAAATCATGGAGAAGAAATGCCGCAATTTGATTTTGGCATTGACCAGAATTGCACAGTGGTTCAAGTAGTGGTGCGGAAGCTGGATATGGAGATCATATTGTTTCCATGGAGGAGATGGTGTGTGACGCTCTTATGATGTCAGTTTCGTTTGAGTCCAATAATACATAAGAGCCTCCTAATGCATATGCAAAAAAATTTTATAATCTCATAACAGAGGCAAATAAGCCTTTGTGGGAAGGGTCCCAGACTCGGCGTTATCGATGTGTGTTCTCTTGTTGTCCGCCAAGTCCAATTGGAGCATACCCGAGTTAGGCTTGGATTTCATTGCCAAAATGGTTTTGGTGGGACGCCTTTCAAAGGAGGATTACCCAAGAATTATTATGATGCGAAGAGGTTAATGTCCAAGTTAGGATTGGAGTCCAAGAGGATTGATTGTTGCGAGAATGGGTGCATGCTCTTTTACGATAATGAATTCGACAAAAATGATGGCGCATTGGTTGAGTGCAGGTTTTGTCACGCACCAAGGTATCGTCGCAACGCAAGTAGAAGTAATCTAAAACCGGTTCCGGTAAAGTCGATGTTCTACTTGTCAATCATTCCTAGATTACAGAGGATGTTTGCATCGATGCAAACTGCAGGAAAAATGACATGGCACCATGAGAATAGGAGGAATGCAGGAGTGTTACGCCATCCTTCTGATGGTGAAGCATGGAAGCACTTTGATCGGGTGCATCCGGATTTTGCCGTTGATCCTCGTAATGTACGACTTGGGTTATGCTCGGATGGCTTTACCCCATATATCCAAGCCTCGGCATCACCTTATTCATGTTGGCCCGTTGTTGTTACCCCTTACAATCTTCCTCCCGAAATGTGTATGTCAAAGCCATATATGTTCTTGACTTGCCTGATTCCGGGTCCATCTAATCCAAAGGCAAGCATTGATGTATACTTGCAACCTTTGATTGATGATTTGAAGAGGTTGTGGAATGGTGTTATGACGTACGATATTTCTCGAAAACAAAATTTTAAAATGAAGGCAGCGTTGATGTGGACAATTAATGACTTCCCTGCGTATGGCATGTTGTCTGGTTGGGGGACGCATGGGAAGCTTGCATGCCCGCATTGTATGGAGCATACAAAGGCATTTACCTTAAAATACGGGGGGAAGTCGTCCTGGTTTGATTCCCATCGCAGGTTCTTACCGAACGATCATCAATTTAGAAGGAATAAGAATGCCTTCAACAAGGGGGTTGTTGAAATGGATGGACCGCCTCCGAGGTTAACACCAGAACAAATTTGGAGTAGAATCAGGGACTTGCCAAAAGTGACTGAAGCTGGGGTTTCCAAATTAGATGGTTACGGGCAGTGGCATAATTGGACAAAGAGGAGTATTTTTTTGGGATCTTCCTTATTGGAAATATAATTTATTGAGGCACAATCTTGATGTAATGCACATTGAAAAAAATTTCTTTGACAACATTTTCAACATTGTGATGAACGTGCATGGCAAGACCAAAGACAACGATAAGGCTAGAATGGACTTATAGTTGTACTGCAGGAGACCGGATTTGGAGCTGAGACATCAGGATAATGGGAAGATGTACAAGCCAAAGGCCAATTATACCTTGACTATCCAGGAAGCAAGGTTAGTTTGCCAATGGATAAAGGGGCTCAGGATGCCTGATGGTTATTCTTCTAACTTGGCAAGATGTGCTGATGTTATAAAAGGCAAGTTGCATGGGATGAAAAACCATGATTGTCATGTGTTTATGGAGTGCTTACTTCCTATCGCCTTCAGTTCGTTTCCCCCCCATGTTTTGAATGCCCTTACTGAAATAAGTCAATTCTTCAAGGACTTGTGTTCTGCAACTTTAAGGGAAGACAATTTGACCAGGATGGAACAAAACATTCCACTCATTTTGTGCAAGCTGGAGAGAATATTCCCCCCTGGCTTCTTTGATTCAATGGAGCATCTTCCGATTCATCTTGCATATGAAGCCAGACTTGGTGGTCCAGTTCAATATAGGTGGATGTATCCATTTGAAAGGTAATTTAAGTATCACAGTTATTGATCCTCTTTCATGCATATTACTTAATTAATAATAACCTCGTCATTTTTTAATAGATTCATGGGCGAGTCAAAACAATCGGTGAAAAATAAGGCTAGGGTTGAAGGTTCGATATGTGCGTCTTACTTACACCGTGAGACAATTCATTTCTGCTCTCATTATTTCAAACACATGGTTTTGTCTCCAACAACTAGAAGCAACGTAACGGAAAATGAAAGTGGAAGACTACCTGGAACCTTATCAATTTTTTGTCTTCCCGGTCGTCATTCCGGAAAGGAGTTGACACATTATTTAATGGAGGCAGAGTGGAACTCAGCTCATGTTCATGTATTGATCAATTGCGCCGAGGTTAAACCATACCATGAGTAAGTATGAGCTTATAATTTTTATTCCTTCGATAGCATATGTCAATTTTCATTGATGTTATCCATATATGTTCAATTCATTCTTGTCTTCTCGTGATGCATCTGCTCGTACTCATGAAGATTTTCCAAAATGGTTTAAGCAACAAGTAAGTATCTCCCCATTTATCATTCTGTTATTCACTATAATGTATGCGGATAAAAACATATGTCGTTAAACTTTGTGAATAGGTTTACAATGAGGCACCTCTGTCATTAATCAACATTTACGAAACTTGGTGACGGTCCTCCTCGACACAAGTCAAAGAATGGCACACATACTTCGTGAATGGGTACAAATTTCATACTCAATCATGGGAGAAGACAAAACAACAATAAATAGTGGTGTTTACGTAAAGGGTGAGCCAGGCGGAGTTGCAGATGACTTTTATGGTGTCATACAACACATATATGAGTTGTCATATCGTTATTTAGACTACCCTAAGAGAATAGTGTTGTTTTATTGTAATTGGTTCGATCCATCTAGTAGAGGCACTAATTTGAATAAAAAATATAATATTGTGGACATCCAAATGAGTAGAAGATATCATATGTTTGATCCGTTTATCATGGCACATAATGTGAGACAAGTATATTACGTTCCTTATCCAGCAACTCAAACAGAAAAACGAGGTTGGTGTGTTGCAATCAAGACAAAACCAAGGGTCGCATTGAAATAGATGTTTTGAGTTGGATGAGCCATATCAAACGGATGAAATGTCACATGCAAATGAGGTCATTGAAGTAGAACCAATCTCATGTTTACAAGACACACAAGTTGTAGGGGAAGAAGTGGATACCTCGGCTTGACATCAAATCAAGTCATTCCGGATAAAGATGTTGAAGAAGCGAGAATCAACGAGAAGATGAAGAAGATGAAGATGGCTATGAATATGACACTGGCTCAAATTCTGAATAACAATTACTTTATTTATTTTAGTGATGTATTTTGTATTAGGTAGTATTGTCATTGTCATAACTTTAAGTTCATTATGATTAGCATCATTTTCCATTATTTACAAATGTGTGTTTGTGCTTACTTTAAGTTAATTATTATCACCATCATTTTCCATTATTTACAAATGTGTGTTTGTGCTTACTTTAAGTTAATTATTATCACCATCAATTTCCATTATTTGCAAATTTGTGTTTTGGTTACTTTTAATTAATTATTATTAGCATCATTTTTCACTATAGACATGGTGATGGTAAGGGAAAGGGTAAGGCACCTTGGAGAGGGGCACGTCGTCGTGGTCGACCTCGCTTTGTGACATGGACAGTCGATGACGGATTCGTGTCCCTCCCATCTACATCTTTACACTACGCCCACCACCCACACCCATGCCTCCACATGATATGGCACCCAGCACCCCCACTGTTGCTCCTACACCATGTCCATCGCCCATACCCGTGCCTACACATGTTCTGACACCTCCCTACCGACCTGTTGCTCCAGCCACTCAGTTCATGGACACCTCCATTGGGATCACGATGATGCCCACCCCAAGGATTCCGACTCAGACCCATACAGACAATTCCAGACAACCAGATGCATCAGGGGTAGATTTACCCATGGACGGTGATCATCAGTCTCATGGTGACGACGAGGAGACTTATGGATATTCCTCGCCTATATCATCAGATGATGAGGAGATCGAGGTTATGTCAGATGGCCGAGTTATTGTTACCCCGACCGGTAAAGGGTAAGAAAGATCTCAAATATTGTTATTTTATTGTTGAGTGCAGATTTTATATGTATGTGTATTGATTGTTCTCATGTTCTATTGATAAGGTTCCTTCCGTCGAGAAAATCTGGAGAGGCCGTCACGTATGCAGTTACATCTCAGTTTGATCGGGCCTGGAAGCATTGGAGTGAGCTTGAGGATCAGGATCGATTCTTTGCGGCTTTTAAGGTATTTTGTACTTTTGAATTTACTTCCATTTTTTAGTTACTTTTAATGTTTCTTTAGTTTATTATTATCCTAAAAAATATTATATTCTCCTTATTTACAGGAGAAGGCTGCTTGGAGAGTAGAGCATTCCGCTGATGTAGAGATAATTTTTCATCAAAAAGCGAGCAAACGCCTCTCCGAGTTGTTGACTAGATATCGAAAAAAGGGACAACGTCCAAAATGGTGTTTCCCACCCATTTGGGAGGAGCTATGTGCTTACTGGGCTACACCTGAATTTAAGAAAAAATCCCCCCAGGCAAAGCTCAACAGGGCCTCGGAAAAGGGTGGGAGCCTGCACACTGGCGGCAGCATCGAATGTCAGGAGCATGCTCGACGCTTTGTAAGTTCCAACATCATATTTTGTTAATTCATTAGATGTCTGGCTATTAAGGTAGTGTAACTTCAAATATGAACAAGTTTTTTTTTGGTGCAGGCTAGGGAGCTTGGCCGTAGCGTCAAGCCGGTTGAGCTTCATGCCCGAACTCATACATACTAGGAAGGGTACCGGCGAGTATGTAGATGAGCGTTCTAGACGCACTCAGGTGATTTACATGTCTCTTTGTTGGAAATTATTTTTATTTTATATTTAATAATTATGGTCATTTTGTATGATTATGTGTATCAATTTTAATGACAGGAGGACTATCGTGATAAGTTATCTCGGAGTTCGGTCTCAGGCAGCCTCATCTTCCCCTTCTTCCACCACACTTGACCCAGAGGTGGAAGCCCAATTGGAGTTGCAGGCATGGGTCGAGGTTGCTGGCGGTAAGAACAAGGGTCGCATATACGGTATGGGAGACCTAGCCGGTAACTATCGACGCGGGTGCTCCAAAGATCTTCACTCAGAGTCGAGCATCGTCCGCATTTAGGCCCCGCCTGATCTCATGAGTCTGCAGAGATGGTCAAGATGCGACGGTAAACGGCGGCATCGAGATGAGATCAATCGGCAGCTGCTTACTCAACAAACACAGAAGATGGAGCAGATAGAGATGATGGCAGCTACACAGAGAGAGCTCATGTTGCGTTTAGGAACCAGCACCCCTCAGCCACAGTCGCAGCAGGACCAACACCTTCACAGTACCCCTCAGCCACAGCCACCACCATCCCATCCTGAGGGTCATCAGCAAACCAGTGACGAGGATGATCAATCCTTTATAGATTTGTTAATGCGGGGCTATAGAGAGGGTTATTAGTTTCTTTGATATTATATTTTATTTTGTATGATGTAGGCACTCTGTCAAAACAATTTGCTCTTATTATGAATTTTATTTATTGTTTAAAATTATTATTCATTTATCATAATATAGTCTAAATTCTAATTAATATACAAAATAACTAATGTTTATATTAATTTTGAATTTTATATTAAATATTAAATAATTAATTAAAAATAATTCATATTTTAAATAATTAATTAATAAAAAAATAATTAAATTATTTAGTTTTATAAAAATGTGTTGCAATTTGCGACGGCTATTCCGTCGCTAATTTACGTTGATTTGCGACGGTTAGGCCGTCGCTAATTTGTATAATTTGCGATGGTTATGCCGTCGCTAATTTCTCATAATTTGCGACGGCCAAGCCGTCGCAAATCAACATAAGTTAGCGACGGAATAAGCCGTCACTAATTAGCGACGGTCATTTAAAAAACTGTCAGAAAACTTTTGCGACGACCCAACATGTGACGGATTTATGGCCGTCGCAAATCCGTCAGAAACATGTGTTTTGCGACGGATTTAAGCTTTTTGTGACGGCCTTTGGCCCTCGCTAAATTCATTTTTTCTTGTAGTGGATATTGAAGTGTCATGCACATTTTCGAAAACTGATTGTACAGGCTTGAGGCCCCCTTGATATAACACTGTTATATTATGATGATTATGCATGCTTTAACTGTTGATCTGATTTCGTGTTGCATGTATCATGTATATGGTTGTTGTGGGATATATCTTATGACGGTATCTCACTCTTGGATGTCTGTATGTTCTTTTATTTTCCTCGTACCGGGTATGCGTATGCTTTAGATGGACCCTCTTGTCCCTCTTGTACCTGAGGTCACACGGACAGAGACTTTTGACGAGGCCGACAGGATTGGGAATTGGAGGATGGACGCGAATGCTACTACGGCGACGTACCGAGGGCCAATCACTACTACTGAAGTTAATATACATGGAGAGCCTGTTAGGAGGATCCACTCGGTGGAATCCAGGAACGTGATTCTTCCACCGTCATGGTTGTACCTGAACACGCTACAGGAAGCCGATCTACTTCACTCTCACGTTGAGCCTACCGAGCCAGAAGAGGAGGAACCGATGGAGGAAGATCCTGAAGAAGATCCCGAAGAGGATCCTGAGGAGGAGCCTCATGAGCTGGTAGATGACTGGTGGGATGAGGAGCTCGAGGCGGGTTATCACCCTTTGGATATTGAGGAGGAGGATGTCCCGTTGGATGACGGAGGATAGGTGATTGACCCGGAGCCGGAGACTTCTTCTTGTGGGAGAGTTTGTGGCCACTCCGAGTGTCGTAGGCATTGGTAGTGGTTGGAGGCTTTGTTTTGAGTGGTCCGTTAGTCTTGGCTTTTGAGCTTTTCTTTTAAGTTTAGATTCCCAGATTCCCATTCCCAGTTGGTGTTTTATTTACCTTATCTTCTCAGTTATGTTTCAGTTATGTTTTCGTTTCTGTTGGCCATATTGATTAAGGCCGTGGTGTAATGTTAAAACCTAAGACCTTTCGAGGCAACATTATATGTATGTATCTGTTGTCGTTTTCAAGTTGTGAGTTTCTTTACCTTTTACTTCTTTTCTTTAAAGAAAAAAAAAATTAAGTACCTTTTTGGTAACCTTGTGTATGTTGAATAATCTTTTTCCGAAAGCGACCAGCATTTAAACGAGCATTTTTCCGCAAAAAGGGTAACCATGTGATGACCAAGTTAGGGTGTCACAAACACAATAGCTCCTGGCAGTTGATCCATCAGGTCAGCTATACATGGTAAAAGGGTACTTATTCTTAATCGTCACTTTGTTAAGTTATCGAAAATACACGCAAAGCCTTGAACCTCTGTCTTTTTTTCTCTTTGGAAGAACTGGTGCTCCCACGGTGAAACACTTGGTCGAATGAACTGTTTGACAAAAGGTCCTCCAGTTGAGTTTGCAATCCAACCAGCTCTGTAGGTGCCATCCTATATGGAGCAATAGAAATTGGTCCAGCTCCTGGTATCAAATCGATGGAGAATTCTATCTATCTTACTGGCGGCAGTTCGGGAACGTCATTAGGAAACACATCCGGAAACTCTCTTACTACTGGCATCATACTCAAATCGATCTCCCTCTCGACGTCTAAGTTAGTTAAAAGCATGTATCCCTGATCTCTTTCTTTCGAAAAAGTTCTTATGTGGTTGGTAGATAAAAATCCAGAAATCTCAGGATTAGGAAAAATTAGAGTCTTATGAGCACAATCTAACATAATATGGATGGAAGATAATCAATCCATGCCTAAAATTACATCTAACTGTATTAAAGGCAGACATATCGGATCAACAAGAAAACGTCTATCCTGAATGATAATAGGACAGTTCAGACATATAGAATTTACAGTAATTGTCTCAGCAGTTGGAGTTGAAACAATCAAGTCATAGGATAAAGAAGAAACATGAAATTTCAGATGTCTCACAGAATCTATCATAATAAAGGAATGCGTTGCACCCAAATCAAAAAGTATAGTTAAGAGATTACCAGCTATGTCGCAACTACCTTGTATGAGATCTTTAGAATCAGAAGCCTCAACACCACTCATGGTGTAAACTCTCCTTAGTCGCCGGCTTATTGGTCTTTGACGGTATTGACAACTGGTACAGTCGTTGGCATACCACAGTCTCTAGCTAGATGCCCCATTTGACCACGATTGAAACATTTTGGTCCTCTAATGGAACAATTGTTTGCCAAATGACTTGTATCTCCACACTTATAACATTTCCTGATTGTGCCTTGATTTTGATTCCTCTGGCCTCCAACACCCGATGCAAGAGCTACAGGAGACGATATGATTGTTGATTTCAATTGTTCCCCGGTGCTCGATAATAAGGTTTGTTTTGGACCTACTTCCTTTCTGGTTCCCGATATTGATCCTTGGATTTTGATGGTCCTCCCACATTTCCTTTGTTATCTCTCCCGCTTCCTCATTTGCTCTATTTTCCTACACTTCAAACCGAGCTTGAAAATTCCGAATTTCCAATGGTAGTACAGATTCCTTAATCTCGAATCGTAATCCTGCTTCAAAACACTCACACTTCCAATCTTCATCTGGATTGTTTTGGAAAAGTGGAAGTACTTGGCAAGTGACTCAAACTTGGCCACATACTCTCCCCTGGATAAATCCTACGATAGAGAATTAAAAATCCCTGCTCCTTTTCTGCTCGAGCGCTCTTTGGAAAATACTTGCTTAAAAACATGTTCTTGAATATCACCCAAGTAACCACCTGATTCTCTGCTTCCAGCAGCTGCCTAGTGCCCCTCCACCAATACTCAACATCCCCTAACAGCAGATGAGTAGCATAAGGCACCTTCACCCCTTCTGGACTATTGATTAACTCAAAGATCTTCTCCGCTTCTTGAATCCATAAGTCAGCCTTTATAGGATCCACATCTCCATGAAATTGTGGAGGATTCTAGCATCTAAAAGCAATAAGACCTCTGCCCTCAATAGCATGTTCCACTCGAAGTTGTTCCTGTAAATTATAGGCAGCCATTGTAGCAGTTTGCTGTGTAATAGCAGTAGCAACATCAGCCATTGCTTGTGTAGCAAAGTCCATACCTTCGTCTTCCTCATAATTTTCCTCAGCCATTAACACGACCACCTCTACGACCTCTTCCACGGCCACGTCCACATCCACGTCCACGTCCACATCCACGTCCACGTCCAAGTGCACCTTCTGGTTCCATAACTGACCAACAAGACACAATGGTTAAATGGCAACCGGAAAATGAAACTAGATCTACTAACTATCACACATTACTTCTAAGAAGTAATTTAAACAATTTCTTTTAGAGATCACACAATATCAACACAACAGACCTATTCCCAAAGATTTCCGAAAGACTCGACCAGCCTCGATACCACTAATGTCGACACCCCAATCCCAAGGTATCACATTTACGTAATATGTTGCAAAATCAAACATAACGAAAATATTAATTTGCTGGTTTCCTTGGGAAAAACAAAATAAATTTACTAATTTCGATGCTTGTCAAAATAGTGATAAATTTTTTCCTTTTTCTTTAAGGTACACATACCCAAACACCAAGAACATAATATACATCACTATATATTACACATATGCATCAAGGTTTCTGAGAAGACCTTTTTCCAACCAGGTCACCATCTACTATCACACATATATTACAACAAATGAAAACATCCTAATTATGTCATGGTGGGAGTCTGAAAGACACGACTCAAAAGATGGCTCTCGAGCCACTAAGTTAGACTATCTAAAATCCTCTACCCATAAAGACTACATCCTATGACTAGTCATCACTCACAGAAACCCATTGACGAGTCCAAGATAAAACTCCCCCACCTCTAGGAGGTGTATCTGGAGAGGAACATCAGCCCCCTTCCCAACATCCTGGACTACTCCATTATCCAGAGGAACATAGTCCGGATCAACCACCGGATCCTCCTCGGGATCTCCTCCATCTCCACCTGTGCATCATCCTAATCAACGAGATAGGCCAGGAGGTGACTCGCAGCGCTATCAACTGCTGAACATACGGAGGTGATTGATGCTCTAAGTCTCCATGTTGTGCGGATATCGAGGGGATCAATAAATGGGAGGTAGTGAGAAAAGCTCGATCGTTTCC